>JAODUP010000055.1:240000-840000 GCA_025642065.1 Paralvinella palmiformis
TAATAAGCCATCCAAATCCATATCGTTAGCACATAATAAGCCGTCCAATCCAAATCATTAACATATAATAAGCCGTCCAATCCAAATCATTAACATATAATAAGCCGTCCAATCCAAATCATTAACATATAATAAGCGTCTAAATATATATCGTTAACATATAATCAGCCGTCCAAATCCACATCATTAAGATATAATAAGCCGTCTAAATCCACATCATTATGATATAATAAGCCGTCCAAATCCATATCATTAACATATAATAAACCGTTCAAATCCATATCATTAACATATAATAAGCGTCTAAATATATATCGTTAACATATAATAAGCCGTCCAAATCCATATCATTAACATATAATACACCGTCCAAATCCATATCGTCAACATATAATACGTTGTCCAAATCAATATCATTAACGTTAATAAGACAAAGGGAACAATTCTCTTGATTGTAAACTGTTTATGTTTTTTAAAAGCATTAATGCTGAACGTTACGGATTACGTTAACAGGATTATTAATGATTGATAATCCTTACATGTTTTTTAATAAGACAAAATATAAATTTAGGACCATTTCAGCTGTATAATGACTGTTCTATTGAACGGCATGTTAAAATTGATCACATGATATATCAATGTAGAATCTTCCGAAAATAATGGATTTTCTATTAATACTAATAGTAATAATAATAATAATAATAATAATAATAATAATAATAATAATAATACCGTTTTTGTGGATGGTGTATTAATTTATTTTAGATTAAATTCAGGTTAACGGAACATTCAATAACGTCATCTTTCTGTCACAGTTCGGTCACTGAACAAAACAACTGGAAATGTTTGAAAATCGTCGCAAAAAGTAATAAATTGAAGGTTCATTTATGGGTTAGCATACTTTCGCGTAAAAGGCGTTTTCTTTTCGTGTATGTATGTGTGTGTGTGTGTGTGTGTGTGTGTGTGTGTGTGTGTGTGTGTGTGTGTGTGTGTGATGAGAACGGAGTTCGGAAGACGTCACGTGTCTTAAAATTGATGCAAAACGAATGAAAAATGGTCGATACGCTCCAAAGTTGCACGAAGCCTGAATGTGTTTCTGAACGACTCAATATTAAGACGACGAAAGAGAGATAAGTTGTGCCCAGTGGCATAAAACATGTAAACACCTGTGTTTATGGAAAAAAAGCCTACATTAAATTAGCTGTTGTTGTTAAACTAATATGACAGTGAAATATGAAATATTACTGTTTCATGAGTGCTACTGGCTACACGGTAAGCTAAATTCCCAACCAACCTGTAATGGCAATGGACCAAAGTGAAATATGAAACACCCCTCAAGGTAAACCATGTCTGACCTTGAAATCTGGTGGTAGAGGACAAGAGACAACTGCGCTACCACTTGGCAGTTACCGAATTACCTTCTTATACGACAATAATATATATATATATATATATATATATATATATATATATATATATCAGTCGTCCTGTGGATGTTATAAGAGATACCCCTGTAATACAAGTGTGTCTCTGGCAAGCTTCATCCGTCAATAAAAGACCCGATAATCTCACTTCCCTTAATATCCTGTCGGTCGGCCATACGTCCCAGCTTAGACCCAGGATAAGCAAAATATTCACTCATTTGCCCAATCGCTCATTAACTCACTCACTCACTCAGTCATTCACTCTCCTTGTCATAAGTAAAAATGCCGACACCAATATAAGTGAGTGATAACTATTATTACATGTAGTATGCACCTATCTACACGGACGTGAATTAAGGAGCTAACTCGTCAGGCATATATATATATATATATATATATATATATATAACAGTTGGTCCAGCTGTTGCAGGTTGTATGTAGCCTTTCTGTATGAGATTCTGTAGATAAATCTAGTGATCTAGGTGACCATGTTGTTATTGTAGAATAGGAAGGTTGGATACGGTAACCGTCTTCTGTGTCTGTGGCCTTGGTTGTGCCTCTGACGGCATCTAGCCGGGGATGGGTGTGGGTGGTGGTGTGGGTGGTGGGTGGTGTAGTTTGTCAGGGGTGAGGCTAATGTGTCCCGTTCTGGGTGGATGTTTGTTATAATACATATAACCCGCTGTCGTTATCGATCAGCTGAGACCGGATTGGAGGTTATCGTGGATCGATAACAGGCAACCATATCATATGTTGGTGTAGAGAATTGGACTATTTATAAATATGGAAGAGTGTGCGTCTCTCTCTCTCTCTCTCTCTCTCTCTCTCTCCCTCTCTCTCTCTCTCAATCTCTCTCTCTCTCTCTCTCTCTCTCTCTCTCTCTCTCTCTCTCTCTCTCTCTCCCTCTCTCTTCTCCAATCTCTCTCTCTCTCCCTCTCTCTCTCTCTCTCTCTCTCTCTCTCTGTGTGTGTGTGTGTGTGTGTGTGTGCGTGTGTGTGTGTGTGTGTGTGTGTGTATTTGTGGTTTTTTAAGCTACAAAGTACAAATTGTTCAATATCAGACTTTGTCAGATTTGAACTCATGTGGTTCAGATCTGTGGCCAACCGCACCACGAGTTAGACCATGAAGATCATTATTATTTATATTAGTAGTAGTAATAGTAGTAGTAGTAGTAGTAAAATATAGTAGTATAGTATAGTTAATAATAATAATAATAATAATAATAATAAGTAATAATAAATAGTAGTAGTAGTAGTAGTAATAATAGTAATATTGTTACCACCGATACCACTATGATGATCAGAATCATCATCATTACCATCATTATCGCCATCATTGTCACTATTATACTCATCACTGCTATAATCATCATCATCAACATCATCATCATCATCATCATCGTCATCATTATCATCATCATCATCAACATCATCATCGCTACCTTTGGTCCCATTAGCCATGGACTAAGATATACATCATCACCATAACAAATGATATATTTATCATCATTCAGTAACACAGAACCGTATTATACCATCAGTTAAACCATCTCCGGTTCTATTGCGATCAGATGAACTTATACAATGTCTAAACCCATTCACCGACCATTCGTCGTCGGTGATAAAGGCCATTAGTAGGCCATTAACCAAGTACCGGCTGCCGCCGTCCACGAGAAGCCATTATAATTGCGATATGGCCGTTATTACCTGGAGATGATGGTATTAAGCCAGACTTATGGCGGCCCATTGTTGTGGACTGAAGCTGGCGTCGGATAAAACCCCGTTTATCGCTGACTGTGGACTGACCCGGTCCACGTTGTACTGGTGGCTTTGTTACGTGTGGACCTATAGGGCGTTAGTCCTTCGATACGCGTTGGTCCTCTTTATCTGATCGGAACTCTTCACTAGTCATCAAACGGGCTGAAAAACAACTTGACTTTGATCTTCTTTTATCTCAGTTTTAAATCTTCTCCGATATTATTATGTCCCGAAATTGTCGAGGATAGGTTCAATATTTCGAATCAAGATGATACGAATGTTTATTTTATCATTTACTACCATGGTAAGCCAATGGTCTAGTCTTATAAAAACACTGTGTATGTATGTGCGTGCGTTTGTGCGTTCGTGCGTGCGTGCGTTCGTGCGTGCGTTCGTGCGTGCGTGCGTGCGTGCGTGTGTGTGCCCTCAACCAGCCACTGTAATTATAAACATATATAGAATTTTATTATCACACACACATACACACACACATATACGTACATACATACATACATACAGAACAGACAGACAGACAGACAGACAGACAGACAGACAGACAGACAGACAGACAGACAGACAGACATACAGACAGACAGACAGACAGACAGACAGACAGACAGACATACATAACTGTCACACACACACACCGTACTCAAACATGTTTGAATGGGTGTGTGTTGTGTGTGTGTGTGTGTGCTATATATATATATATATATATATATATATATATATATATATATATATATATATATATATATATATATATATATATATATTGTTACAGAAGACTTGGCAAACTTTCCCTATGATCTTTATACATGGTGGCTCTTACGAAGAAGGAGCGGAAGCCGTTACAACGGCTTCACCTTAGCTCAACATGGCGTCGTTGTTGTTACATTCAACTACCGACTCGGAGTTCTCGGTATGCATTATTTACAGGCTATGCTTAAGGCTACACATCCTTAAGGTTACACATTCTTAAGGTTACACATTCTTAAGACTAAGCCCATCATACGTCTTTCTGATGCTACCATCTCAAATTACCTACAACAATTGTTTTCCATATTTGGTTTTTTCGTTCTCGCGTTATATATATATATATATATATATATATATATATATATATATATATATATATATATATCAGACATGGGGTTAATTCAATTCTGGAATTGGAACTGAAGTTGCCCATCAATTGGAATTGTTTATTTAAAACAAAATAGAATTAGAATTGAAGTTTGCTACCAAAAAAATATTAAAATCCACAAATTAATTTACCATTTAATTTTTTAATCATGAATTTTATTCGGAGTACCTACTTATGGTCAAATCTATTAGGCAAAAAAAGAGTCGGAATTTGAATTGATAAATTTGGAATTGGAATTGAATTGGAATTGATAAATTTGATGTGGAATAGACCAAATGGAATTGAGTAGAATTGTAATTGACCCCATATATATATATATGAACATTGTTTTGCAGGTTTTCTCACCACCGGAGATCAATCGTTACCAGGTAACTACGGCCTCATGGATCAGATTGAGGTACTTCGTTGGGTCTCGGAGAACATCGCCAAATTCGGTGGAGATTCCTGTTCGGTGACGTTGTTTGGTAGCAGTGCTGGCTCGGCGAGCGCAGGATTACTCATGTTATCGCCCATGTCCAGAGGTAGGCAACCGTTCCGGATTCTCTGTTCATTCTTCATTCAACACGACAGCTGCAGCACGTAATTTAAGATTTAGCCCAGCATCAATCAATCAATCAATCAATCAATCAATCAATCAATCAATCCCATGCCCACCATTTTTGGTAGTGGTTGTTGTTGTTGTTATTGTGCTCGTATTCGTTCGTTCATTCGTTGTTAGTTGTTGTTGTTTGGGGGGGGGAGGGGGGGGATTGATTTATTGATTGATTGATTCGTTAATTGATTAATTATTTGTTTCTTTGTTGTGGTGATTTTAAATCCGTTTTTAACGTGGACAACAATGACCTACTAACCTAATAATTTGTGCGTGTGGTTTAATTTTTTCCTTCCATTCTTTAGGTCTCTTCCATCGAGTGATTCTCCAGAGTGGTTCCCCTTTATCGTTCTGGGCTGTCTACAGACCGGAAGCGGACCATAGAAAGTTTTTCGATGACGTCAGCGATATGGTGGGGTGTCCCGACGATTCCACCGACGATCGAATCGAATGTCTGCGGAAAGTCCATTATTCGAATTTTACCCATTATCCCTGGGAGGTAAGATCTATTTACCGAACTCTATAGCGCTGATCGGGTCGCGCAATGTCAATGAAATTCGGGAAACGTGTCCCGGTTTTTTTTTCCAGCCGAATTGGCACAAAACTTCGCGATGCCCGTTTTGCGTGCCTGACGATTTCCGGGGTCCAACCGAATTTTTATCGGAGAAATTTCACAGTTCGTATTTATTCGCATTGCGATGGCGCAGTTAGTTAAAGCGTCGGACTCGTAGCAGAACGGTCGCGGGTTCGAGGCTCCGTGAGCTGCAATGCTGTCATGTGGCGACTGGTTCAATAATCCATAAAAAATGAGAACCTGACAGGACGTGATGTGATGGCTATGTGTTTGAGTAACGCTTTGCGCCTTTAATGGCAGCATGCGTTTTATGCTCCCTTGGCAGTTGAGATGTGTGTTGAGTGGAAACAGGTCTGAGTCGGGGATAATAATACTGTACAGCGCCTCGGAATAGGGTTACCTGGTTCTGGCGCTATATAAACATACATTATTATTATTATATATTACAGTTCTCTTTCAGCTACATAACCTTTTAATAACCAATCTATGAAATAAAGTAACGATGCTAGATTTTTGCCAGGTTTTTTTCTTCTTTTTGTTGACATCAATGTTTTCTCGTTGACCAATAACGATGCACCTTTTTTTGTTGATATTGCAGCAGCCAGACTGCTCAAACAATGTCGATTTGGAAATTAAGCGACTCTTAGATAACTTCAACACGGTAAAAACATTCCACCGTCTAGCCTTCTTGCCTCTTTTGTTTGTTTGTGTGTGCGTGTGTTTGTTTGTTTGTTTGTTTGCGTGCGTGCGTGCGTGCGCTTGAAGATGAAGCCTGTATTGTGCCTATTCTTGATGCTAGAGCGATAACAGTTCTGTAGCTCTCGTTTCGTAGAGAAGTAGTTTATCTGAGAACCCGATAATATAAAAGGGATAAATAGCCTGGAAAACAAAGTCGTTTCGTGACTCGTTATCGCTACTGGATGCTAAAGGAATATAAAGTCCGGTTTCTGGATCGCGTCCGAATTCCTGACTTGTGGTTCGTTGAGCTTTAGCTAACGAGTGACTGTTTGTGTATAGCATCTTTCTGTCCAAGGTCGCACCATCGCTTGTCATTTCGTCTTGTAAATGTTGTTAGCACGATGAATGTCGAGTTTAGTTTGTGTTCCTCTTCCGAGTAGCTTGTGTGGTTGATCACCCCCCCCCCCAACAATATTTACATCGGCACTTCCTCGGCAAGACGCCGTTATCCCTTGTTTACTCTGGGATCCCGGTAGATGACCGCGCCGAGGTGTGGCCCCTCTCCATTTTGCTTAGCGCGATAATCGCTAGCTAACAGTTCTGCATGTCGTGTGAAGTTCTCCTTAAAACTTAATTGGTATTTGTTGATCACCGGGTGTCCGTCGTGTGCTCGTAGGTCAACCGGAGTGTATCTGTTTGCAGTTTCCCAACCTTGTGCCTTCGAAGCTGAACTTCAAGCCGCGCGTCGATGGAGATATCGTACCCAGCGATCCCCGCCGCATGTACACGTCGGCCCTCTATCAGAACGTCACCGTTATGATTGGCAACCTTAAGGACGAATGGGCGAGGAGCATGGGATGGTTCTTCAACGATCTGGACACCGTAGGTCAGTTGAGTTCCGATGGTTGACGTCTTGGATAAGGAATTCGGCTTGAATTCTTCAAATATTTCAATTAAAAATATGAATTATTTCAGCCGACGTTTTGTTAATTTTAATTAGTCGTATTACATCCTACACGAAACTAGACAAAATAAACGAAATTCTGAATTGAACAACTGTAACAAATTCCAAAACGAAGACTTTAAATCGGCCTTTATCACTAATAACACCAGACTTAAGGGGACAGTTCACACACATATAATATGACTTGGATGTGTTTTGCTTATAAAAGTGACCCCAAATCCCGCAATAATAATCGTGAACTCTACCCGATGTCATAGATATAAGGAAATAATCCTAGTTACTGGAGGGTAGGCATTACGGTTTCCTCGATTGCCAATTTGTATGACGAGAAGGAAAAAAGTCACGTGTCCTGACATCGGATTGTACAAGGATCGTGTAAGTTAGCTCTGGCTTAGCCATCCTCGTGACCTTTACCCGTCCCCCGTCCTTAAACTACTAACTACTATTAACTGATGCCCGTCGTCGTTTCGTTGACATAAATCTGATAGCTCGCTAGATTTTTCTTCTACAAAAGTACAAAACAATCATCTTAAGGAATTTCAACATGTAAGTTTTCTTTAGCCATTTCAGTAACGTATGGCGTAGCTGTTTGGACCAACTATACTGTACTCTTTGTGAATACGCTTTTGTTCCGAAAATATATGTTTGGCTGACCCCTGTTTACATTGCTATAGCTAGGTAATGGAAACAGCTTGTATTGAGTGATGTCACATTTCGGAACATCCGGTCTGTGTCTCGGTTCAAAATGGCGGCCATTAATGGTCAATTAACCAGTACTTTGAACTAGATTATTTAATTTTTTCTCTCGCTGTCTTCCCCACTCTCTCTCAGTATATATATATATATATATATATATATATATATATATATATTATATATATAATTTGAGGATGTTATTAATAAGCGATCCTTCTATTTAGATGCTGATCTATCGGACGGATTCGAACGGGAATCATTCGAGCGTAGCATACACCACGTGATCAGGACGAGATTCTCGTGGTCGCGAGAAGTGGCCGACGCGGCCGTATTCATGTACACCGACTGGACGAACGTCACCGATCCCTACGTCAATCGGGAGGGATACAAGGACGTAACTATCACACGGCGATCCGAGATACCATCAATTATAATCGCTTATTTGCTCGGTTAAATCCTCATTAGTCTATCGCCATTAGCAGTGCCTTCTTTTTCCCGCTTCAGCTGATGAGCGACTTCGTGATGACGGCGCCATCTGTCGACTTGGCCGACATCCTGGCGGAGAAGGGCACCACGGTGTACTATTATTACTACAACCACCAGTCGATATTCACCGATCCGCCATGGTGGAAGTGTTATCACTCCCTGGAGCTGGATTCCGTATTTGGCTCGCCATTTACCGGTTATAACATAGCCGTAGACGACCAAAGGAATCACACCAAAGAAGACAAAGAAATCAGTCGGATTAGTATGCTGTTGTGGACGAATTTTGCGAAATACGGGTAAGCTCGGATGACGTGTTATAGCCACTGACCTATATAGGTCAATGTTGTAACACTCCCTCTCTCTCTCGCGCGCTCTCTCTACTATGGTTCGCCGTGAGGGTCGCGATTCATAACGTATAGTCTCGCGTGCAATATATAGCAAGGGCGTATGAATATTTAAACGAGCATGAAAAATTACCAGTTTGTTTATTTTTGGCACACATGTCTTAATTCGGCATTTAAAAAACACGTCATTGTATTGATCGCTGATAATTTTCCTAACAAAAGATTTCCCGCTGGGCATCACTGTAAGCGCGAAAAATAGCTTCCAGGACGACCAGAGATGCTTCACTTCTTCGAGATCACTGTTAATGGTAGCATTCGGTCACTGACTACTGGTCCTTTATCATACTGTTTCCCATGTGCTAATTTCTGCACACATGTTCAAATTATCCGGTCGCTTTAAAGACTTAAATTCTCGTAGGTACGACGACTCACATCTCGTATGTAAATCTTCGTACAACCACATTATTTATATCCAACTGAACATCAGGTTACAAAACTTCCCTTCTCTCGAAATATGTAAAGCTTCTTGTCATTGGTTGACTAGAATGTGACCTAGCCATAAGTATGTCTCATCAACTTATGCAGTACGACAATAAAAAAAACACGTGGTGCCCGCCATATTGGACGTTTGTGTGCCGGAATTTCGACTGCAATCATGACTCCGGTTGACAACAAGTGAGATATGTCCGCCATTTTTCACCTTCATTTGTTGAAATTAACATTTAGATGTTGCTAAATATATCCGCAATGATTCGTATTAACGATTATGTAAATCTGTGGGCAATTATCAAGATCTAAATTTTGTTATGGGGTACCCTCAAATACATACGTCGATTCTCGTACAGGAAGGCGTTGTTTGCGTTGGTAAATTGAGTAAACAGAGCAATTCCTTTGCGATGACAAGTATAGCTATGGGATTAATCATAGGGAAATTACCATATTGTACAAAAATCGACGTACGAGACAAGAATCGTCGTACGTACGAGAAACAAAGCCCTTAAAGCGACTTAATAATTATATACGAAAATAAAAGTTATGGTTTATGTTACTGGTTGGTTATTACAGGCATATATCTATCTAAGAAACGGTGTTTGTATAAGTAAGTCGCGCCTGCACAATTCAGTTAGCGGATGTGTTTAGCTTATACAATATTAAACAATTGACAAAGGTTGGATTATAAATGGCATGGTCAGCTTTACTCGCAAACAAGTCAACACAATCGATGGCCTCTTTTCCTATCCCGTTTATCCAGGAATCCCACCAAGGATCCGGTACGCGGCGTCACCTGGCGACACATGGACTCCGCGCAGAACAACTACTTGCATATCACCCCCGAGCGGATCGCGATGCGCTCGTTCCTGCGCGCCGAGAAAATGGCGTTCTGGAACAAATTGGTGCCGTCGCTGCGCGGCGTTCAGACCATGTTCGAGGTCGACAGCAGCCAGGCGAAGCCCGCCGACAGGAACCTGACGCTGATGTGGTTCTTTGGCATATTGTCGGTGCTGTCGTTCTCGGTGACGCTGGCTTTGGTCGTCCGCAACGGCAAGCTGCAGAAGAAACTCGCCAAGCTGATGGCCACATCGTCGATGAACGCTGTATGATGGACGGGCTCTGTCTAATCATAACGTTTATGGCAGACATTAGAGGTTATTTTACCAGTCATAACGTGGCACCTTCGTTCGCTTGTTGAGAGGCGACGAGGTAATGCCAATGAAATGGAGATTTACCATGCTTTAATTATATATATATATATATATATATATATATATATATATATATATATGTACAACTTGTTTGTTTAACACACATATTTAATTGTGCAACGCAATTCCATATATCTGATTTATTAACTGCGTATTAACTGCACATTTGTTGTTCGCTGTTTTTTGCACTTTAACCGTTTGTACATAGAAGAGAAAATATCGACGATATTTTCTGTAAAAAACTGGGGAGTGTATTTCCTGCATCGATATCCAAGTACAAATTGGGAATCTGTGTTTGATATTACGAACTCAGGCATACGTTGCGTACGTTGGGCCAATTATTTTTACTGCACCTATCGCAATGCGGACCATCACCAATGGTTACTTTGGAAAATTTTGGAAGTTCGGCCGAGATAACTAATTACGATGATGATGATGATGATGATGATGATTATGGTATAAAGGAAATAGTTCCTCTGGCATATACATTATCTAATCATATTTCTATTATATCTTCCTATTGTCATCCGTGATGGCGTCGCCGTCATCCAGTCACGACTCTGTCATCAATACACGAAATGTTTATTTACGCAGCACGTCATGGCACCTATTTTAACATCCTCTTTATGCACTTTTGGTTCATCGTCCATTTCAGGGGCGGATGTTGTTGGTTTTGTTATTACTTCACTTACGATCCATGTTGTTATATTTCACATGCCTATTTCTCACCGTTGTTTATGGCTCAGATATGTTGTTGTTGTTATTATTGTTGTTGTTGATAATATCACCTGTCTCATTCGCACGACTCGTACGTACGGGTCATCGACTATTTGTGTACTTTCAGTGAGCGTTTGATATCGTTTATCAGCGGACTGTATCTATACATCAGACTGTAGACCGTACGATGTGATTGACGGTTGCTCATCTTCTCCAAACCGTTGTGTTTATATCTTAAAGGGTTGTGTTTATTCCTCCGATGGTTGGTGTTTATTTTCGTCAGAAGTTTGATTGTGTATACACGTAATGTCTGTATATATATATATATATATATATATATATATATATATATATATATTCACACGAAGGGTCATTTTTTGTGCTCTTCAAACGTTTGTTTTATCTGTCAGAACAGAGAGTCTGTTCACAAAAAGCTTGTTTTTGTAACTAAAATGAATGAATATACACTGAGATGTATATACGTCTGGTTGTATGGGGGTCATACTTGGCATATTTATTAAAGGCAAAACCGTAACCCGATATATTATGATATATAGACGTGCCAGACCACTCGTATACTCAGCTATAGTCCTGGTGACTGGATGCGGTACTAAGGTTGTGTGCTGATTTATCTACCGTCATAGATCTCTCTGCTAAAACTTTCTCCTAATTGGTAAATATATGTATTTTTGTATTTCGTGTTATCTACATGAAAACATGCAAATAAACTAGTCATTTCTGCTCAGGACTGGGTTCTTGTCGCTTCTGGTGGGAGGGGCAGGTTTGATTTTATCTACGAACAGAGCTAATACGTACATAATCGAACTCTCTGATATAAAAGATATCGTGGTATATTGGTAAACAAAGAAAAACACCTCCACGCCCACGTAAAATCACCGGAACAAGAACGTCCTCAACTAAATTTCTCCAAACCGGAACCATTACTCCTTAATACAGAAACCAACATAACCACCTTTTTAATTCCTTTAATCGAGTTCTAAGTCAGTGATTAAACGTACGCACGCACACGCACGTATACACGCATATATATATATATATATATATATATATAATCAGTCATGAGTGGATAACATGAATTCATCGTCAGAAGATCATATACGTTCACCATAGCCATTATAATGTACGACTTTCG
This sequence comes from Paralvinella palmiformis, assembly GCA_025642065.1. Taxonomy (NCBI): domain Eukaryota; kingdom Metazoa; phylum Annelida; class Polychaeta; order Terebellida; family Alvinellidae; genus Paralvinella; species Paralvinella palmiformis. Next base: position 252,236 of record JAODUP010000055.1, read on the forward strand.
TGAGATATAATCTGACTTTAGTGAGATTTATGATTATCCAATTATCGTCCAGGTGTCACCTGATATACTTAGCATTTAACTATTTGGCCTCAAAGAAGATCAGGGCGCCTCCGTGGTCTAGCGGTAGCGTGCTGGACCTCAGATCACTACCCCCCCTGTTCGAATCCCGGCGTGGGCATATCTGAAGGTTGTTTCGTCTTTCACTTTGTCTCATTACGTTTGGAAGTCGCTCGGCCCATTTAGCCTACCTTTGCACAAAAGTGGCCGTAAAACATCAATCATCAATCATCATCATCATCTCAAAGAAGATCGGTGACAAATGGAATCTATTATCGCCTCGTCCATCAGCCAGATCGAGTGACGAACGAGAAACTGCCGAAATCCAGTAGATTAGTGATATCTCTAGTGATGATTCAGGCAGAATGTCCGAAACTGAAGAACCTAATGGCAACTGTACTCCCAAAGTATATCAGGAAGGTAACTCCGGTGGTCTGTAAGGTAGGTTCTAGAAAACAGAAAAAAATATGTTACTAACATAATCCAGCCAGACTCTAACAGGACAATAAAAGTCGAAAAGAATCCCAAAATGAAATTACTTGAATGAGATATTCCATAAATTGTCTGCAATAGAGAATACTATGATCAGGTTGCCCGCCAGCAAACCATAAGTAACGACGGCTCAGTAGTCAGTTAGGTAGTTTCCCAACTGTTCGCTTGGTGCAGCACCGTTTTCGCAATATCCGGAGAGTTTGGCGAACGAGACACTGAAAACAACATAAAAGTCCTACGATTTAGATCTAGTACGAAATATATAGGCAGCTATCTACCTTTGTTCTCACCAGATTGGCTCCACATGTAGGGAAAAACATGAATCTGAAAACCGGAGTTTTACTAAGAATATTCCCGCGGCCCTTTTTACAATGGAAAATATATACGGAAAATCCCGGAGAACAACCGTGTTTGTTTACAATTATTAATTGTCTGTTAACAACGATGACATGCACTTCAAACGAAGTACATTTTCTGTTAGCTTAAAAGGTATTCCATCCCAAAACACTAGTCAATCGCGAATAAGTTTTGATAACTATGAGGAAGTGGTGGATTACAAGGCGTTTTCAGTGTTGTTGATCCATCAGGCTATCAAACCACGTGCCACTAGAGGCAGTTTAGCAAGGGGTCGTATACAAATATATATTCAGACATAATTTGCATTTGTACTGGTATGTTTCCCTGCTGGCCAGCATAAAGAGGAGTGGGCACTGAATTAATCATACACACAGGTGGATGTCTGTCAACGCCATTTATCACAACTCGTCGCAGCGGATGACGACCGGTCCGAGTCACTTAGAATGATCAAATCCATATTTTATCTTGTTTACACGCCTTTCTAACTTAACGTTTCGATGTTTTTCTAAGATTTTTAACCATATAATTGCCGAGTTTACTGGTACAATGTAATGTGTGTCAGGTTGATATCGGTTTCGGAAAAGAGGTGTTTCTTTTCTACATGTACGTGTCAGTGTCTGGATAAAATCTGGGAGGTGGCGCACCAGAGATTGACTCCTCCCCAACCCCACCCCCCGAAAGTCGGGACAGCGCCCCCAGCGACTGTTTGTCCGGATTTGGCAACTGAGTCATTCATCAATGGCTGTGGCAAACGCGAATCTTTTCAGGTTGTTCATCGCTTAGGTAAAGTCTCCTCGTGTACGTGAAGCCCACTCAAGTTCCGTTTATCCCACCAAACATGCCATATATTCAAAATTCAAAATTTACTTAGAACTATTACAGACCATATGCGTCTCCCTCATTTGAGGCTGCCAGCCACATTAAAAACAGCCATTTCGGCCATTATTATAGGATACACCCTGATCGAATCTGGTCTTCCAGAAGAAAACCGAAAGACTCCCAATATGGGATAACTGAATATTTACCTCTGGCTTACAATACAGCTAAGTACATCCCACTACTAGTGATGAAAGCAGCCATTACCAAATACATCAAAACAATGTCGTTTGTGTGGGTCATAAATTCCGAGTATATATATATATATATATATATATATATATATATATATATATGGTGTCAGTCATATGTATAAATTACCAGACTTACCATATATTACTCAATCCTGAACAAGGTTATATCAAAGAATGAGAAAAGACCCTTCTGTCTAATTTCTATCATTGTAGATTCCAACTGAAACGTTTATCAGAATCCGACCCAGCCAAACAGAAACATATAGTATATATTATACCAATTATGACATTCCGACCTTCAACATATTAACTTGTCCAATATTATTGTTGCCGCTTTTTTCGGGAGAAATGAATGAAGGCTATTTGGCTATTGAACTAGAAGATGATCGATCTAGATGATTAGAAATAGCCTCCTCGCAAATGGCCGAATACGTTTTTCATCCTGCACATGATCTATTCTCGCGAGCAGCTGATAGAGGAGCCCGACGTGAATGGGCCGGATGTTATAGCCGTTGGTCAGTGATACAGTGGCGACGTCTGTTGTTTTCGGATGCGGCGAGGGAAGTGGACGGTCATTTGCGAGTCTGAAAATGACCACTGAATGGCAAAGATTAACAGTGAATGTTAATGGTTTGGGCCAAGATTGGACTAGGCAACCACAAGCACACACACACACACACACACACACACACGAGCGCGCACAGACAGGCAGAGATAGAGAGAGAGAGAGAGAGAGAGAGAGACAGACAGACATAAAGAGAGAAAGAGAGAGTGGGGGAGAGACGCACGCACGCACGCACGCACGCACACACACACACACACATACACACAATTTGAGCCCCGCGAGACAATAATCTGAACAGACAACGCTACATCAGTGACCTGCTCAGACGCCGTATTTTCCCATATCCGGGACGAGTTAGAAATTCTTTCTTATTTCAGGATGACGACGCACGATTCCATTGTACGAGGACTGTGGCTGCCTCCTTTCAACAAAATCACGTCACACGAATAGATTCGCCTGATGTGACGCTAATCTGGATCTCGTCGAGCTGGTTTGGTGATAACGGGCCAGATCCTACCATCAATGAACCATTAACTGATACTCTGCTCTAAAGGCGTCGAGACATCGATCAGTGCTAGGTCAATGCACCGCAGATATTTGCACACTATGTAATTCTTTATTGCTGAAATGGTTTGGTCAGTCAATTATTCACGAATAAAGACTCTGAACGGTTCATCGGGGGATTGAATCTAGATTAATAAATTTGAATGTGGTTATATATATAATGCATTTGTGTGGGGGAGCGCATTTTTTCAGTTAAGAATAAATTACTGGAACTAATAATCTGCAATCGTGTAATCAAACTCAGATTTGTTATACTAAGACATGTGTAATCTCTCACCAGTCCTGAAGTTGCTATGGAAAAAACTGTTTAAAAACGAATTACCTACAGTCGTGGTATCTGGGAGTAAAACACTGAAGTCAGATGACGTCAGTTGTGAGAATGATTATATTAATTGGCTAACCAACTATATTTACAGCTATCCTTTAATTGCTGTATCCTTATTGGTGATTATGATTGGTGTTTTACGGCCACTTTTGTGCACATGGTAGGCATATCTGAAGGCTGTTTCATCCTTGACTTCGCTTCATTGCCTTTGAAGGTCGTTCGGGCCATTTAGCCCACAGTGTGCATGAAAGTGGTCTTCAAACATCTTCAAAAAACATTTTGTGCAACTAGCGGCTGTCGTGAAGTGACAATTATTACAACCGATAGCTTAAATGCTATTAATAATTTGACATTTTGCCGTAAAGCAGACAGTTATGGCGTCACAGTCTATGCGCTATCAATAAAAGGTATAGAGTTAAATTTTCAAACCGGTTCTAATGTATGTCACACAAATTATATTGTTATAACAAAACATTAATATTATTAATGACAAGCCGCCTAAAACGAGCCTTCGGTGTCACATTATAGACCAGATCAAGTCTTTAATGTCACAGTGTAGACCGGATTCTATTCCCACAAACTACTAAAATGAATCAATCAAACTTTCAACGATCATGCCATCTATGTAGATACAGGTGTGGAGATTGGACATCAATTTTACGAGTAAACTACACAAAGACAAACTGATATTTTGTAGCAACTAGCTGGGCTTACAATCATTAGTTAGACTAACCACCTCATATATATATATATATATATATATATATATATATATATATATATATATATATCAATTCATCAGTAATGGCGTACCTTCTATCTGACACAGAAACCGTCTATGTTACATAAGCGAATACGGATAGCAGTTTCAGACCGATGTTAATGAATGTAATCCAATCATTATGATCTACTTTAGTCAAACTTACGACTTACCCATTCTTCAAGTCGGGGTTTCCATTGACCCGACTTACGTATTTATTTCACCACGTTCATTAATTACCGATAATAGGCGAAATGTAAACGATGTAAACTGAGAAAATAGAAGCCATCAGACAGATTAATGTTTCATAATGCCACTTTTATAATTGCGTGTTTTAGACTTTTATTGGGCGGGAGGGGGTGGCGTTCGTTTCCGTTCGGTCGAAGTATCATGTCAGCGTTTAGTCTTTCCGATAAAAACGGTTATTTATTTTAAAGTGAACCACGATGCTCCAGTTTCTTTCTACGTCATCTTAACCCCCCCAATTCCCCCCCCCCCAATCGTCATCACTCGCGATATGACTCTGTTTAAGGCCTTGATCATTATATAGAATTCGAACGATTTATTGATCTACGAAATGGTCTTATTTATTATGGTTTTTGTTTAGCTTGTTATAATAATAATAATAATAATAATAATAATAATAATAATAATAATAATAATAATAATAATAATAATAATAATAATAATAGCAATAATAATAATAATAGCAATAATAACAACTACAACAACAATAATAATAATAATAATAATAATAATAATAATAATAATAATAATAATAATAATAATAGTAATAATAATAATAGCAATATTAACAACTACAACAACAACCATAGTTTTTCGCTCTTTATAAGTGATGTTGAGCATGTTTCGTTCCATGTTCTGCTGTGGTGCAAACAATTTCTTTTAAATTTTTGTTGTTATTGTCCAGGTCTCTATGTCATTGCTGGAAGGATACACTGGTTGAAGACCTTTCTTTTTAAGCACGTTGGTAGTGTACTCTTCATGGTTGTGCTGTGTCTTCCAAATGCCTGCCATCCTGCTTTGATCCTTCTTCTTATTTAACATCCATGAATATATATCACACCTACGTGTGCAAAATTACTTCAACAATTAAAGTGTTTCTATAACAGGCCCATTTTGGAGTGAAATTAATATTTTAACTCAAATGCAAGTAGGTTTTTTTTTATAGACTCACATGTCACGTGGGTACGCTGTAGATTTCACCAATAACTAAGTACATATGGCATAATGCACTCGGTTTCTAGTGATTCGTTTGCACAGGTCACGTGTTTGATGATGGCCTTCACCTTTTTGCTCATTTGCATGCATAATGTGCTGAAAATACATCTGATTGGCTGTTTGCTTAATTTATGGTCCTTTCCCTTTTCTGCTTGTAAATATAATAGGAATATTAGAAGCTTGGCGGCGATCATTTGCTTTTTGACTACCGTCATCTAAGACTATTGCGATAAAGTAAACCAACTTGTAACACCCTGATTATAATTCATGTGTTTTTCAGTACTTAGGTGTATTATCTTTAATTTGTATTTTGCAATTCTGAACTACTATGTAGCTAAAATCTATAAATCATCGTGGACACTATTTCATATGGAAGTATACCCGTATCGGAGTGAGACCGTCAGATGTTTCACTCGCATGCGGGTAAAACAGAAATATTGATTTTCTGAAGTTGGCTTTATTAATATTCTGGATAATATGTAAGGCGCACCTGTAATAGCTTACTGGTGCTTTTATCGGTTTATATGAAATATAGTTTTATCCTTAATCCTTCTTTTTGGAGGAGGTTACCTCTTGTTTACTCGGAAGCAAATTAATTGAAGGCCAAATTAAACCAGCAGCAACGCGCATTACTCCTTTAGCACTCGATAAAAATAGTAAATATTCTGATAGAGCTACATATAAGCTTACCATTGTTTAATGACTACAATTAATTAAATATCCTACAATACTTGATTTAATATCTTTTAAGTGCATTCGCCAGAGGATTTGGGGCTTTGCATCTTTCACATAGTACAAGCATATAAGAAATATGACAATACCTAAGATAATTTGCGACTATGTACAAACTCAATATATAAAATAAAATAAATTTAGGTGCTGGTATGAAGGTTAATTGCTATACGTTTCACCGTCTGCTATATTTCCAATTCATGGATTGGATTATTCACTGTAAAATGTTTCGCCTTTTCAAATTCAGCTGGATGCTAGCAGATGTTAGCTTACACCTGAAACCGAATCCAAAAGCCTCTCAAATTTCTCGCTATTCGGATGTGGGTGAAATATCAATATTACCCTACATCTACTAAATACAATATAATCAGCCCATACAAGTATATGCATAAAAATAGTTTATAAACGAACAAAAATAGATCAACAACCGGATTACCGTAGAAATGTTTCGATTTTCCCAGAGCCTTGATTATCGCCCACCAAACTGAATACATTATCAATTTCTCATCACATTGTTGACATGTGACAGTCAGTAAAACATGTAGTTCTATATATGTTGGTGGAAACAACCTTAACACTAATTATCTTTCGTATGAGGCCTTATTAACACAAATTGAGTATATATATATATATATATATATATATATATATATATATATATATATATGCGTCACCATTTGCTGAAAGATTGGATGGCGTTTAATAATATTTTATGGTCCTTCTAGGTTCCTCTGCAAATATGTTTGTGGTACGAAGTAACACCCCTGTACCCCGGATCCGAGTGAAGTTGTCCGTATTCGCTGGCATTTGAGTGAAAATGCTGATCTCACTCGAAAATAAGCCGCCGTCCGAACCTCTATAACCCAGAGGTTAGAGAAACGAACATTAAAATGCCCATGTCAGGGTTAGAAACGGATGAAAGGTGCCGTCGGCAATATGCGATATATGTCCCAGGTAGGACAGCCGTCGAGGATAAGTTAATCATTACTCACTGACTGCCATAAATAATGATATTACGGTCTATGGTATCACACATAAAGCCAGGTGTTAGTTGATGCAGAGCCGTCTTAACGCATGGACCCAATGGGCACTTGCCCGGGGGCCCAACAACCATAGAGGCCCCACAAGCGTAGGGGCCCATGCTAATTTGTGTATGCTAAGCACGCTTAGGTTACCCAGCTGAACCTTCTTAATGCATGGACACGCTGGACAGTTGCCCAGAGGCTCCACGAGCATGGGGGCCGCATGCTAATCTATGTATGTTGTAAATTGATGTGAGTGGGACCCCAGTGCGCTGCTTTGCCCGGGGGCATATGGCGTTGTTAAGACTTCACTGAGTTGATGGTATTTAAAGAACACGGAAGGTGTCTCCTAAATATGATTCCGTACGAAACACCGCAGACAGGGACTTACAGCCGAAACAATATTGATTGATTTTTTTTCGTTCCATGATCCAGGAAACAGGGATAAAGCACGAAAGCGCGAGCACTTATTTCCAGTGTGGTCCCTTTCATTGAGTGGTTGTTCATAGCTCCTCCCCCACCACTCAGAGAGGGGCAGTACGGAAAGATGGAGCCGAAATACCCCGAGGGTGGTCACTGTCAGAGTGTATTGGGTCCTCCAGGGGGTCTTTTATGTACCCCCTGTTTTTATTAATTCGGTGAGAACGCAAGGCCATTTAACGTCGTCACGATTTTGTGAGCTGAGAAATTAATCCCCTTGATGGGATCGAACCTGTGACCCTTGGCACAGAGTGCAAGGTGCTTAACCGTTGGACCACCGGAGCTCACATTTCGGGTGGACTTGCAGGAATAGATCATGTTCACATGGTAGGCTAAATAGGCCGAGCGACCTCCAAATGTAATGAAACAAAGTTAAACATGAAACACTCATCAGATATGCCCACGCCGAGATTCAAACACGGGTGATAGCGATCTGTGATCCAGTACGCTATCGTTAGACCACGGAGGCGCCCTACGTACAGGAATAGAAGCTATGTTGATCATCTTCACAGATTGATCTAAACCCGAGTTTATCTTCTCCGAACGTATTCCTTGCTACAGAACATCTTCGAAACAATAAATGTATCAAATTCTCTCCTCCCTCCTCTCTCTCATCAAATAATTATTCCATCATTAATGGTGGACGTGCCGTATCATCTGTCAGTAGCTCTTTCTGTCAACAACAATTAGCTAATGCCTTCCAATTGTACCCCTATAAAATTTATATAAATATCATATTTTGTTATGATAATATCTTTAAATGGTAACATGATGTATGTTCTAATGCGATTCATCGCAAATCATTTCTCCAGAAATTTAGAGCCAGAAATGGAAAATTCGACTAGGTAACGATATAGTTTTGATAAAGTTATGATCAGATACTTCGGCCGATAATTAATCTTCGTTGTATTCGTTCCCCATTCGGATACACATAAAAATATTCATATTATGAACGCTTTACCGAACACTTCTTAAATACTTAAGTAAATTAGTTCGTCCGTTTTCTTAGTTCGTTTATTTTCTGATACAAGAACACATGTGTATGTTAGTCCGCGTGTTTTCTGATACATGTGTACATTACTTAGTTCGTTTATTTTCTGATACAAAATACATGTGTATGTTAGTTCGTGTGTTTTCTGATACAGGTATATATATGTATATATATTAGTTTATGTTTTGTATGGAGCTATACATGTTTATTTTAGTCCCTCTGTTTTTCCCAACTATATATATATATATATATATATATATATATATGTGCGTGTGTGTGTGTGTGTTTTATGTTACATATAACAAAGGCGTGGGCTCAGGTTTTTGTGATGTTTATAATTCTTACAGAATTATGATCAAACGACTACTACCTAAATAGAAAACAAATTTTATATATTAGTACATATATAACGCAGCTATAACAGGAAATAAAGCATATATATCAGTACATATAATATCTATTATGATAATAATTCTAATACCTCCGACAATAACAGAAATAATAGTATTTTCACTCAGCCCAAAATAGCACGACTAATTTCGGTTATAAGAAACCTTTATCAAGTGCATCTGTGTCTGTGTGTGTCTGTGTGTCTGTGTTTGTATATATTCACATATAGAACGAATAATAGAATTATATGTATGTAACATAATATCATTTGTATACGCTATATTTATTGTATACATATTGTTTGTTTTTAATAAATCAAGGACACGTCTTACGATTCTTTCCTTTATTGTTAAATTGTGATTAATCTATTTTCAGATAAGAAAGCTAAACTAATCTTAATTTAGTGTCATTTATCTGAAAACCTCTTAAAATAAAATTTGCTTATATTTGAAAGTAAAAAATAAATGGATATTGATGATCGTGATCATGATCATGATCGTGATCATGACGTTAACCATAACCATGGCATTTTCGTGCCTTTTGTAATCGTTAAGCCATACAGTCAATACCGTATTCCGGGGGAGGGGGAGGGGGCCTTTTATAAGTAGTTCCTCTAGTTGTATTTTCATAAACCTAACTACTATCGAAGTCACCTGTAATAAAACCCTTAACATCTGTCAATAAAAGACAAACCATTTTAGACACCGCCCCCCCCCCAACCACCCCGCCTCGCCCCCCGCAACGATAATCCCACGTGTAAACTGCATTAATAATATTAAAATCGTATCCGGTTACGCTCTGCTCTGGAACACATCAGAATACAATACGTTTACCTGACTGGAGTCTGTAATCACAGTCGCTTGTCATCGGAAGCTGAAAACATTAATTCTCCGATTATTGTCTACAATGTCACTTACTCATAAACTTAATGACAATCCCCCGTCTGGATATGAGCGTGTGTCTAATGACGACACGTATATATATATATATATATATATTTATATATGTATATGTATAAGTGTGTTCATTTGTCTGAGATGTTCACAAGTGGTTTATGAGAACCTGAAGGGCCGCCATTAGCTTACAGCCATCTGTAGAACGAGATGAAGGTGAGTCCCGCTTTTATGAAAGGGTGAAATGGGTGAAAGGATGGAATAGACGATACAATTTATGATTATAGTGAATATAATGCGGGATAAATGTTAATAACAAATGTTAATATGTTAAAATTGCGATCATCTTCGTCTTTATTGGTCTGTATTGTTTTACATTTGAGCATATTAACGTTAAAATAACGTCTTTATCCTACGGGCAGGGCGCCTCCGTGGCCCAACTGGTAGAGCGGTTGGCGACAAATCTATAGCATCTGGGTTCAAACCCCGGTCGGGCTATGTCAGATTGGTGTTTCATCTTTTACTTCGCCTCATTACCTTTGGAGGTCGCTCGGCCCGTTTAGCCTACCTTGTGCCCAACAGTTACCATTACATTACGGGTATTTGTTTTTCGGTTTAAAAAACAGCAGTTACATATGTCTCGGCGACATTTAGAAATAATATTATATATTTGGAGCATAATAATAGCCTCGTTGTTGTAAAGGTGGATCACATTTGATGAACTGGATGACAAAAGATGGCGACAACAATTGACGTAGAGGTTTACGCCATAGTTCCACAATGCTTCGACACGGAATAACAAACCCATGTATGTACAGATTACTTCCAGAAAAATATAACGGGTTAAAAGGCTTCCTATATGGGTTAATCCTCATGTTATATGTAAATATTGTTCATTTGCATATTATTTTGAAAATCGAAATGGTTTCCCATTTATACTTTAGAGGCGCTGCTTGCCTGACGTCATCGGAGTCGAAGCTTTGAGCTTGAAACAGTTTCCGTATAATTTCTGCGGCCAGGCTAGAAAATTTCCAGTAACTAGGCACCTTAATTTTATAATAATAATAATATTAATAATGGCTGAAGTGGCAGTTATTTTACGTGGCTTTTCTACTTCAAATGAGGTAGACGAATATGGTCTGTAATTTACTGCTTCACCACGAGGACTAATTCTAATAAAATTTACAATAGATGACATAGTCGGCGGAAGAAACCATACCAGTTACCTAGCTGGATGAAAAACTCCTATTATAGTGCCACGGCAAAGACTATTAAAGACAAAGCTTAAATCGAGTATTCTTCTAATACTCAATCGGCTTCGTCATCAATTTAAACCCACTAGTTCACTAATAATAAAAGCAGCGGTTTCCAAAACCGATACTAGTTCACTAATAATAAAAGCAGCGGTTTCCAAAACCGATTCAATTTTTATCCAAATGAGAAAGATAATAATTTTGATACTCTTTTAATCTCTTCTTCTTGTAACTATCACGTTCGTATACTAATATCTGAGCAAATACTGGATGGATGAATGGAGTGTAGCTATTATGGCTTCCTCGAATGTCAGATTCTACGGCGGGAAGGACAAAAAGCACCTATTTTGACGTCAGGTGGCGCAAGGATCACGTATCAAGTTTGGTCACAGGCTCGTGCTTAGCCATCCACGTGACCTCACCTGCACCCCCCCCCCCCCGTGATCAACTTACCCCAACTACTACTCACTGACGCCGTCATCGGTTCATTTACAAAAATCAGATATTACTCGAGGTTCACATAAGACTTTCAAAGTGAGATGCTGCCACATAGTTTTTGTATAATGCAACCATTTAATATAATGCAATTTCAACAATTACGTATAATCAAATGCAACGCAATATTTTTTGGTTACTCACTTTAATTATCTCTCCAAGCAATTTCTTCTGGTTACAGCGACTGAATATATAAAGACAACAACACGAGCATTCTCAGACATTTCGATATTCTCTCTGGAATTCTGTACAGTTTATGATTTTAGTATTTTAATAATGTTTTTACAGTATTTTATTTTTTAAATGGTTTTAATATGTTGCACAGTAACGTTCACCTTTTTTTGTGCTCTTACATCTATGTACACTAACTTCAGTACACTAATATCCAGTACACTAACGTTCACCTTTTTGATGCACTAATATCCAAAGTACACAAATGTCAGGTTCACTAACATCTATGTACACTAATGTCCGTACACTATTATCCAGTACACTAACACCCCGATACCAAAAGAACATACCATATCATTTGATTATTGTTTGTGTAGAAGATTATCATCATAATAAGCTGTCGGACCTTCATTTAAAGGGACAGTTCACCCTCAGAAATTCCAGGATTCTGACGTCATATGAGCACTCTTTACACTGACGCGGATTATCGATGCTCTTCAGCGTTAATATCTCAGCCATTCGGGATGCTGTGATATACATTTCACATTTGAATCAGCTAAATTACAGTTCAAATTATTTACAGAATGGCAACCAAGTGGTTCCTTCTCGGAATCCATTGCTTAACAGAGTTCACACAGACACCTGTCAGTATTCCCAGTTCTCCTCGAGGTTTCTTCGACGATTCAGCTTTCTTCGAGACAATCGGAATCATCTTCCTCTTCTAAGGTTCCTTCCGGCTCAAACTGATATTGCTATATGTCATTGATGACGTAATTTTAACAAGATAATTGCATTATGTTCTGGCATAATTCTTTGCTCACACTTATTTACATGCTTTTGTACGGGCTCTACAGGCTTCCGGTCAAACAGCTGGTTTCAAGTGATGTCAGCATTCAGGAGCTTCCGGTCTCTGCTTGGCTTCAAAATGGCTGCACTTTGAACTGGATTATTTAATGTGCCGGTGATCTTTTACACATTTTGACATCATTTATGATATTTGTGAGCATTGCTGAATTAGTCCTGAAAATTTGAAATGAAGGTGGACTATCCATTTAAGGAAGAAACTTATGTTTAGCTTCAGCTTTAAGCCAATCCCTGATCCCGATGGGGAGATTTCTCCCCCTCAACTTTGGGCTGAGAATTAAAGGTTAGACCTACAACTGATGATCGAAGTCTGAACTTAATCACCTGGAATAGTTTGTGTTTAATTGTCAGCTCTGGATATGAAAGGGGTAACCTAAGCCGACATCGACAATCTACTTTCAATAAGATGCCCTCCTCCACAGTGAACGATCCCGACGAGGGTTCGCCCTAGAGATGTTCTTCCGAACGACCTCGACGATCCGGAATGGATGGAAAAAAGAGCCGATCAAAGATAATTTCCGGGAACTAGCGCCGTTGCTGCGCGTTTTGGCCTTCGTTCGGTCAGGGGAAGGATCAGTTAATGGGGTCGAAGACGTACCAGGAGATACGTGCCTCCCATTGTCGGGAGCCGAGACATTTTGGGCATAATCACGAAAACAGTTTCGACCTGGATAACTGATTTGAAAGAAGTGAAATCCCGTAATTATTCGTAAACTGTACGCGAACAAGAAGAGGTATCTACAGGTTTTGACTAGGATCTAGTTAATAATATTCTCTGTGGGATGTTTCATCTAATCGTCTCAGTTCCCAAGGGCGTCATCCCTCGGATATATATATATATATATATATATTTCAGGTACGACCTAAGCCGAGGCTCACTCACTCACTCATTCATTCATTACTCACTCAAGAAATTAATCAATTAATTAAGCAAGCAATCACTCAACCAATCGTTCAATCAATCAATCAGAATAGCTCCCTACTCAACTGTTGTAATGTTCGATAATTACAGAAGTAAAATAACATAAAATCGTCTGCCAAGAGACACTATATAATAAACTATCTACAGTTAACACAAATGACAATATTATTTGTGGCAATTATCATTTAAAACCTCTTATTATTTCCCGACTGGAAATTTAAAAAAAAAACATTTCGCAATCAAAATATGTTTTATAACACAATTACACGTGAATATGCTTCATCTTTTGTAACCGTTGAAGTCTCCCCCCGAGTTATATAGAATCGTACCGTGTGTCTGTGTTATTTTGACCGGTATAAACCGTCCAAAATAGAAGTGTATCATGTTTCATTTCTAACCTATGGTTTGATCCGTTTGACGATTTGGTTATATACTTAATGCAGTACGTTTGAACCACATCAAGCCTTTGTATACACAATGGTCTACGTCTTTTTGATGGGCTCTGTTTTGTTTGTCTGTCTGTCTGTTTGTTTGTGTTTATAGGTTTCATCTTTATCTCACCCAGGATCTTAGCAGTAAATGAAGTAAGGTGATTAGTTTCGTGTCTTTCAGCGTCAGTTCGTGTGGTTGGTGTTGTTGTTGTCGGCGGATCTTCTGGCTGTATGTCTTCCCCAGATAGACACGGATCGACTGGATGACCAACTCGATCACTATTATGGCGGCTATCTTCCCAACGATCCGGGCGTAATCGGTCCGAGCCAGACGGGGACGCCGACATCGGATCCGGACCACAGAGACGCTTACAATAACGCGACCCGAGGGCATTTACGACAAAGCATATGACGTCATCAAGCGGCAACCGTCGAGCAAGCTGCACCTGGGCAGCGGGCGTCTGTGCCGTCAATTCTGCGCCCTGTGCCGAGAGGAGATGAACACCAGATGGGGCGCCCTGTGCTTCATACAATGTAAAGAGGGCGGCTCTGTCTTCGAAGCCTGTCTGACTCTGATAGCCATAAAGGCGCACAGTTCGTCGTAGCTGATAGACATCAGAGAGCCCATCTACGGCTCGGTTAGTTGTCGTCTGCTTAACGGACGAGACGGAATTTCATTGGGAACTAAAATAAAAATTGCTGTACTACAATTGTAGAGAGTGTACTTTAACCAACGCGCGGGTGAAACACCGGAAATGAAATTCTGTCATAATAAATATGTTTTATACACCATGTTTATTACAGATTAATATATATATATATATATATATATATATATATATATATATATATATATATATGATTTTTGACATTTTAACTTTATAATATATAATCAGAAAAGTTAATAATTACATATAGGAACCACGCTGGGTATAATTGTTTTAGCCTTTTACTTGTTATTCTGTTTCGTGATCAATCATAAATGGCTAAACGAAAGAAATCAAATTCATATAATAATATAAAATATGTTACCACCAAATAGAGTTTAAAACAAATTATGTGTGTGTGTTGGCACATATATATATATATATATATATATATAAGTGCGTGAATGTGTGTGTGCGTGTGTTTTTATATATATAGTGGGGGGGGGGGGGGGGGGTTTTTTTTTTTTTTTTTTTTGTGTGTGTGTGTGAGAGAGAGAGAGAGATTTCACAACCTCAATCACTTATTCGTCGAATTCCAGTGTACGTTTTCCAAAGTATAAACTGAACCGCTACACAACATAACACAGTACGGATGCCTAAAACTCAATCAAATTTAGGCGTAGCCATCTTTGTAATAACGCAACATCCTAGTCTGCCGCCGTATGTAGAAGGTCGTTTGAAAGAATCGCGCGACTCGTGTACCTAAACACAAATATAAAAAGAACAATTAGATACTTATACCGGGAAATCTACATAAATAAAATAAACATCTGATATACAGTTAGAGACTCATCGTCGGTGATTTAAATTTGACAAACGGAATCAAATTTCGGTGGAAAACAAAACGTGAAAGAGACATCGTATTTAAATATTTAAACATTCTTCTTAAATTTCTTAGCAATTTTACAACTGGCACGCCTTTTTCATATAATATGAAAGGTTACCACACACACAGGGGTGTACATGAAAACGCCCCTCATGCGTTTAAACATTTGGTTGTAGGTTAATATATATATATATATATATATATATATATATATATATATATATAATATGTGACATTTATATAGCGCTCTATTCAGCTAGAAGCTGCTCTAATACGCTTTACAATATTATTATCCTTGACTCAGACCTGTTTTCAACTAGCATATATCTCAAGTCCCAAGGGAGCATACAGCGCATGCTGCCATTATAGGCGCAAAGCGTTACTCAAACACATGGCGTCCTGTCAGGTACTCATTTTTTTGGATGAGTGAACCAGTCGCCACCTGACAACATTGCAGCTCACAGAGCCTGGAACCCGCGACCTAACTAATTGTGCTATCACAGCTCGAATATATATAGATATGTGTGTATGTGTGTGTATATGTATGTGTGTGTGTGTGTGTGTGTGTGTTACAGTTAATCTGTATAATCAGATAATATGTATATTACCTGAAATATTCAGGTAATACTTCTATTGGTAACAGAGATTTCATATAGATTACCTGAAAATTTCAGGTAATATACATATTACCTGATTACACAGATTAACTATATTATATATATATATATATATATATATATATATATATATATATATTATCCTTTCAATTGTCTCAAAAATTAAAAATTAAGCTACAGTTGATTTGATTTGATTTACTCGCTGCCAATATTACAGAGGACTATAATAAGGTTGATTGGTACATCATCAGGTTGATTGGTATATAGTTAGGTTGATCGGTATATCATCAGGTTGATTGGCTTGATATTTACCACTACCGTTCTGTTGATGACGCCATGGTCGCCTATCAAGGTCACTTTCTGATCCCAGAGATAAATGTCAGCCACGCCATTGTGATCTTCCACGATGTTACCAAGGTCACCGATGTGTCTTTAACAGTGTTCATTATAAAATAAACAATTATCAATTATTATAGTACGATCTGGATAGATACAACAAGTTCGTTTTGTGTTCACGTGAAACAATGTTAAGATTAAATGACCTTATTAGAAATTTATATATATATATATATATATATATATATATATATATATATATATATATATATATATATATATATATATATTATATATATATATATATTATATATATATATATATATATATATAATATATATATATATATATATATATATATATATATATATATATATATATATATATATTTATCCATAATTGTTAGAACATGTAGGCGGTCCAGCTTCAGTTACCTACCTGGATTGATCAAAGGGTGCGCCATGGGTGAGATTCTCCGGATTATAATGGCTACCCGCATCCAGACACTGGTTGCCTATCGATCCTATAGCGTGGATGTGAAATCCGTGACTAACGTCCGAGTCAGATGTATTAAAACCTGAAAGTCTTCCTCTTATAACTGTACTACCACCAACAATCTGTTGGTGAAGAATATAATTATCTTACCAATACAATTTTTCATAAAGTGATTATCACCATATCATCATCATCATCATCATCATCATCGTCGTCGTCGTCGTCATCGTCGTCGTCATCGTCATCGTCATAGTCATCATCATCGTCGTCGTCGTCATCTTCGTCGTCATCATTATCATCATCATCATCGTCGTCGTCATCATCATCATCATCATCATCATCATCATCATCATCATCATCATCATCATCATCGTCGTCGTCGTCGTCATCGTCATCATCATCATCATCGTCGTCGTCGTCGTCGTTGAAATCTTCGTCGTCATCATCATCATCATCATCATCGTCGTCGTCGTCATCGTCATCGTCATCATCATCATCGTCGTCGTCATCATTATCATCATCATCATCGTCGTCATCATCATCATCATCATCACCATCATCATTGAAAATTTATTAGTCAGTCAAGGTCACGAATAATTATAGATTTACATCAAATATAGTAAATAAATAAGATAACATTCATTAAATGTCGAAGTTTTCTTTACATATTCATCTTTATCGGTTAATAGTCAAGCCACACTTCAAATATGTGTACAGTTTTAGGAACAATAATAATTTTAAAAAAAACTGACATCCTGAAACAAAGCCACTTCAATAAATATGAGTTCGAGAGAGAGAGAGAGAAAAAAAACAACAAAGACCATAACAATTTAAAACAAACCCAGTGACCTTCGATGAGTGCTGTCGGGATTTAATGTTTACTGACCGGTTGTTCGAACATAATCGTTCCCTGGATTGGCTCCGACTGGTCTCCGCTCCGTGAAGTGATGTCACAGATTGCGTACAGCCTTTCGCTGATCGCCTTCGCCGCGTGGAACTCAATCAGGTTGATAATTTCGAAGACGCAAGAGTACCACAAAGCCGGATTCAGACTGGACACTTGGTACATTCCCCTGTAATGATATTGAGATTGGGTCGAATCGGTGGCTCCATCTCGGCAATAACTAAATTAATCCGGGCAATCTGGTATATTACCCAAAAGAAAAGGCAATAGTTTCTAAATATGGTTTTTCTAATTCCGTTATAGATCTGGGAACATCAATTTCAAAATAGACCAAAATAGACTTAGTGAAACATATTTTTATGACGTCATGAAGATGGCCACCACGCAAAAATCAATTATTTTAGAAATAAAAAATTCTAATGGCCTCATGGGAATAAACTTAACATCAATTCAGGGTATTTAAGGTATGGTAAGTTCATTAAAAATAAAAATTTGAAGATTGGAGTATTCCTCATTTGCATAAATCCAAGATGGCTGCCACATTTAGTGTATTTTGAGAACAAACAAAATTCTAATGGTTTCATGGGAATAGATTTAAAATCAATTCAGGGTGTTTGGAGTTTATTATGTATGGGAAATTTATTAAAATTAACACTATAAAGATTGGAGTTTTCCGTATTTGCATAGATGTAAGATGGACCCCGAATACGGGGTATTTTGACGAAGAATCTGTAACAAAATAATATTACGTTATTTGTACACTTGCAGTGATAATCATATTTACTTTATCTGTGTGTTTCATGTTCAGTGCCATGACAAGTGGATAAAGACATAGTGTAGCAAGATGAATTATTATATAGTTTGCCAAACGCCATTGTCAAATGGATAAGACACTATTACATTGCAAAAACAATGATAGTGATGGTATCCTGAAAGCCAGTAAAGCACGAGGCTGTGATATAACTGTTACCCTTAACCAGGTTGTACATGCAAGGTGCAGACTTCACTTCACAAACAAGAGAACAATTCAGTTCCATTTGAAACGAAAACAGTGTGGGCAACCGTAACAATACTTGCAGCAAACACTCAGGTCATAAGAATCAACTGCATATTTTGTGGCTGTCCAGATGCCTACAAAGGTAAAAAGTTAGAACATAAACTGATTTCTGTTAGAACAAAGGATTTTCAGAACAAAATCTTGACAGCCTGCGATGAGTTCAAAGGTGAATGGACCGACGCTGTAAGAGGAAGAGTGACCTTTTTTCAGGATTGACCAGCTTCAGATATGCAGTTGATCACAATATTTGTAGCATCAACTTTCGAACTGGGAAAAAACAACAAATATTTCAGAAAAGCACCGAACAGAGAGCTTCAAAATGCAAGAAGTTTGCAGGGAGCGTCAAACCCAGGGATGAAAATATGAGGCATTTCACACAGTGGCAGAGTATTTCCAAATTAATGATGACGAACAAGTGGCCTGATAAATAAGATGAAAGAATGCCTCCAAGACACTGACACAGAACCATACAGCTTCCCACATATGAAGAATTAGTTAAAAAGCTATTTCCAAGACAGAATTGTCATATCAGAAATTGATAGTAAACAAAATAGTGTTACCTGCTTCCAAAAACTTGTACAATTTGCACCAGCAAACACAACAAACATTATGTGACAAGAAGAACCATATAATAAAGGCAGCAGCAAAGTTCATAAAGCAGGATATCAGAGACATTTCTCAAACAAAGGACACCTACCAATGCGGTTCAATGAGCTAAACTGCTTCAACAGGTCAAGCAATCATGCAGGCAACACGACCTCGTTTTTACTTATGGTCCCACTGCTAATCGGGTTGGGTGTTCAAATGCATCATGTCTCCTAGTTCAAGTTTTTGGTAGATTCTTTGCATCAACATGGATTTTCCTGCTCATATAGTGAAGTAAAAATGTCTGAAAGGAGTACTTCTGTAGCACAGGGTACACAAATACCAAATCTGACCACCTGCAATTTTGTACAATACTCCGGTGATAATGTTGACCACAATGTGAGAAGACTGGATGAAAATGGCACGTTCCATGGTATGATAATTATTGCTGTGGTGACACCCGGGGCACCATCAGCAAGACGTATTCCAAGAGTGAGGGTTAGCTGTGGACAGATAAAAATCCATCAATTCTAGTTAGAAGGAGATAGCGTGCAGTCTCTCTGCTACCAACCGATAACTAATCCAAATGTCGAAGAACCATACACAAATATAGACCTACTGTGGAAGTCATCTCTGCTGCTAAAGGTACCCCGACCAGAATGGTCTGAGTTCATGCAGCTCGTCCATAAGCGACAGCATCCTGGAACTTCATCAATTATATTTCTCTCCCCATGATCGACATGGACCCAAATGATCTGTCTTGCATCTATTCTACCTTGAAGTTTATATCTTTATATGCACAACGGTACCAGTCATATCCAGCGGTCACATTTTATTAGCCACTATGGTAGAAGGCGCATACCATGGTAGAGAGCGTGCAAGAATTACAGCCAGCTGTCATTCGTCTGAGAAGCTTTCATACTTAAATGAATTTCCTGGGATATATTGGTCACTTGGTGGAAGGATCTGGCCTACATGAGCTGCTGGAAGTGGTGTATGATAGCAACACTGTCGGACACATGCTCTCCGGCTAAACAGTCAGTCGTGCTGTTAGAGGTCATTTGCTTGTCAATGCGGCCCTGAATACAATGGTGAATTCAAGTGCTCTGAACATTGACTTGTCCGAGCTTTCAATACCATCACAACCAGATGCAAGCATCCTCTCTGATGATCACAGTACTATTGAGGATCCATCCACACCAGATGTTTCAAATCCCACTGATGCTGCTTTTGATGATACCCTTCTTTCCGTCTTGACAAACCTGTTGGGGGAATACTGGTCAGAATCAATTTCTTCTTCTGACGCGGAGGAAAATGACACCATGCACGCTCTTCGAGAAAACGTGGAGAAAGAGAAAATGAGGTTTTGAGAGTACCGAATGGCAAGACTTTGGATCTAATTTATGGACATGGTAGACCTGCTCCGAAGATTTATCAAAGTGGAGAGGCTTGGACATTGGGCGCTTCATCTTCAGTGTCTGTATGACATGCTGATACCTCGCGGCATCTGGCCACAGTCTCTACGTGAAAAGTGTTCATATGTATCTACAAAACATGCTGAAAGTTTAAACAGATCTACCCCAGATACACAAACACTTCATAGGTGGACTTCATGTGGTGCGACGGTCTGACAGGATTTCGGCCATTTCAACCGATCTTTCAACAGAGCAGTGTCTTATGCACGATTTGAAGACACGCGGAAGCCTTACGAGAGGACGAGGAATAACAGAGACTCAACGCCTCAGCTGGGTTCTCTCCACTCCTGGCTGTGCATATATCAACAGTACAATGCAAGATGCCACTGGGACGACATTCACCGCCAGTGAACAACACAAGGAGACCAACAGTGCCATAATGGCCAAAGATTTCAGTGCTATCCAAGCACAGAGATTCCAATGCTGTTGAGAAACATTGTAACTGGTGTAACAGCACATGACTCCGTGAATTGTGACACTGCTAAACATGTGGGACAGACAATAATGCAGTCAGTGACAGGTCTAAAGGTAGTTGAACACACAAGCTGTTACAATTGGAACAATAGATTCAATGAAGATCAGAGACGAAGTTGTCAGCTTGGATCTTCTGCTCCTCTTCCAACATTTATTAGCTGCTGGCGATAGATGTGGTGAATTACCAGATACCTTCACATATGAGATGTGCTCCTATCCACCTGCTTTGTTTGAATTTCCAGACGTGATGAGGTCGGCTAATAAAGCGGGTCTAGCGGATAGTCTCTGGTCTCTAACAATTGCAGAATCCCCGAAACCTCTTGACCAAGTCCACTATGTCCTCAATGGAGGTGCTCTCCTTCACATAATATCGCGTTTCTTTCAAACCAACAGAACAAGCAACGGTTTATTACCATGCCAGGCAACAGATTGGAGACAGCAGGCTGTGACATTCACCATGCAAAGGATGGTGCCTACCTTTTGGTAGTGGTGGTGGCTGTGGATTGTGTTGAACACATAGACACAGTTGTCGTTACAGATGACACGGACATATTGGTTCTCCTGATCTACCATGCTGAGCAAGCCAAACGTCAAAAGAAAAACTAAAAAGCTCCAAAGGTGCTGGAATATGTCAGCAACAATATGCCATCTGGGGAATATTGTGTGCAGCAGTATCCTCGTCAATACTGTATGGAATAGGCAAAAACAAGGCAGTGCATCGTCTTTGCTAGACAAGCTGAAGTGTTCATGGATTCTAGCTCAAGTCCAGAAGATGTCATCGAGGCAGGAAACCATGCACTCGTCTCCTTGTACAACAATGGGAAGGATGAAACCCTGGACAGTCTCAGGCTTCGCAGGATTTATGAGAAGACGGCATACAGCACTGCAGCAGTTGAGCCAAGTACTGGACTGTTCTGTGGCCTGCAGTGAATGCTGTGGCATCTGTTCAAACAGATCACTGGCTGTTGTGGAGAGTGATTCGGAGGACGAACTAACAGTGGACTAGTGTCTTGTTACATGCAAATGGACACACGTGAAACAGCAGATAATCCTGCAGTACTTGACAGACTCATGCAAAACTGTAACAGTTATTGATGTGAATAATAATTATTGCCATGAAAGTATATATGGAACGTATTTGAACATATATAACATTCTAACAAAACGGCAACATTATTGTTTGAATTGAAAAACTTAATGCTATTGAAACAATACAAAAAATAGGTTTTACTGATCCGCTCAGAATCCATTTGTTATTTCAGGGGTAGGTGCAGACAGCCCTCTGAGAAAATATGTTCTACTAAGTCTATTTTGGTCAATTTTGAAAGTGATGTTTCTAGATGAGAATCAGAAGGTTGTTTGAAAACTATTGCAATTTGTTTTGGGTTACCCCATTTTTCATTATAGACTTCCCGGAATAAACCCTGCCCGGCCTCTCCCTACCATTAACCATGTCGTATGTAAAAAAAGATAAATGTTGCTGTTTTACGGCCACCTTTGTGCTCAGGGTAGGATAAATGGGTCGAGTGACCTCCAAAGGTGATGAGGCGAAGTGAAAGATAAAACAACCTTCTGGCATATCCCGGCTGGAGTTTGAAGGGATAGAGGGAGGAAGAGAGAGAGGAGAGAGGAAGATATATATATATATATATATATATATATATATATATATATATATATATATATAGAGAGAGAGAGAGAGAGAGAGAGAGAGAGAGAGAGAGAGAGATTCCTATATCGAAGCACTTCCTTCGCATTTAAACAAATATGATTTCGCGGTACGTGGAAATCACTCAACTGGTTCAATGAAACAATTTATGTGATTTGGAAGTGATATGTTGTTGTTGTTGTTAGCCTGGGAGTTGGTCACACCTGGGAGGTATACGGCCTAGGACTGATCACCTGAAGAAACTTTCGACAAAAGGATGTAACTCAGTTGATTAGAACCTTGAGTTGAAAACTTCCAACGAAGCACCAATAATACCCAAGATGGAACAGTATCGACTGATTCCATCTAAATATAGAAATAAGTGTTCTTCAGAGGCACCATTTCGGACCACTTTTCTTATATTAATGATATTCCAACTAATTCATAACACACTATTTTAATGAAAGCAAATACATATAGAATGCCGACCGACTACTCTAGGCATCCATATATTTATATAGCTTCCGAGCTAAATATATGTATGACTACTTTATTGTATATTGGTTGGTTCATTACCATTTATATTTCAGTTTAGCTGCCATCTTATTGACAATTATAACACAATATGTGTTCTGTGTCGTTCTCTCGGAATAGTCTACTGTATAAAAGTACAATGGAAATTCTTCTAACATCGGCAATAAAGGCACTAAATTGGAAAAGAAGGTATTTCATTACCACCTAAAACCTGTACGGAGGACTAGCGGTTGACTAGCGGTGTCTGGCTTTTCGTATTTTACTTGCGGGTTTTAGATGAACATCGTCCTTTGTGCTATCATATTTTATATGACACTTTCCCGTATAAGTAGGGGTTGAACTCGGATACTGATAGTTAAAGATTACCACGCTATTCATATACTATCATATACCTTTTAGGGTTCATATACAGTCTAGGAAAAAACAGTTTGGAATATCCCGAAACTGCTGCATAAATGAAAGTTTTGGAGCACTCTTAAAATAACTTTCGTGGTATTTTTCATAGCATTGTGTCATTTTATATTGTCAATTCATTGCGTTCAATAATATTGAATACCGTTTTTAATTAATAATACTGGTTTATTCGTTTTATTGCAAATTCTTTTAACCCGTGACAAATACTAACAAAAACAATGCTTTTATTCGTAGAAGAACAACTGAAATCCACATTCAAAATATTTGTCCTTGTGTTAAAGCTGATGAATCATGCCAAGGAATATGAAGAAAAAAAAATCAATACTTCGTTGTGGCCTCCTCTGGCGTTGTATACGGCACACAAGCGTCGAGGCAAGCTGAAAACGAAGGTTGAGAGCTTCTGATCCGGAATATTTCGCCAGATGTCCACAACAGCCTGGGTCAATTCAGCCACGTTTGTTGGCGGTTGTCCATGTTGTTCAACCCACGTGAGATTTCCGACCAGAGGTTCTCGATCGGGTTCAAATCCGGTGACGTAGCAGAACAATTCATGTGCTGCACATTCTCATGTTCGAGGAAATCCATGACGTATCGCGCTCGATGTGCTGGAGTATTGTCATCTTGGAATACAAAATTTACCTGGAAGTCTCTCATTTATTTTCCAGGAGACGTATGTACTGGTACTGATCCATGAATTCAATCCGGTAGATTTTCCTCTGCTATGGAAGGCACCCCATATCGTGACTCCGCCACGCCCGCCTACCTGTACTCTACACAATACACACTCATCGAGTAGAGTCTTGTGAGCTTGCCTGCACACTCGAACACGACCATCTTAACGATACAGCAAAAATCTGGATTAGTCACTGGACACAACATGTTGCCAGTGACCGTCACATCATTTCAAGTGCCCACACGCCCATACAAATCGCACTTGTCGGTGTTTTCTTTGCAGTAGGGGCTTCCTCACAGGTCGTCTTGCCAAATAACCAGCGTTCGAAGGTCGATAATTCATCAGCCGAATTGTCACAGGAACATTGGTGAAACGGATCCAGTCGGCACGGAGCTGAGATGAAGGTTTTGTTCGGCTATTACGGCACAGTCGTAGCAGATATAGGTCATGTCTAGCTGTGGGTATCTTGGGTCGACCAGAGCTTGGCCTAGGAGTCGTTAGACCAGTCTCCCATTGACGCTTCATGATCTTAGATATCAATCCTTGGGTGATCCAGAACACTTGGGCAATGTCCTTCTGGCTAGATCCGGCCTGGCGCATACCAACGATTCTGTTGCACAAATCTGCACTCAATTGACGTCTCATGATTGTTAATTATCTCATATGAAGTTGAGGAAGACTTTGTTAAAAGGAAGAGGCTTTTCACTTATATAGTCCACAGGCGGTCTCACAGGGATTGGCAGCCAAACAAAATGGCGCTCTATAATTGGTTCATTGCAATCACCGTACCCAATATTGGCAGTAGACATATTTAGTCTATTCTGCATGTTTATGCTGGTTATGCATGAAATATGCATTATATTGGCTGGATTATCGGACTAAATTTCAAAAACTAAAAACTGAGTGATATATTCCAAACTTATTTCCTAGACTGTATACTAACTGAGGACTAACTGAGGACTAGCTAAGGACTAGCTGAAGACTAGCTGAGAGTTAGGATTCCCCTATTTTACCTTTGAGTTTTAGATGAACATTTGAAGAAAAAAGGTTAACGTAAATTTTACCCAAAACTTCTTTCATTAACGTATTTTTACCAATACAGCTATACAACGATTACACTGTTATGGGTTGGTTCTCGCGATAATGGCTGAAATAGCAGTTATTTTACGTGGCTTAGCTACCTCAAATGAGGGAGACGCATATGGTCTGTAAATTACAGCTTCACCACAGGGATTAATTATAAATAAATTTAGAATTTAAAATATTCGGCGGAGAAAACCTTACCAGTTGCCTGGTGGGATGAAAAACTCCTCCTACTAGAGTGCCACGGCCGGGATTCGAATCTCCCACCTCCCGTACACCATGGCTATGTGTAAGGAAAGTTCCACGCTTTTACCCACTGGGCCACAGAGGCATTTCTTGAGTTGGTTCTCATTATATGTACGTAAAGAAACATTTGAAATATCATAACATACATCAGGTGGCATTCATGTATCTCTGTCAGATGTGTTCTCATATATTTACTCTGAATGTCCGATATCTCTATCTTCTTGCTTGCCTAACGTAATAGCAGAGAGCTTAAATATAGAGAGACGTTGCCGCGCCATGTTGAATTTTGAACCAGTGGCGCCTCCAGCGACCGGAGGTATTTCTCAGATAAACGATAAATGAATTGCCAATACTAGTACTATATGTTACATGATCACATACTCTTTTATTAATTAACACTTTAATTGTGCAACATGATATCGAAGGAAACGAAGCTCTGAAACTGTAAATAAATAATTAAGTGATTTCACAGCCCAGTCACTTAATTAATTCATAGCCTACAATTTGCGATCATTTGACAGCTGATCAGAACATAATTGAACGTGGTTTAGGTTATTTCACAGCTTTGTGTGTGGAAATTCATAAAGTTCATTTAAAGTCTACACCTCAATAATATAGACCAGCTGAGAACAAAGAATATACATGGAATATTAACAATGTTTATGTTTGCGTTAACATGTTAGAGATAGAGAAATTAGTACTTTCATACAATAAGCGGCATCAAATCTCTTGTGCCACGGGTTCATCTACAGTTACAATCAGTCATTTGTTATCAAATGGATAGAATAATCCAAACTGCTTCCAGCTCTAAACAACCACTACTACAAAAATATGACATTTAGTCCAGATCAGTGAACTGTTTAAAGTTAGACAGAATATACCCAGAGATGTAATAGACACATGCATTGACTACTGTAACAGATAACACCAGTAAATATGTAACCAAGAGATTGGCCTGTTTACATGGTATCTTATCATCATAAAACTTCAAGGACTGAAACAGAACAATACCTTGTAAAATAATGACTTGAACCATGTGCATACACAATGTATAAACACATTTCATTTTTTTCAAGTTGGTTAAAGAATTTAATTTGATATGCATTTAAGTTATATAATGTAGTATACCAATTAAAGCACATGAGCTGAACATTCAAGTACTAATTCAGGTGCTGGTAATCCTTTTTTTGTATTAAGATATGAAATGGGCTGACAAAATTTCATGGGTTTGATGCCTTGTTTCTTATTTAATTAATACCAATTTTCACCATTAATATTTATAAATATTAATTACCATCACAGCTGGCCCTGTCTGCTGTATAGGTCTCCTATCTGTTAATACCTTCCTCTTTGATTTCAGTGGAAACATGCAGTGGATTTGGTACATCAAAAATAGTCGGAATAGCATTCTAGATAAGTTGCCTGGTTCATGAATTCCGTTTCAGTGAAATGCATATCATACATTCTACAATTAGTATTCAAGTAATTTAAATCTTTCCTCATATATCTGAACGACAACAATTAATAACCCATCTTTTACTTCTGTCAATAGAAAAAATACAAAATGAATGTTTCTACCACTAGTTGAGGTATTTAATCATTAATTTCATAACATTTAAATTATAAATAGAAGTCCATATATATGAAAAAAGTACCAATTGCTTACGTTTAAAAATAAATATGGATGCAGGTGATTATGTAAATACTCAGCTACTTATAATTATTGTAATTAGGGAAACATTATCATAAGTAATGTAATTTTAGAAGTCCAATTATATTATTAACAATAACAAAGTAAAATATACCTCCCACCCATAACATCTTCAGTGGCTCCAGTACATGTAACTGTAAGCTTATGTATATCTTACATACCCATTTTGTGATTAATAGGTTGATATTGTTCAATAAAATTTAATCAGATTTTGTCTGAAACAAATATAGATCTAGATAGATCCAGCTTGGGCCTACTGCTTGGGTCATGTCAAGTAGGGGCGTGTCTACTTCAAATTGTTATGCTTATTTTTTAAATATCCTTTATTTTTTAAAGCCAGATTATATCAAATTTTTACACTAGCTTTCATTTCTGTTCGAGGATGTCTTTATTTGTGCATACTTTTTTTGTTACTGCAGCCGAAATCGACGCAGAATGAACCGATGCCATTAGGCGCCATGTTAACGAAGGGAGTTGTCCGTGACAATCTACCTCCGGTCGCTAGGGCCCTGGCGCTCCATGAATTCAAAATGGCGTCCCATGTTAAAACGCGAAGTAACACGTCTTGTTATAAAGAGTGTTTGGTAATAGTACGGAGTCGTTCTCATCTAATATTATACTACATTCACGTGGTAGATAATCGGTATTTTTAACAGTGCTACAGGTAGCATCACGACTATTACTACAACTGTCTACCACCATAACCACCACCACCACCACAACAACCACCACGATCCCCACAACCACCACCATCACTACAACCACTACAGCTACCACCATAGCCAACATCATCACGCAACCACCACGATCCCCACAACCACCACAACCACTACGATCACCACAATACCTACAACCACCAATACCACCACAACCACCACCACCACAATCACTACAACCACTACAACTACCACCATAGCCACCATAACCACAACAACAACCACGATCCTCACAATCAGAACAACCATCACCATCCCCACAACCACCACTACCACCATCACCACCAACACCACCAACACTACAACCACTACAACCACCACCATAGCCACCATCACCACAACCACCACTACCACCATCACCACCAACACCACCAACACTACAACCACTACAACCACCACCATAGCCACCATCACCACAACAACTATCACCATCACCACAACCACCACAATAACAACCACCGCTATCGCCACAACCACCACAACCAAAACCACCACCATCCCCATAACCACCACTAGCACCAGCACCACCACAACCACCACCACCACCACAACCACCACCGTAACCATAACCACAACACCCACCAGCATCCCCACAACCAACATCCCCACAACCACCACCACCACCACAACCACCACCGTAACCATAACCACAACACCCACCAGCATCCCCACAACCAACATCCCCACAACCAACACCACTACCACCAACATCATCATCATCATCATCATTATCTTCGTCTTTACATACACATCCAAACTTAACTTACCAGAAGATAGCCTCGATGGTCTGAACCAGTGCGTGCAGTTCCTCCCCGTAGTGGACGTGGTTGCTGAGTACGAAATGCTTCGTGTGCCGATCCAGACCCTGCCGGTTGGTGATCAGCGCCACCATGACCCCCAATTCCCGGATCAGCTTCAGGTAGGCGTGCCTCTTTCCGGCGTCCCTGTAGACCGGATCCATCGCCAGACGTCCGGTAATGACGTCGGGAATGGCGGGCGATCGTTCCTTGAGCGAGTCGACGATGTCCTCCAAAAGTCCGATCTTCTCATTCGTCTCCATCATGGACATCGCCTCCTGCCACTTCAGCTGGACCAGAACGGCGCTATCCAGACTACAACAGTGACTACTCTCGACCTTGGTGAATGAGATCAGACAGGTGGCCAACGTCAGATGAGCGTACCACGTCATCCCGTCGCTTCTTCCGGATCTCGGCGCCGACGAAACGAGAGAGAGAGAGAGAGAGAGAGACACGGGACGCCGAATAAACTGGACAAAAGGCCGAGCCGCTCGACTATAGGTAGCACCGACCGAATCGTTTCGGTGAAATGTTGACGTTTTTGCGGCTACTTTTGGTAGAGAGAGAGAGCTAAATGGGCCGATGGTCGAGAAACAATGCCGAAAAGGTACAAAGTTCGACGCGTCGAACTCTTAAGAGACGTGAACTTGAACGGTTCAATCCTTTAGAAAGACCTATCGCCAGCCTTAAGCGAAACAACGTCCGGACCGGAGTCGAGTACGGATGTAGCAGCAAGCAATACGTCAACAACAAAACAGTTCACTCGTTTTCGTTTCGATTTGTTTTTGTTTTGTTTTTGAAAAGACCTTGACGAAAGTGGCGAGTACTTCACGGTGTTACGGTTATCACGATCTGTCTTATTGTACGTAGAATTTGCATATTTTTTTTTTAAACGCGGTAACAGTCTGCTAATTTATAGAATATGGCATTGTTCTTTTTTGTGTGTTGTTTTATCGGGATTCTCTGGGAGGGTAACGTACGTAGATCTGAAGATGTATATTTTATCGGAACCATATAAGGCGATTAAAGGAATATTCTAAGTCAACATCTTAGAACTTCTTGTTTAGCATTTGATGCGTTCCGATTGAAAAAATAGTTCTTACTTTCGCTCTGTGAACAGACTATTCTAAAACGAAAAAGGAATTTAGGACCAAAATTGTATGACTTTGTCTTTGATTCGAATATTCAATCGTATCTTATGGGGGTGGTGGGAGAACATCGCATACACCAATTCAATATATATATATATATATATATATATATATATATATCCCGCTTTAGGTCATTCCGGCCTACGTAAAATTCGCCTTTACGCCACATTTTCTAGACTAGATTTCAATTCAGCGAACGTCATTACGTCCGACGTCACGTCACTCAGCTACGTCATAATAAAAGGACTTGAAGTAAACCAATGAACAATAAGAGATAAACGAAGCTAAAAGCTAAAATAATTTAAAATACAATAAAAACACATAAAAGCATTTAAAAAGACACATACAATAAACTGTTTACATCGAAAAGTATGTTTCAGGGCATTGTCTCCGGTTTACGTCAAATACCGAGTTACGTCGCGGTTTTCGGAACCAATTAATGACGTAGGGCGGGGGTATGATTGTATTATTATTATTATTATTATTATTATTATTATTATTATATCTACCCATTAATGGTTTTATCGTTTTTCACTGAAATTGTTTAGCTAATGTTTAACCAATAAAGGTCGTTTTCGTCTTGTTGTTATTTATTTAATTTCATCTTACGTTGACTATCTATGTGCATATATAATAAAAATTGCATTACCCTATTCTGCTGAATATTCCGAAGAATCGGTGATTATCGCTTCGAGTGCTGTGTTCGACGGTCTTAGTACACTAGTGTATTTGCTTCCGTTACAAGTTACTTCCGACGGATCTATTGTTAGAGATCTGCGCTTCTCCGTCGTCGGGTTCGGTTCCTTCTTCTCGCCGACTGTTAGGGTGACGTTACTTAAACAACGCGAATCCTCTTCTGCGAGGATGTCCGCTCGCTTCGAGCCCCCGATGATGGAATTCCGGCTGGGCTACGTCTTAGGGATGTTTCATTTTCCACTTCAGCTGATTGCACCGATAGTATTACCACAGAGAAAAAGGACCGACAATATTGTTTTCTCGTGGAAGATTCTATTGATGACAATTATAAAAGATGGTTTGCTTGGATACTACGCAATCTAATAGGATATACAAATAGTAAATACTAATTCCTTACAAATGTTGACAAAACGACAACAATAGATTTGGACGCCATTTTTTTGTATATTCTTTCTCCGCGGTTGACAATGATCGTTGAGATTATTCATGTCCGTGCGAGTCGTGTTAGTTGCTATGGAAACCGACTTTGAAACTGTAACCCAGCACCCAGCCAACGACAAAAACACAATTTTGTTAATTTAATAAATAGACCTCTAGTACATTTTAAATTGTTAAAAAAAAAATGTTTTTAATATTAAATTTGAGAAATTACCAAGTGACGTAATTATTTTACAAGTCATAGTAAATAAAGAGGTAGTATAAATTACTACCATTTCGTGTTTATTACATAAACGTGACAGTTGCAATAAAAAAAATACCTCAAACTATGAATTAGCTATCTTGCTCACTTGTATCGACTTGGGGATTGGTTCTTGTATCGATTTGGGGATTGGCTGTTGTATCGGCCTGAGGATTAATAATAATAATAATAATAATGTATATTTAATAAAGCGCCCTTACTAGCAGGAGCCATTCAAAGGTGCTGTACAAATAATATGTAATATAATAATACCCTAAATAATGTGTGTAAAAACCATGTAATTATTTAAAAGATAATAGGTCTGTTTTTAGAAAAGACTTAAAATTTCCAAGAGACGACGGATTAACTGATGTACCGGCTTGGGGATTGGCTGTTGTATCGGCTTGGGGATTGGCCATTGTATTGGCTTGGGGATTGGCTGTTATATCGATTTGGGGATTAGCTGTTGTATCTACTTGGAAATTGGCTGTTGTATCGACTTGGGGATTGGCTGTTGTGTCGGCTTGGGGATTAGCTGTTGTATTGGCTTGGGGATTGGCTGTTGAATCGACTTGGGGATTGGTTCTTGTCTCGACTTGGGGATTAGCTGTTGTATCAACTTGGGGATTGGCTGATGTACCGGCTTGGGGATTGGCTGTTGTGTCGATTTGGGGATTGGCTGTTGTATCGAATTGGGGATTGGCTGTTGTATTGACTTGGGAATTGGCTGTTGTATTGGCTTGTGGGTTGGCTGTTGTATTGACTTGGGGATTGGCTGTGGTATCGAATTGGGGATTGGCTGATGTACCGGCTAGGGGATTGGCTGTTGTATCGACTTGGGGATTAGCTGTCGTATCAACTTGGGGACTGGCTGCTGTGCGGGCTTGGGGATTGGTTGTTGTGTCGATTTGGAAATTGGCTGCTGTATTGGCTTGGGGATTGGCTGTTGTATTGAATTGGGGATTGGCTGTTGTCACACAAACATACTTAATTGGTGGCAACACACTACTGAAGTCCTGTGATATTCCTCTTCAGGATCTTATCCCAGAAAGTGTCAACTTTCCACTCTAATGACATCATCATCGAATGAACAAGAAACAATTTTGAAATTCCGGAAATCTTCAGAATTACTTTGAAATATGAAAAAGTGGACAATATTTACACACACACACGCACATACACACACACACCACAACATCCGTAAGCTAATTTTAAGACCAAGATATAACGGCTTTCAGTTCCTAATCGTTGAGGAGTGTTTCAGTAATTACTTCTTTCCCCCGAAGACAAACATATCGATTATACGTTCTAAATTCAGACTTCATTAGTACATCGGTACTTAACTCAGCCTCGTTATGGCCACAAAAACGTTTTTACCAGCTGATTGGTGGCTATTTTTAACCCGAAAAACCCCTTCTCGGTTTAGCGGTGTTCTCTCAAGGCAATTTGACATTAAGTCGTAAAGCTTAAATTAAAATATTAAAATAACCGGGCTATTCTGAGCTTGGGGTATTACGAGTTTTGATGAAGGGGGGATGGTGGGATGTACTGATAAAGGAAATTGTTAATCAGACACTAGAATACGGACGTCATCTCGCTAGACCTGACCTGTTTATATACAAATTCAGCATGAAAACGACGCCTGAACCAGTGAAATAGGCACGAGGGAAGAAAACCAGGCTGCAGGAAGCTAGATGGGACATTGTGTTTGATAATGTTTCTGGTTTTTACGGGTTGAAAGATTTCAAGTCGGATCCGAGCTGTATTAGTTCATGAAGCTGAGGATGTGTTTTTGATGTTGTACGGATTTAATTTTAGTAATTACAGTAATCTAGTCTAGTTATCGTGATGGGTGTTGTTAAATTATAAATTAGACAATATGCTTACAGATGAAATATGTTTGTTGAACTATCACGGTTTAACGTGTGTGTGTGTCTGTTTCATATTCCATATAATAAAGGTGTGATCCCGGGTTTTCGTGATGTTTATTATAAACTCTGCAGATCAAGAAAGGTCGCGTGTCCAGATCTACCACCAGCGCCATCTGGAATCAGATAATTAAGAACATTTAACCGTTCCTTCTGTGACAGAACCGGATAACTAAGCTTACTATTCTATGTTGATGTTCGAGTTGGAATTACTTTGGATATATTTATATAGTCTGCTGTTTGTGTGCCTGAAAAGTAACCAAATATTTTGAAGATGAAATTTTTTAGTCGAACTTGATTATATCCAATCAAAAACACAGAGACGTATTCCATGTAGCTATTTATATTAAATAGCGTGTCCTTTCGAATGATAAATAATTATTGACAATTAATTATAATTGGAGTTTGATCAGTTTCAGTTTAAGTACGTACTCAACGACACACACACATTTTACCATTATGACCATTATCTTTTTCAGAGGATAAAAAAGATACACAGGCATATAGAGCTTGATGACGCGGAGAAATAAAACCTAACAATCAAAGATTGATTCTCAAGTTTTCCGGTATAATAACCACATTTTGTGTTCTGCCAACTAGAGATCGTACGCTTATCTGAAATTTCATTCTGAAATTCAACAAAGATTCTAGGACTTCTTTTAAATTACTGTAATCTCAGCGAATGTCTCCGAATAAATCACGAGCACCCGTGTTCGAATCTCGGCGTGGGAATATCTGAAGGTTGTTTCATCTTTGAGTTTGCTTCATTACCTTTGGAGGTCGCTCGGCCCATTTAGCCTACCATGTGCACAAAAGTGGCCGTAAAACACCAATCATCATCGTCACTCAACTGGACCGAGTGCCAATGGCCCAAGCGAGATATCTCAGCGCGGCTATTGAGATCCTTGATCCATATTCACCTACGTCAGTAGGGTAGGTTAAAATGTTAAAAGTGGGTGGCTCGAATTGCGGTGCTTCATTTTGGCACACAACTGTTGACGTGCGGATGGATGTAGCCACCATATTTCCACCATGAAAATATCTGAAATTCTCGAATACAATTCAAAATATACCAGATGCGTGCAAAAATCACACGTCCATTTCTTTCAGATAGATAATTTATAACCATTTTATTTATACAAAATGCAGATAGATTTATTGATAAATCGATTGCGTTATTTAGGAAATATTCACACACAGAGTTCAGCAAAATATTCCCATCCCATTAATTAGTAAGCTAAGTACTGCCTTAATTAATTATAAGTGCTAAACCTAAAAACTAACAGAGGAAAGTATAATTATTTGAAATATCTTATCGATTGATTTTGAAGTATATGATGATGAAATTACAACAATGGAGATCATGCTGCACGTGTCTTATTATCCGGGGGCACCACGCCTTTCTCTGAAGGAGAGCCTTAAAAACAAGCCGTTTGATGTCTGAGCATATTCCGACATTGCTGAATTTATTTCCAAAACAACAACACAAAAACTGAAACCAAAGTATTCACTTGACAAATAAATAGCAAGCACGTCACAATTAATGATTGAAACCTACCTATTACACACACACACACACACACACACAACGCACACACGCCTTAAAACGCGTTCACGGTAAACACTGAATGTGAAGAGTGCATCACTGTCATCTCTATCTCTTATTTGTTCATCCATCCCGTAATGAACTGGTCATCACAATTTGA
Organism: Paralvinella palmiformis; assembly: GCA_025642065.1. Lineage (NCBI taxonomy): Eukaryota > Metazoa > Annelida > Polychaeta > Terebellida > Alvinellidae > Paralvinella > Paralvinella palmiformis. Next base: position 287,770 of record JAODUP010000055.1, read on the forward strand.
TCATCTTCTCCGCACGTAAAGTGATTACAAAAATAAAACTGTTAATTATAATTATCGTTTATCACAGAACCCTTACCGCTAACAACTAACTTTAAGGAATAAGTACTAGTCTAGGTGCTGGTGATATCGTGTTCGTCTAACTCTGATGTGAAACAATACTCGAAACCTTACACACACACACACACACACACATACACACACCCGCGCGCACTGGCTAACTAATGTTAAATACGCACACTGGCTGGCAGCTAACAAACAAGCGCTTACAAGTGAAATACAATTCATACCTGTGCATTGTTAAGCTGTTAACAATGAAATATTATTACCGAGCTGGAAGCCTACGATAAACAATAATTTTCCACAATACATTACTTGTAATGTATAAATAAATCCCACAATTGTATTGCGTGTACAACATTCCATAAACACAACAAGCTTATACAGCATATATCGGTTTTGCAATAAAATAGCCATCCCACTGAAAATGTGACTGCAATATATATATATATATATATATATATAATCAAAGCAGTACAAACAGGCAAGTGAAACTTCCCCATCACACTGCAGTATAAATAAATAAATAGTTTTCATATTAACAGCTGATAATTACCTTAGACGAGGTAACAATATTGGAATTATACGTGGAATTTGCCTGTGGATACACACAGAATCAAGTGCTACAGTCAATTTGAAAATTAATCAAACCCAGAGAGCAACATCATACAGCGATTTATTTAAGAGCAAAATTAAACCAGATATAATAATAACTCAAACAGGTAATACATTTCGTCCATTTCGTTGCAACTTGTGCCATGCCCGTAACCGTTCCCTCCTATTAAGCTGGAAGACTCGTATTTATATTTAATAAAAGAAATATCCATCGGACGTGATCTGAATTAAGGAAATAAATACCATTTTATACCAACTGGCTTCTTGAAAACGACCCAATCAGGGAATGTAGTTGGCAACAGATCTCTAGGATCAGGGTTCGAAGTTTTAGCCTAAGCCATTCGTTAAGTCTTTCAAATCAGCAGTTTCTATCAACACTACGTCGATTTCTGTGCCCTGAAGTATGGAAGTAATGATTTAAGATCAAACACGGATCTATCAAGGCACTAAATGAGTGTGATTATGAAGCCAAACTAACAAAATGGCTTATTCACTACAAACAATGAATGAAGCACAGCCCACCATCTCCTCTGATCTATGATCTATGCTCGTGACGCAGGCAGTAGTAACCTACTGCCAATACTCGCAGGTACTGTTGAACGGAATAAAATAACTCAACCAATACACCACGTGTGTGTTCACAAATTATAATAATTAGCATACGTATAGCTCATCAAGCTTTACTTTATAGCCAACGGTCAGTGGTCCCTTTGATCTAAAATTATTATGCCAATGCACAGGCGCATAATAAGGATAGTCATGAATGAATAATTAGGAATGGACGTTTATCAGTTATTCACCAAACAAGTTCATAATGAATCACCTGCTCAGACCTGTGCCATCCGAATGCTACTACGTGTTGTGCCATGATATCATTAAAAAACAAGCAAATTATTTTTTAAATGACATTTTTTCCTACATATAATTGAAGACTCCAAAACAGGTAATAGAAAACGAGGTCATGAAACAAAATCTAAAATGAAATGTATTTTTACATCCCACTGATCACATGTCATATAATATGCAAATATTTAATATCAATCTAACAAATGAAACTCGATGACAAAAGTAAACATAGACTTAATGAATGTGAAGTGCGCAACGAAAAAAAAATAATATCGATGCACTTCGTAAAATATACATGTACGTGTGCGACTTTGTGCAAACATTTGTAGAAAAAATAGAATCAAAATTACAACAATCAGGTGGGAAGACAGATAATAACTAGCTCCTGCTAGACAATGAAAACTATAACAAAGAGAAGTGCCTGATTTATTTAATATTATACAACGGCAAACTTACGTGTACAATATAATACTTGTCGTACCAAAACGGTGACCTGAGTATCTTTGGACACAGTGTTGCATATGTTGATCAGGACATCTAGAAACACGAGATCTTCTGCTCAGTGGGGCTGGTTCAGAGTCGATGCTGCTCGCACTCGAAATAACATGGACACAAACACGGGTATAAAATTCGATTACCATTTTGAACTGTTGTCGGCTGATCGACGGACAGAGGTGCGCGTCGCAATGTCGTGCAAAAATGCGAGTTTGAACAACAGTGGCGGCAATATGACATCCATCCCTAGCCATAAGTAACTGCATCTCACAAACCACATAGAAAACATAATATCTTTACTTTGCTACATTTTATAAGGCAAAATAACGATAAAACGAATGTAGGAATTATTGTTAGCATTTCTAGCTAACTAATTAGTAATAACAGTACAGCCACAAAAAAAAACATGGCACTGCATCTATAAATAATGTCACAATTTAAACACAAAATAACAATATCAAAGACAACTGAACAAATAATAAAATAATTTTGCTAACACATACATACACACACACACACACACACTACACACATGCATGCACACACACACACACAGAACCAATTCAGCAATTGGTATCTATGTCGTGTTTTACTGATCTCTTGTTTTCATCTTCTGGTGAGACAACCTCCTCTTCTCGCAGATGAGAAAAGTCGCGAGTCCTCCCTCCCATTGCACTCCAAGTGGCAAAGACGTTATGATCCGGAATGAAATGGTTCATATGCAACCTGTGATGGGTTAGAACTCTGGTAGCTGGCTGGAAAGTAGCTTGGAAACTTCTTATAATAATCCTGTAAAATAAATAGTGCACAACTTAAATAAAAGTCACGAAAAGAGTTGCACATATATATATATATATATATATATATATCACATAAACATTTATACTCCTTGAACTTCAGATATAAGTTCCATTAAACACCAGGATTAGGTTCCATTTGTAAATAGTTAAGTCCATAAATATTAGCCTGCTGTAAAAATGTAAACATCGGGTACCCCGTGTAGTATTTGAATGATAAATTATGTGCAATTAAATTATTTCAATTACTGGATTTTCTAACGATCCTACAATGACTAGAATGTGAGTGACTACATCACAAAGAAATCGCTGGAAAGTATACAATCACAACCATCTGAGCTGTGGTAATTTTATAAACAAATGCATCTGTCAAAAAAGAAGTTAATATCTCTCAGCTTGGTACAAATTAAGCGCATAGGCAAGTTCAGCGAAAAAGTTTATCCGGACTACGTCTCCAGCTAAAAGGCTGTTACAATTAGGCTATATTAGCCATATATAAAATCTTCTATATAAAATCTGATCAAGTCATAAACATGAGCAATTGTTGGCCAATAAAACCTATTTTAATATTCAGATATCCTTGACCATCGTCGGAGTAACAGACCCTACCAATCCGGAGCTGGTTTGTTTTGTCTCTAATCCCCCCTTAGTAAGCCTTCATTGTCACAGTCGCTGTCAGTTACTATGGAAACCGTATATTTCTATTGAGTACTAACTCGAGTTCAGGATTTAGCCACGTAATCATCAAAGTAATCAATTACGATAACTTGAGAATATAATGATTAAGATTATGACTACATTAATACTGAATGTAATTGATTACGAATGTAATTACATTGTAAAATTAACCATGATTACAATCTCGAATAAAATTTGTATCACACAAACGTGAATCAAATGTGGTCATGTGGAATTGTTTTTTATGCGCAAGTTGTTAAAAGACATTGGTCTAGCAGATAGCAGCAATCAGGATGGAACATCTGCCTTTCTTTGTAAGAATCAGATGCATTTTCTGGTATGTTCTCGAAATGAAAATTCCCACCGCTTTGTGTAAATGGGAAAGTAATCACTGATTACCATTACACCTACTATGTAATCGATTATGATTACAGTGCATCTAGAAATGGCGATTACAATTATGATTACCTGAATACGATTACTGATTATGATTACCCCATGCTTGATGCAAGGGACTGCTGGAGTGATTACTATATAGCTTCACTTTGAAGAAACATTTCTGGCTTCATCTCACAAACACTAATAAATATCACCAACTTTCAGAACAGTACATGACTTAGATCAGACGTTAGTTTTTGTGTGATCAATGACTTAAAACTGTAAATGGTCAGACTTGCAGAGAACTGTATTGAAAACCCGGAATCTGGCATTTTATAAGTTCTATTTTCACTGTTCAGGATTTGCCCACAGAAAACATATCTATATTGGACTTCAGGACATTCCACTAATCTCCAGAATCACTCCAAAATAAACAGAATAACATATTTTTGAGTGGGCAAAATTCACATAGGTGATTAGTCTAAACTTATCATTGTGATTTTCAAAATAAAAAATAAATTATTGTCACATTTTTAATTAATTGTTCATAGAATCAATCAGTATTTGTCTAATTAAATAAAATAATGTCATATCTAAAACAAAGTAATGATGTTCATACACACTGACATGGTATTTAACCATTAATTAGTGAGACCAAACAATCAGATGTACTGACATAATATTAGTATTACCTACCTCGGCACCAGAGCAATGACAACAGTGAGGATGATGGCGAGCCAATGTCTAGCTGTTTTAAATGTATGTAAATAGACCCAGTAGGGATTAGCCGGAGGGCTTCTTACTACAGCTAGGGCACTGTAGACTAAATTAAACGAGTAAAACACTAACAGGCTGAGGGCGATCCCACACACGTGTAACACGTTCTAAAATAGAGAAAACAAAAGAAAACTTATACCAACCAATGATGAAATACATTTGCCAAAGTGGATCGGTAGACTAATATGGGTACAACTAATTTATTCAATGCACCAGCACAGCACACAAAGGACAGGACAATAACCGTCGTTCCAATCGGCAATCGGGCAGAAGGAGTAACTAAGTCAAAGAATTTCTACAGGAGAGAGTGTAAAGTTCCTTACCCAGCATTTTGTCTCCAAACAAAGTTGCAGCAGTGTACACCAGACACAGCCAGCTAACGTGGTCAATCCAAACTCCCACATGGATACTGCACTATCCAAATAGATCTAGAATCGTATGTAAATGTTATTTACTTCTTATCCATATATCTTACATCGCAACTCTGTTGTCTATAAATAATAAAGATGAATGTGAAAAGTTGGTACGTTAACTTTCAGATGACCATTGTTTACCTGATATGGCACAAAGAACTGAACCAGACTTTGCCAAATAGCGTCCAGAACGCAGATGAAATAAGAATACTTTGTGTAAACCTGAAATAATTAAATATTAAAGTAACAGACGAATAGGAAACTGATCAATAGACAACAATCAAAATTGATTTAGTTCACCTTTTAGAATTAGGAAAGGTGAGCCTGAAAATATCTCACCTGGAAAACCAACGAACGTTTGAATCCATGTTGAGTGAACTGATGAAGTATGGGCATAATAATCATATACTTACCAAACCCATGGCACCCTCTTTATAAAGATCAGGTCTAGACATCAATAGGTCATCACTGACGTCCTGATCCAGAATACCAAAAACGATTGGAGGCAAGGCAGTGTAGATGAGATTGTAAAAGATCAGATTTAGATCATCAGTGAAAGGTGCCCCTGAGAACCCAGAATAAATCTGGAACCACATCAGCAAGAGGACAAATACCTGAAATGGAATGATGTCTTGGAGAAACGTTTCCTCGGATCAGGTCATGATCAAAACCACCACTGATTATTTTAATTCGAAACTGAACACCGCGACAAAATGGAGAATGGCTTATTTTGTTGGCAAACATTTTTTTAAACAATACACAACATACAGTGTTCTTGAAGAACATGTAGAGCGTCATACGAGCCAGCCTGTCATAACTCCAGTGACCGTGGACTAGCAATAAACGCTTCAGATAGAAGAATCGAGGCAGGACAAAGTCCGATGCCATCACAGCCTGCATACCTTCCTTGCTCGAAATACCAACACCGATGTCGGCTGTTTGTATCATGTTAACATCGTTAGCGCCATCACCTGAGGATAAAACAATTACATGGAAATACCAGGAATGTTTGTAAATCTTTACAAAATGGTCTCCGTGCTTAAAATCATATTTATTTCACTTACCAATAGCCAGAGTCAGTTTATGAAGTTTATCCTGGACCAACTTTACTACATAAGCCTGAAAAATGCAAAAATATGAACATACAGTGAGGAATGAGTGAGTGCCTTCTATAGCCTTGGCTCCAGTCTAACCCGGAAATTAGTCAATCAATCAATATATCTATTTCAAACTGAATCTAGAATTGCACCACATAAATATACACTAAATGAAGCGAATATATGATAGATACAGCTTGGGTTTACACCAAAGATATTAAATTTGTACAATGATGCAACCTGCTATGTTTTAATAGAAACAACAATACAAATATAGGGAGATGGTTACATGTGTACGTCTGGTATGCACGTCATTGACACCCACTAATTAAGACAATAAGTAATTCTAACATATGGTGTTATGTTATATGGTCAAGGTGCAAGTTACTATAGAAATCAGATGATCATGCTGATGTGCTTTATTGGTGGATAAAACAGTGCACAGACACCGATTACATTAGGATTTGATCGCACAACCTTGATGTCTGCAATGCAGTATGTCATAATAGTAAACATGATATAGATTTAAGTCACAAGGCTGGAGACTCTAAGATTTTTTCGGTTAACGTGTGTGTGTGTGTGTATGTTTGTGTCTGTGTGTGTGTGTTAAGTACTTATGTGTGTGTGCTTATATGCATGCATGCATGCACAATACCTTTTGAGCAGGAGCTGATCTACAACACAAAACAGCATTACATTGCTGAGCCACTCTAAGGAAGTTATCTCTGCACATCTTCTCTTCCTGTACAAATCCCAATGTTTTACCATCAACTATCAGAGCGACCTAGATAACAAAATATGGCATCTCTGTTAACTAGGTTAATTCAGATTAGGCTTAAATGACACAAACAATTAGAAAAACCTTTCTTTATGTATATACAGCTAAATTTAAATAGCTTACATTTTTTTTGTATTTGTGATGTCTGTGATCACTAGGTGGAACCACTGTAACATGTCCTGAACCATCGAGAGGTTGTGAAGATGGTGACTGCCCATTAAGTATATTCAGGTATTCTAATTTACTCTCTAGCATCTCCTTAGCCATATGCTGCCACAATATATATATATATATATATATATATACACACATAATTACATGGTATATTATATATGTCCATCAAATTAGTTACTTATAAATAGCAATAATTAACAAACAACTGGATTAATCAATACTTACAACAGTTTTGGCATTTAAGATGATCATGTCTTGATCAAATGAGATCAGTTTACAAGAACAAGCAACATTCATGGCAGTTTCCTGCAAGATAATATCCACTCTATTCATATGATAATATGAAATATATATATATATATATATATATATATATATATATATCTGTGGTCAACCGCACCAGTTAGACCATAGAAGCGGCCATCCATGGTCTCCAAACACTACATTATAATAGAGCCGACTATACATAGGATTCATTTCTGACTGAGTAAAGCAGACACCTAGACACGGTCCACTGACTGATGTAATCAACTATTAATTAATAAGTCATTGAGCACTCTTCAGATAGCACCTTTCACACCTTGTTATTTGCGCACAGTCAACAAAACAGATAATTATGAACAAATGTCGAGATAAAACACCTCACCTGTTTATCACCTGTTAATACCCATACCGACATGCCAGCCTGTTGTAAACTTGATAACGTTTCACCTACGCCCTCTTGTAATCTATCCTCCATGCCAGTAACTCCTAAAAATCAGGACCAGATATCAGCATTATGTTAGGAAACATTGATCGAGAACAATGGTAACAAGCAATTTAGATACCACCATCAAACATTACCTAATAGTTCCAAATTATTCTCTATAATACACGCCGATTGATGAAGTTTGCTTTCGCGATGATCTAATGATGATTCAGCTTCCTGGTGTACTGCTAACCACTTCTGATATTCTCTGATTGAAACCACCTTTCAACAAAAGTGAAATAAAACAGATCATGGCAGGAATAGATTAATGCTTTAGACAAACATCAAATTAATGGAGCTATTAGCAAACTGTCATTAATTTACATAATAATCACATGCCCACAGACTATAAAGGAACATTCATGAAATTAATTCCTACCTTTTTAGCCATAACCAGTGTACGCAAGCCTTGTTTGGCATACTCTGTCACAAGACGTTGTGTTTCTTTTATAATCTTTCTAGCTTCGTGATCACCTGTAATGTTGAAATAAGTACCAAAGTGTGAGAAATTAGAGATGAGAAATACCATTAGATACACTACAAGGATTAAATTTACATTGAGGATAATGAAATACAGTGACTGATAAAGTGATTGTTTTGTTTATAGACTTGGTGCTGGTGTCATGTGGATCATATGTCTAAAAGGCTTCTCAGATAGGAAATAAGATGAGCAAGCTGAAGCTTTTTATTTAAAAATGAAACATCCTGTAGACACATAATACTGCTATTTGATTCCCACTGATTTTCAGGTCTGCAACATGGCTTTCTACAATATCACTAAAAAATTACAGATAACAGAAAAGTTGTAATTTTATGGAAATAATTTATTACTAAAAATGATGATGATGATGATTAATGTTTTACGGCCACTTCTGTGGATATGGTAGGCTAAATGGGGCAAGCGATCTCCGAAGATAATGAAGCTAAGTCAAAGATGAAACAAATTTCAGATATGCCCACGCCGAGATTCAAACATGGGTGGTAGTGATCTGTGGTCCAACACGCTAATGCTAGACCATGGAGGTGCCCAATTTATTACTAAAAGCAAAAAAAAAAGATTTATAATCTGTTTTATAAACCAGAAGTTCTAGATTTTCTATACCAGTCAAAGTAGAATATGTTTTATCTACAAGCGATGCCTGTTATTTATATTGCATTTGTTTTCATGGAAATCTATATTATAAATAAAAGTGAATGTGTGTCTGTGTGCATTTAAAACAAAATACATTCACCAGGTGGCTAACTGTATGTTCACAAAAAAGTCTGACAAAAGAGACTTAAACAGAAGTGATTATGACCGTGATTCATTAAAATTAGTATTCTAAACCCAGAGTTACAAGCTTTAAAGTTCATACAAAGTGTGGCTTTAAGCTTGCTATAAAACAAATTCAGTTCATTTCGATAATATTGGTTACCTGAAGCAATTTGTCTCAGCTGAGGAATGATTGCTGTGTCTGCACCTTTGCAGTATAACACAATATCATTTGTGGCTGGATGCTGAACAATAACAGACATGCGCTTACGCTCAGCATCGAAGTACAGTGTGTGTAGAATATGTATAGTGACTTCACCTTCTCCTAAAACAGGAAAAAAAAGATTATATAAATATGCATACATTTCTGTGAGTTGGATGATTATCATATACAAAATATGCCTCATACTTTGTGTTAATTGTCATAAGACGATTCCATCACACACACACACACATACATACACACACACACACACACACACACACTAAAGGTAATTTTTGTCCTAATAGTGAGAAATGCCATACTATTTCCAATAAAGTACACACAAATATTTAAAAAAATATTGGTACGCAATAAACCCAAAATTACTAGGATGTCTTCTTACATTTGTGATGATAATCCAAATCTTCTTCAAAATGAAACAGCCAATAGAACTATTTTCATGGGAAATAGGACTACAGACAGTGCCATCTTTCACCCTCCCCCCCATCTTTCTCTCTCTCTCTCTCTTTCTCTCTCTCTAACTAACTAACACACACACACACACACACTAAAGGTAATTTTTGTCCTAATAGTGAGAAATGCCATACTATTTCCAATAAAGTACACACAAATATTTTAAAAAATATTGGTACGCAATAAACCCAAAATTACTAAGATGTCTTCTTACATTTGTGATGATAATCCAAATCTTCTTCAAAATGAAACAGCCAACAGAACTATTTTCATGGGAAATAGGACTACAGACAGTGCCATCTTTCACCCTCCCCCCCATCTTTCTCTCTCTCTCTCTCTTTCTCTCTCTCTAACTAACTAACACACACACACACACACACTAAAGGTAATTTTTGTCCTAATAGTGAGAAATGCCATACTATTTCCAATAAAGTACACACAAATTTTTTAAAAAAATATTGGTACGCAATAAACCCAAAATTACTAAGATGTCTTCTTACATTTGTGATGATAATCCAAATCTTCTTCAAAATGAAACAGCCAACAGAACTATTTTCATGGGAAATAGGACTACAGACAGTGCCATCTTTCACCCTCCCCCCCCATCTTTCTCTCTCTCTAACTAACTAACACACACACACACACACACACACACATGCATGGACACACCAGTAAATATTCCATAGAAGTACAAATTAACTTGGGCCCTTTTGCACCGCATGTCTGCTGGACAATAGGTAGTAATATCACCAAGGTCATATTTAAATTTAGATAACTATGTCTTCTGAATTCTGCTTATCACACAACGTTTTCTGTTAAGATATCAGTTTGCTAAGAGCCATCTAAAGTAATTAGAACTCCAAACTGATCATTGTCAGGTCACTAACTTGGTAGCCACAGCGTAGCAAAGCTTGGGGTTCTGTTCAGCAGACGACAGCCATAGCTACATGCTGCCTGAACAAGGGCCAACTCATCAGTACTCTCCGCTTCGTACTTAGTCCTCATCGTATTCTCAGACAGCATAGATGTATCAGTGTCTGCGAAAATAAAAACATGATCCCTCGACAAATTATCATCTGATATGTTCACTGTTACGTCTACAGACATCATCTTAAGCACCGACACGAAAGATGTTTACGGCACAGCAATTACAGATTCAACTGAATTAAAAATATTTTGGCTCAGTTATTTCAATCATAGCAATACTTGTATAAAGTACTAACCAGTTATGTCATGTTCATCATCTACAATCTCATCACCACTTGAACCAGTCTCATTCTCCAGAGGTTCTTGCCTTCTCGTAACAGGCGAGTGTGACATCCTGGTGACAATGTTATGCAGTTTTTGTTTTGGTTTCTTGAGCACAGACTTGAGGACAGAAGGCTGAGCGGGGCTGATAGCGGACTTGCGGCTCTGTGTGCTGGCATCGGAGACTCCCTGAGGAGCAGGAGAAATGCCTCGCGTCGTCTTTGGCTGAACCACCGAGCTGTCAAACTCATGGCAGTGGTCACCACTCATATCAATCTGGAGCAATGAGAATGGAACCAATTACAGATCTACGTACAATACCATATGTGTTCATGAGTGACACAAGGAAATGGTACGAGAGTCTATTAGACTAAAGGCCATTTATCTTATACATAAAAACATCTATATTAAAGAACATCTGATGGAATTTTTCTGCAAACCGAAAGGGCATGAGTGATACTAGGAGAAATTTACATCAGTGGTTCTTTGCAAAGTAACACATCCTATTTCACAGAACACTACCACCAGCACAATCGTATCACATGTGTTATTATTTGTATATAACCACGGTAGTAAAGTAAAACATTCCCATATACGAAATCATCGCAATGCGCCAAGATATCTACATGCAATGTTCATCCACATTTTAGCATCACATCGAAATCATACCATGTCTTGGTGGCCATGTAGAGAGACAACTACGGTATTGCAGACAGTCAACAAGAGAAAGAAGTCCCAGATTCTGTACATCTGATCGGGCATATTCAGGGGTAAATCGGTGAATGTCATTGAACTCACTATCTGCTTCAGGGCTGGATCTGGACAAAACTGGACTGTGTTCTGTAAATGAGAACTTAGCTAATGAATGGTGGTGTACGTGAAACAAAAAGAACGACGAATAAGATAAACGCAGCATATAAACTCAAAGGAATTACCAGTTCAGAGAAAATCCACTACACTGACCATACTGATCACATGTGATTAATGGTAGATTTAAAGGGACAGTCCACCCTCAGAAAATAGTTTTTAAATACGTAATGCTTAGAACAGTAACCAAAAATTCAACATTAATAATCACGAAATATACCTGATATCATAGATATAGGGAAACAATCCAAAGTAATGGAGAGCCGCCATTACGGCTGCACCTGAAGCCAGATTCGAAGGCAGGAAGGAGAAAACTGAAATGCTCTGACGTCACATGGGCGTTCTCTAGACTGACGCATTATAGTTTATCTTGAGCATTAATATCTGAGCCATTTTGAATCATCTTGCTCTTGTCAGGTTCCTGCTGGCTCCAACTGATATGTTTGTATATCATTCATGACATAATTTTAACAAGATAATGCCATTTAGTTCTGGAATAATTCTTTGCTCACACTTGTTTACTTTTTGTATGGGCTCTACGGACTTTAGGTCAACCGGATACACTCAAGTGACGTCAGCTTTCGGGAGCTTCCGGTCTCTGTCTAGCTTCAAAATGGCGGCGTCCACAAGCCATTAAAAGTCGATTAATCAGCACTTTGAACTGGATTATTTAATATGTGGGGGATCGTTTACACATTTTGACATTATTTATGATATTTGTGAGTATAGCTGTATTAGTCTGAAAATTTGAAATGAAGGTGGACTATCCCTTTAAGTGAACAGCCTTGATCATATATCCAATTGTGACAAGCGGCAAACAACTAAACAGCCTTAAAACAGGTGAGGGGTACATGATTTTGTTTATATTTTTCTGTGCATAGTCAGGATGAAATTCAATAACTCCAGCAAGCTTCAGACAATTTCTTTCACGTAAAGGAAATCAGATAACATAAACATGTCTCATATAAAGTTTAGGTCAGAAGAATTCTTCTGGATATTATTTTTATTGTTATTATTAGTATTAATGCATTTTTCAATGTTTCTGAAATTAAACTGTTACACAAGTGGTTACGGTGATATAAAAATATAGGGAAATTCATAAAAAGGCTATTCTTTACAGGAAAAAGGTTTCAACCAATGTAATGGTGCTAGTATATTTCTGAAATTTCAAAAATTAAATAAAATGGAAGCATAATCATGATGTTTGCCAATAATAGGCCATTTTTCAAGATACTGTGGAACATGTATTACAGAATCTTGCTAGCTAAGGAAGTAACTTATTTTAAATTTAACACTGAATCTAGTTGTGTACCAATTAAAGCATTACCTTATTCAGTTATTGATATGCGGTGGTAGAATTAAAAGAAAAGCTTTATTTTTAAGACGTTTAACTTAAATCTAACATACTTTTAGACAGAAAGTCATATCATACTTTTAACAAGTAAACATAATATAAATAAAGCAGAACAATTAATTAATTAATTGACGATTGTTATACAGTCATAATTATTTTCTAGTCATTTAAAATTTAACAGTCCATCTCTCAATGGGTTTTTTATTAGTATAAAAACTGTTCAATATTATAAAACTTGTTGCGTTTCTCATCAGCATAAACAATTTTAATTCATTGCCCTCTGGTGGAGATAACTCATCTTTCACGCTGATACATTTCTTACATTTTACCAAACAGACTGTTACTGGATATACTCGTGTATAAGTCCGGATAAGTGGAGGCCAATTTTTGACCCTGTAATTCTTCCCTCCGACATATGCTCACAGTATAAGTCGAGGTCAAGTATTGACTTAAAATCCCTCAAAATCGGAATCATTGTCGTTATTTGCGAAAAAGTTGACACACGAACACACAGAAAGACACACACACACACACACACACACTGTATATATATATATATATATATATATATATATATATATATACTCACACACACACACTGTATATATATATATATATATATATATATATATACACACACACACACACACACACACAGGATTTGGCTTTGATGTTATAACTAATATAAATAAACAAACTTGTCACACCAAACACGCTTGCTTCACTGGACAGCGACACACACACACACAGGGAGAGAGAGAGAGAGAGACACGCACACACACGAGCTGTGGTATCAAATGGTATGTTTTTACGTGCTTCCGCTTTTTGTAGGTAGCCTGCATGTAGCCGCTTTCCTGTGTCCGTGTACCAGACACATGCTTAGGTATACGCATACATCTATCAATATGTGGAGGTATGGAACATTTTATTTTTAGATTAATGTATGTATAGTTGTATTTAGATTTATGGAGGTAGATCTCGAATGATGTTTAGATGTGTTGATGCTCTGTGCCTGTTGCCTCTTTATATGTACCCTAAAACGCATATTGCCCGTGCCAGACATCTGATCTATTTCCATCCAGATTCCTTATTACACCAATGTAAGAAAGTTATGTCGTTATTACAACATGTTTGAGTTTATTAGCTTTGTTATGTATAATGTAGAATCTATATTGTTGTCCTCTTATGTGGTCTGGCGAAACGACCTATTAATTCATACAATGCTGCTTGATAGATTTATACTCCTGGAGTCGTTTGTTACTCCGGCAGGCATCTCCATGGGTATTAAGCTGCGGACAGAGTTTTCTTCCCCATATTATGAGTAATTAGATTACACTGATATAGAAATTTGTTAAATGTATAGCTATTATAATCCCGACGTGCCATTTGCAGCATCAAAGATCTGCCTGAAATCCGCTGTTCTCGACCATGGGTCAAGTAGATCAAGTGGATAGGCGTTTTAATTTAGATCCCTCCACACCTAACTGCATATACTTAGGGACGCTAAATTAGGCGTGAATGAATGTTCACTTAGTGATGAACGGAAACTTATGAGGATTAGCTGTTGGGTTCCAGTAAATCATAGTATTGACTCATGTTTGAGGCGATATTTCGTTCTAGTCCAGTAATAATCCATTGTGCAGTATTGCTAATTTTTGTTTTTATTTTAGTTAAATCACTTCAGTGAGTCCATACTGAGTTAGTGTACATTCTCTTGTGGTGAACAAACTGTAATATTTTTTTTAACACGCTGAGGGTATATAAAAGGCTTAACTTTTCACTTAGGTTAGAGAAGAACTTCGATGCCAGACTAGTCGGATGTGTATCGGTATACATGGTTCATATATGTAGGATTTATTTAGTTATTCAAACCCAGAATAAAGCCGAGGTCAGCATCTGAGGTGTCAAAATGTTTTATATACAGGTTTCTTTTGGACCACGGAAAATTACTGTTGAATGTAAACTGTGGTGTCAAAATAGTTTATGATATGTATGTAGCAAGTCACCATTGAACCACATGCACATGTTGTTTGCTGCGAGCTGTGTTATCAAAAGGGTTTTTTTCTTACATGCTTCCGCTTTTTGTACGTAGCCTGCATATAGCCGCTCTCCTGTGGGCGTGACATGTTTGTCGCGTATGAAAAGCGAATTAGCTGTCACACCAAACATGCTTGATTGTAGACTCCCTTCAACTGACAAATGTTATTAATTAATTGTTTCACAGCAAGTGGCCAGCAATGTTTGCAATGTTAACAGTGATTTTTATATTATTGCTAATCATCTGGAGGTACCGGTAGTTGACAGCGCATGACTATCAAGTATTATATTACATAAAGACCGGCACGTTTGTGAGATCCAAATAACAGTTTGGTGAAAATTAATTGTTATTTATTGAATAATAATGGGTTAGTAGGCAGCGATGTGACGATTTTATTCCGACTCTGGCTCTTATTGGGTTGAACCCTATAGTGTGGAGTGTCGAGGATGACAGAAAACATATTTCCTTCAGCTGGTAGGAAATATGAGGCGTGTATAAGTTGAGGTGCTTCAGGGTACTCCCCTTTTCACTACCGAAAATATCAACTTATACGTGAGTATATACGGTAATTAAACAGCGGAATATTTTTCATTTGGCTATATCTTAATCAGTGTTTCTTCATTGCAAAACGCCATGTCATAATGAATTTTCATTGAATTAAAGAATTGAGCTTAATAAAATAATATACGAAACACTTTCCACGAAAAAAAAAGAAACGAGCAAAACTAACTTTAAACACCCGAATCAACGTCATCCTATAAAAAAGAACAATTTACTCACCCCCCCTCTAGAAGATTTCTTCATTACGTTTAGCTGCACAAAGTCTTCATCTGCTATTTTCTCTGACCGAGAAGCTGTTTGATCTTTCGTATCATCTGTGTCTGGTAAACCTGGAAAACGAACAGTACGGAATCTAACGTCTAATCACGACACAATATTTTCCCAGCTAGTAATTCGTAAGAATAAAACCTCCAAAGCAAAAAACTGAGCAATCAAATTTAAAATCGTTCTTATCTACACACATACCTAACCCAGATTAACAACGCACCTATACCAACATGTTGTTTCCAGCACCAGTATTTAACGAGTTCAAACATAAATAAAGACAATTGAGGAAAAACCAAAGAAAATGCAAAACTATATCAATGATACTGTAATCTTCCTTGTATAACGTGCACTCGTGTATAACGCACAGTCCTTGTTGACCATAAAAATATCATGCAGGAGAAACCTGGAAAATCTCCAGCTGGACTTGTGCACCATTTTTTCCATAATACGTACACCCTGATACAGATTTTACTCCTAAGGTCTTCAAAAAGACCAAAAGGTGTTTGTCACAACCTAGCTTTTATTTCCATTCATAATTGCTTTGATGTTATAATTAATAAACAAACTTATCTCAATTGGGAGCAGTGATTTCTATTGTTTCGCTAATCAATGAAATATGACGCACGTATAAGTCAAGCTAGATGTTTTGCGAGTTTTTACGGTAGTTTATTTATTTTCTGGGGGGGGGGGGGGGGGAGTTATAATTAGTTTAAATTTACAAGATTTCTAGGTTTGAATACCGATTTATTGTAGAAATAACTGAACTAATTGTAAAACAAGTATTTAAAAAACAATGACCATAGCAATAAAATATACGTCTGTCAAATTTCTTTTTCTTTTTTAAAAATGGACACATTTAGTTTTAAAAAAATAACGGAAAACAGTGAAAAAAAGGTGCGCATTATACACAGAAGATTATAGTAAATCTGAAGAATTAAAAAATGACCGGGTGATTGTATGACAAAGAACCACATGCTAAATAGAACCTGAGAGCATTCACCTGGCTTACACTTATAATCTACTCCACCGATTCCACAACATCTGAACACCATCTCATTTTCCGTCAATGTACCAGTCTTGTCTGAAAACACATACTCTATCTGTCCAAGATCCTCGGTAATGTTCAGAGCTCGGCATTCAACTCGTTTATTTGATTCAGGATGGTACAGCTGTAGATCTTGACTGATAAAGTAGACCTGACCTATTTTAACCAGTTCTATTGTTACATAGAGTGACAATGGAATCACCACCTGGACATGGAAAAAATTGAAAATCATCCAACAAACTGTAAAATGCATTATAAAATTGACCACCAAAGTTTCAGAGGATTTGCTCAAATGCAGCATTGCTTTTCTCCCATGAGCAAGAAATAATAGGCAGGAGAAAATGATTGTACTTATATTTTTAACGAATAAAGATATATCATTTATTGAGCTCCACTGAACAGTACTATACTAAATTCAATATTTGTATAGAATACGTTGATGTGAAACAAATACATGTTTAATCCATTGTGGTAAAGATAATGAAAAAGAGCATTCTTTACCTGATACAGTATTACAAATGTCCAGAAGCGTATAAATCCTTGATACAATGCTGAGAACTGACTGAGACTCTCATAAGGCAAGAATGGTATCAGTACGTTGCTTGTTAGCTTGGCATTCCACATAGCAGTGCCTAGACAAACAAAACATATCACTCGTGATGTGTGCGTGTGTGTGTGTGTGTGTAGGACTATATTTACAAAATAAGGTACTTCAAATGGTTAAAATCTTTAAGCAAATGATACTTATTAAGAGAAGTACGTGAATGCTATGTAAATACTAATTCGTGATTAATGTTCATTCCCAGTCAGATCTGAATTACAACAAAAGCAAACAAGTACAACAGTAAATTTACATTAATAACAGAAAAGCATAGTCTGATCAAAATAAATCACAACAATTATGGCATAACATTTTAACTATTGGAAATTTTGGTTAGTGGAATAAATGCAAATAATAATTTAAAAAAACACTTCTGTGTTAATAAAAAAATATATATTACCAAGTGATGAGAAGAAACACATCAACAAAAGGAGTATGACACACCAGATGACATCGCGGTTTATCTGTCTTTCTACTTTACTGCGTTTATAACGTGGTCCGCGATTATTCAGCAATGCTTTCGTGTCATGGCCTATGGAGATGATAATGCTAACATGAGTTTGATATCCGTCATAATGGCTGCTCGAATACCACACTGGTATCTAGGCAACCTTATCGAATATCGCATCGTTACTAATGTCTCAAGCATATAACAATCAAAATCATTTTAGCATTGTTACCTGCATAGACAACAATGCCTTCTGCAAAGTCAGTGTTTCTTAATACACATCCTCGCAGTAAAATATTGTTTTTTGTTATTGGTATTCTTTCGTTTAATGGTGTTAGCCTGCAAAAACATATGCTTATATAGAATCTATTGCAAAAGGTCTACAGTAACTGCACACACACGCACACACGCACACACACACATACACACACACAGAGAGAGAGCATAATAGAACAATGAATAATTAATATAAAATTATGACAGCGAAGAAATTTATAGATAAAGAAAAAAGAACTATAAAAAGATACAAAAATCTGTATGCTTTACATTACTCCATGAAACTTGTACACTTCTAAGTTGGGGAGCTCACATTCAATGGTATGAGTGAACAATGAAGGATGAAATTCATCTCCCTGTCAATTATAATAAATATAATAACATAGTTAAAAAATTTAACATACGAGTTCAATTATAAATTACTAGTATGAATTAGGATTACAATTAGCTTTTTTCACCTAACAGCTACATGTGTGAACAAAATTACACCAATAAGTAAATGTATTCATCATAAATACGATTAATTATGATCATAATCTATAATAAAAACAAATATTGGTTGACCCATACAAATACTCCCTATCAATATTGAAATATTCAGGGATGACAGGTTTTTAACACAGGTTGTTAAGATCAAGATTCTACTCTGCTGTCAAAACTAAGTATTTGACGCATGAAAAATTTAAATTGGTCAAATTACCGGGAAAAAATATGTCAAACATTTATTTTCAAGTCAGAAACTCAAAATTCAATTATCCCTTGACGTTTACTGCATAAAAAACTTCTTCAAAGAAATTCTGGTTCCCAAACCTTTTTTACCTGATTCTAATAACAAGGACTTTTTAAAACATTTATTAGCATTATTAGTCGCTCTATCATGTATCGTGGTACACGTAAATTGTTTTTGTAGGTAGAAACAACATTATTAGTATGAGCAAAAAACCAAGTGGCCAATCAATTATACAACGGAATTGGCACACTAACTCAGCACTGGCCTGCAGAGGGTGGTGGTGACATTACATGCATAGCCAAGCAAAACTATATCAAAACGTGCTCATGTTGATGATGTCAGCACCTAGCCACGTCTGGTGGGATTTGCTGAGTGAACGTAATGGAACCAAACATTCATATAAAGGATGCTGTATACAGTTATATGGCACCCGAATGCTACTCTGGATCTGAATTTCTGTATACGTGTATGAAATAAGCCACTTATTAGAAAGTGGCCGAATTCATAAGTGTTTAATAAAATTGCAGTTTTGATCAATTTAAAATATAAAATGACTGGAAGTAGTCTTACTGACAGTTTCAATAAAGAATTATATACTTTTCCAGTAGGATGAAAACTTCCAAAGAATCACATTAACTCTAAGCATTCGCCATCATAAATCAAATATATCTAAAATCAAATACGAGATTCTTCCGAGCTTTAGGTTCAGGGTACGATTGGAATCAGTGACATGGGCTCACAAATGGACTTTGCAGAGATCTACTTAAAATCACAATAAAAAATATTGCCATGATAAGGCTAGCACCGATAAAAGTGTGTATGGTAGCCTTATCATGGTGATATTTTCAATGCTGATTTTAAGTAGATCTCCGCAATGTTCAAATTATTTACGTGTTTCTTGATGAGTGGGAAGTTATAATTAGTTTAAATTTACAAGATTTCTAGGTTTGAAGATCGATTTACTGCAGAAATAACTGAAATAATTTCAAAGTGGAGCTGACCTGTCACCATCTTTAATTAGGCTGACAGTAACATGTCTATTGTTTACTTTTCGCTGATGATTCACGATCAAAAGAAAATTATACAGTCTCAAAAAGTTATTAGAGATATTGTGAAATCGCAACTAAAGGAAGAATATGTTAAAGAAAACATTGTTGTGGGCCAGACGATCACCGAAGAAGACACGCCGGTGGATATCATTCTCAAACTGAATCTGAAGATTGATGTAAACATAAAATATAAAACCAGAGTAATTCAGAATTTGTTTTGTGGGGCATTTGTAAATGGTTGGGTACCAAATCTTGCAAATCTTTCAGAAACTAGAACTTTGTGTTAATTGTTTTCGACCAACCCTATGTTTTCACATAATTTCAGTGATTTATTTTATTTTTATCCCGACCGACCCTAATTATTGAAAGAAAATTTCCTGTAAAACAAGTATTTAAAAAAAATGATTTCATGATTATATTAATTCCAATCATAAATATTTATAAAATATGCAAAGCTCTATTCTGCACAAAAGTGAAGGTCAAAAGAGAATATAGGTTCTAAAGTTCATTCACTGCGGTAGCCACATTACTTTAATTAATGAAGTTAAACTGTGGCTTCAGCTTTGTTTTGAAAGAGGACAGACCCAAATTAAAATTGTCCAATCACCAATTACAGTACAAATATGTTAGCCTAATTATAATTATCAACTAACTTTGTACATATAACTCTTGTGTACAGTGTATATTGTGTACATATAATTTATTTAAATTTACTCTCAATTACATGAACCCAGGCCTGGCTGTAGCACCTGGGTTCAAACCTTGGCCGGGCTATGTCAGAAGTGTGTTTCATCTTTCACTTCGCCTCATTACCTTTGGGGGTCACTCAGCCCATTTAGCCTACCTCATGCACAAAAGTGGCCGTAAAACAGCAACATTTACATTGTACAATAAAATCCACTGACCTGTTGGAGACGCTTGACAACATAGCGCTGCTTTAAATTGTTTTCACCATCCAGACTCGATGTGTCAACATGACACAATCCTGACTGGTCACTCGTTCTTAGCAGAACAATATCTGCTGGTATGATTTCATTGCACGACAGATGTATAATGTCGCCAACGGAGATCTGCTGCCACTCGAGTCTGTTGTAGCATCTGTCTTTCCTGAAGATAGACGCAGCCAAATACATGAGAAAGATTTAAGAATGAACTGAAATGAATGGTAATAATCTTTTCTCCCTAAACTAGTTGCATTAATTTCAGATCGTTCCCATTTCCACACCATCACTAATCAAAATCTACCCTCCCAATACTCCAATAAGATACAAATAAACCAATACTTCTGCTACAATTACTACACACTGAATATTTCTATAACTTTCCATTTATATCGTTATTAAATACTGTCACATCCGGGCTATTTTTGAAATCATTCCTCATCAACCATCAGTACCTTATATGTTTAAAACAAATCCATAAATATGTGTGACTCGTGGGCTAAGAACATAATATTATGTGGCATAAATTTAAATCATGTTACCTTTGCTAATGGATGGTTATTTAAAGCTTTATTCCATGTGACCTATTTATCAGGCATCTAAATATTATTTACACCAAAGATCAGCCTCAAAGAAGTAAGGTGAGAACAAAGTTTTAATTTTAACGAATGATGCATCTCTAATGCCCAAATGTACAATCACTACACAAATTCAAACAAGATAGAGACACTTTAAATACTATCTGTCCACACATCGCAGACAAAAATGACCAGGTCTTATCATGACTAAGACAGATCACTGACCTGGAATATACTCGACACTGTTGATGATTGACCTTCTTATCCGAAAGGTATCTCCGGTAGTCTTCAAATCCATCCTTGATAGCCGTAACTGCGAGCACAAACAACACTGGAATCATAGCCACCTCCTTGGTGAAGGCATTCACTTGAGGCACCCAATTCAACAGCACAATGAACAAGAAGTACAAGTTCGCAAAACGATGGAACTGCTCAAAGAGGTTTTTGGGAATGAACGACAGCACGGTGTACTTGGTTGTCTTGATGCAGTTTGAAAGATAGCCATGATTCGGATGTTCCTTGGAATCAGCGTCATCGGGCACGAGATGATTTGGCACAACATGACGCCGCTGGGTTTTGGCAACTGCTTCAACATGTTTCTTTGTGAACAGATTGCCCATGCCACCATTTACTGGTATTCAGCGAGTTGGAGCCCAGATTTCACACACTGGATGAAGTACAACTACAAGGTCTGGCATCTATATCACATCTGAACGATTTATATGTGTATCCAATACTGAATTACTGAAATTGTAAAACACAAAGATTATCATAATCATTCTCAAACATGGTTCTCACAGCCAAGGAAATATTATTTTACCATTTTCCAGGACAAGGTATACACGATTTAAAGGTATAAATCGTCATATGTGTGAAAAGGCATATCGTATTTATTCAATGTATGATCGATTATTAACATTTTTATAGAACAGCCTTCTCCTCACCCCTCTACCTGTCTGATCCTCCCATTTTTATTTAAATTTTAACTAACATGGGATATCAAGACTATGTACCAGTAATCTTTTTCTTCTACAATCGATGTTTTCTTCAACAGACATAAGATTTATTCACAGGCTTTTTTGTTCTAAGTGGATTTTTTTCACAGGCAATATTTTTTTATCAGGACATTTCCTGATTTTGCATAATTCAAGGACATTTCCAGGACCTAGATAATGGATTTGTTATTTTCCAGGTTTTCCCTGTCAAACAAATTGCTATAGTTAAATATTACATCAACAATAATCAAACATGTAATGACTGCCCAGTAACTTAATAAGCTGCTTAACCAGTTATAGATCATAATATTTATTCTCATTATTTTACTAGTGAATGTTTTTCACTTAGAGATCACAACTTCTGTGCTGGATGGGGAAGGAAGCATCGATGAATGGATGGATTTAATGACACAACGGCACACATTAGGCATTTCGGCATCTTAAGAGGCTTGATGTTAAAAGGGGACCTGATGAGATTGAGAGGCGTGCAGAACAGAGATTTCCTAACTAAATCCTTTACTAATATTCATATGAGTAAAACTGCCAGGTACCAGTATTCCAAGTAGGTACTCGGAGTAGGTACTTTGCGTACCTACTCCAATCGGTGATTGGAGTAGATAAACAAAAATGGAATTGGAATTGACCAAATGGAGTTGACCCCGTGTCTGAAAACTGCATAAACAATACCGCAGATTTAATGAGGATCAACAAGGTAATTAGTCACTAATAATATGAAGCATATGAAATGGAAATGTTCAGATGTGAAGAATAGATGAATTCATTAAAGCTTAGACTCCATAATTATATACATCAAAATAGGTTATAAATATCATAATACAGCGCAGATCATGTGATTTATGCTTTGTGGGAAGAGTTGTGATACGCGCATTATAAGATGACTTAAATATGTGCATATTAATTAGACAGCAGGCCATGAGGCACGACACACTACAAAATTCACTGCAACGTACAGACCAGAAGCCGTACTCAATGGCTATATTGCGCCAACAATCAAATTTGTTGGTAACCGTGTGACAGTGCTACAGTATCACGTCACATGAGGATGTTTCTATCCATGCTGAGAATGAAACTTAAACTAGAACTTAAACTGGGATAAATCATCACATCAGATCACCATCTCAGAGATGGAGACAATTACTAGTTTCAAGTAAAGTCATCCCCGATCTCCTGCCCATTAACTGCAAAAGACAATGACTGGCTATTCTCATGTAATCATACTACTTCCACAACAAATAACATGGTAATTCATGTGAAATAACTTACAATAGAGCACTTACAGGACTTAGTAACATGAAGCCAGTTTGTTTGAAAAATATACTAATTTCCAACTTGTTACATCTCATAACAACATTTAAAAAACAGACAACATTTAATAAACATTGCAAAACAACGTCTTTTCACTTTCTGATAATATATGTATGTATTGTTATAGATGCTTCTACTTTTGTCATAATATAAACAGCTCTTACTTTGCACTACACAAGTAACATACTTTATCTGATCAATAATTGAATAAAGATTAAACCGAGCCAAATTAGAAAATCACAAACTCACCGACACAACAACTTATTATATCCAATATGGTTGCATGTCATCAACAACCTGAATTGCCTCTATCCGATGGAAGTATTACTATTAGCAAGTAAAACCCTGGCCACCTGCTAAGCCATTTAATTCATTGGACTTATAATACGTAATCCAGGCTAAATAAATGCTGAGGTTTCGAAACTTCTACAACAGAGTCCGATCCCAAATCAACACCGTACAATCAACCACGACTTGCCAGTTATATCTAAGGGTAAACCGTCTTAGATTAATGCTGTGAGTGTACTTGTAGCAAAGCTCATATCTCTGGCTTCCACAAACGAAAATGTATTTTTTTTAGTGTAGTGCCTATGTGTTCTATCTAACTTTTTGCCACCATTCAACCACTTAGCCGGAGATCTACGAGAGGCACTCCCCAGTAAATGCTGCTCTATATATATATATATATATATATATTCGTATACAAACCACACGGTTAAAATTAGCAGCATATCATACGACGACAATACTTTGATTGTAGGATCATCATCATGTTGATCGTCTCAGTTATACCACTAACTGACTAAGACACCAGAACAATCACACTGTACGTACCACATTTATGTTTGTTGATAAGAGACATTACGTGTAGTTTGACCAACAAATAACTCGGTCCTTTTTGTTGGTATTGTTATACCTATATATATATATATATATATATATATATATATATATATATATATACATACTCAGTCCTATATACAAAAGGAATGCCTACAGATAGCGATACTATAACAAGAACAACAATAATAAACAATTCCCCTTTATCTAAAATCATTAAGCAGAAATTTTATCAAAACATCAGCAGACTATCAAACATAAAGTATTTAGGTGTCTTACTGATTGTTAACTTTTGTTATCAAAAACGTTACCAAAACATTGCGGTCCTAGTCACTTCTTACCGATAAGCAACACAGAATTCTAGCGAAGTCCTATTATTGTTCTTAACTATTGCCAACGTGTTATCGACCCCCCCCCCCCCTCCACCGTACGTACAACTGCTTCGATCTGACACGAATTAAACAATCCGGCAATATATTATATGCGTACATTACTCTGTTGTGTCGAGTCATCTAGTTCAGTCAACATAATATCAAACAGACATTTTAGAGATCACTCTCCAAACATTTAACATCCAACTTGATAACCAAGAATATGTTCCGGGGAGGGGGGGGGCACATGTTTTGAGGGATGACCCGAGGTCAACAATGATTTATTTGTTATGTGTCATTTCAACTGGACGAACAAATATCGGTTCTGAAAGTTCCTGTATTTACTATAATGGTTCCGACATCGCTTATATTCAAATATCCCCTCTTGGGGCAGTGATAGTTTCCTAATAAAACATATTCAAACAACCGAATCACGAAGCCATATTTATAATTATAATGTTTAAAACGTGGGTGGAATCAAATGCTCGACCGACCGGAACACAAACAGGTCACAGATCACACGTTCTGTCAAGCTTCTTTACAACAACCAAACAAATACCAGAGAACCAACAGACCTCAACTCGACGGGAAAATTACTTGTGAATACCTAGTTTCGATTGGTAAACATCCAAGAAGAATAGCTACATTTTATTTGCGGCTAAAGGCCTAACCCCGTCCAAAGGTAGTAAACGATTCTGGGAAATCGGCAGGTAGCGTGCCACAGGCTAGACAAATCAATAATAGCACCCTTCTCTCTTTACGGGAATATTAAACTCACGATGATCGTAGGGCATGGGATTACAAAATACTGTCCACGTTGAGGAAGCATATAACCACAACCAGTAACTTAACATCTGAATTTGTTAACTGAGTGTACATCCTTGTTACAGATGTGAAGTTACTAGTGATGCTCTCGTGGTTCCTCGACGACGTGTACAGTATTTTGTAATATCATCCCTTATTCGCATAACCCACCAATCGTTCTCTCTTTTAAGACACTTTTCAGTCGTATAAATCAGTATCAAATGAGTGAGTTAGTGGGTGCACTGATCACACGTTTCTGGTCGTACACACAAACCTTCAGCCAGCTGTCTTCCCTAACAATCTGCCCTCACTGCCAACAAACATACAAGCCAGTACTTTATCTGCTCAATTGCCCAACACACCCGTATACTGAAGAAGACTAAAAAGTCATCTTCTCCATGAAGACTTCAAACTCTCAGATCACTACGGAGCAGCACTGATTATCAAGGGAAAAAAACACATTTCCACCAGAGATCACCATCATCCCACTTCTCCTGAAAGACCCCTTATAGACACCACCAGCAACAATAACACCGCATCGACACTAGGTGGCTGTCACCAATAAGTGACAGCCAGTGGTCCTCCACCCCAAACGTTGTTATCAACAACAACAACAACAACTGATCACACCTGAACAACAATAACAACTGATCACACCTGAGACATACGACAGGGGAGGAGTCCCTGAAGATACATCACACAAACACAGGTATGAGTCAGCTGATAATACACAACCTGAGGTGGGGGGGGGGTACTATCCAGTCGTCTAACTACTGTGCTGTTGGAATGCAATTGGATCACAATTGGCATAGTTTGGGCATAGCATAACAAAATATTGAGCATAGCTAAGAAACATAAAACATTACCAATACTAATGTATGTATATTTAATAATAGTGTCCTTCATACAAAGCAATTCATACAAATATAAAATATTTAACTGCATAATGATGACACCTGGCAACAGATTGACGCAGTTTTATTTATTAGTTATTATCTGTTTGGTAAGTAAAACATTACAACTGGATTAATGCGCTGATTACTATTAATGCACCTGATATTGATTGTGAACTGCCATTTATTTATGTGGAGAAATAGTTTCTCCCGGAAAAGGAGAAACTACATTTACCCACTATACTTTCCATCAAAGGTTTGATGATTCCCCCCCCCCACGTGAATGACAGCTCACAATCAATATATTAGTAAGTGAGAATAATTTTCAAAGCAAAAACACGAATAACTGATGAATAAAACAATGTTAATCTGCTGAAGTAATCAGATATGAAGTGAATTCTATCTTTGAAAAAAATTGTTTCAAACAAAGAGAATGACAAATTTGGAATTGAATCTACAAAATGATTTGATATTTAAATTTTTAATATCTTCAATTATTTCTTCAAAGTAACTACTTTGAAAACCAGTTACATGCACATGTTGTGTGTATATATATATATATATATATATATATATATATATATATATATATACATGTATCAGACTAATGGAATACAATCGGTAATATGCGCAGTTTTTGTGTGTGTAAATCAATTATTAAAACTCCAAATTAATATATATAGAAATGCCATTAAACTGGAATTGGTCAAACAGTGATAGAACTGACAAAGTAGAGATGCCATCATGATAAACGTATAAAACGTGGACCTGCATGTGACTGGGTTGGCAGGTTTCATCACGATATGAATGGAAAAAAAAGAGAAATTTGCTCAGTTTCTCACTACACAAGAGAAATAGTTTCTCTACGGACTTATGCTGAAAATCACTGAATATTCATTGCACATAAATGACACTTCGCGATCAATATCACCAAATAACCAGGTTATTTAATTATGAATTTTGTCACAGTCTGTTATAGTCAACAGTAAATACCTATTTCACAAACTAATGACAGGGTTAATTGGCAAAATGGAAATTAAACTTTAGTAACACAATGACCTGTATGAAGACCATTTGCTGTAAACTGTGCTATGATTGTATCCTGTCTTAAGCTAAATTTGTACAGTTATGGTGTTAGCAAACATGCACGTTCCCATATTATGAATTATTTCCATAACCGACAGCATCGTGTAAAAATTAATAATTCAACTGGTGAATGGATGGTCATTTCTAAATGAGCTGTACAGGGATCTGCTTTCGGTCTTTTTGCATATAATATATTTTCTAATGATTTGTTTCTCTTTAGTTCAAAGTCTTTGTTACATTTATAACTCTGCTGATTACAATATTATATCATGTACTAGGTAATAATATTATAGATGATCATGTTAAGTGTAAAATGTTAAATATTCTTACTGTGGTGACTGGATAATTACAAAAATAACGGTACAATGGCTTTCAAGTAATTTTTTCTGATAAATGTAATGTCTAGCAAAATTCACATATTACTATAGGACATCAAAAATAAAATCATCAAGCAACTGTTAAACTGTAAGGAGTTCGTATAGATTCATAATTAAATTCAATTACCATAGTACTGAAATATGCACACAAAAAACTGGTTATAAGTTGAATGTGCCAGCACAATTATCAAAGACAATAGGAACTAAGGAAAACATGTTATTGTTTTTTTTTTATTATTTCAATTTAATTACTGCTCTGATATATGGCACTTCAGTAACAACAAACTGAATTGGAACAATCCAGTATAGAGCAATGTGTTATAAATATGATGACTAATTTATGGTATGAAAAGTTAAGAAATATGTCAAATACTACACTTGTGTACGTTCAACAGCTAAGGAAAATTGATCATTCACAAGTACCATCATATTTACACAATATGCTTATATTATAAAAAAAATCGTAAATACAGCTGATAATACAGAAAAACACTTTATGATATCAAGGCGCAAAACTATGGAATGTACTGTGTAATAAATCTAAAACTATTAGTTGTAAGGAATCCATCAAAAAATTATTTTAATTTGGTCAGGACCAAAATGTCATTACTATGGTGAATGCGTAAAATAAGTCTGCTATGATTGTTGTACCTATGTATTTACATTAGTGAACTTTTTTATTAATATCTTCGCCATCTTGGGGTTTCAAAAAAGGTTTTAAGATAGCTGTGCTGCAAAAATATGAATTTACCTGTCATTGTATGATTGAAAGATTTCATGTCATTGTATAGTTATCATTATTGCATGTATATATTGTAATATATCGTGCCAGTCAATAGCATTTATGCTACAGTTAATATGGTATCGTTTTATGTCATTTTATCAACCATCATTAAAGATGTTTACTCATCTGTGTTATTTTCTATGTAAGATGTCCCGAACCTCTGTATCGATTAATAGGAGACTTTTGCTGTCCAAACTAAATAAAGATGAACATGGTGAATGTTCAGTGATGAATAAGCAATACTTAAGAAGTGTATATGAAAATAAGGAGATGTGAGTAGCTAATAGTGTTTTGCTAAAGGAATTGTGTTTGTTAAGGGATGGAATATTGACTACAGACCTAAGCTGCCACTTAATTGATTTTTTATGCACTGGTTGATTCTTATGTCCGTTCTGTTTCATTTTGTGGACACTTCATATCTCCACTACAAATTATTGTACTACATACCATGTATAAAGTATGAAATAAATTATATATATATATATATATTAATTAATGGTAAATAAATTTTTCTTATCTTATCAACTGTAACTAATCAGAGGTTTCAGAGAATGATTTGAATCATGAACGTCATGGATTTCTATATGAAAAAGTCCTGTACCTACCATTTTGTCTACATTGGAGTGTATTACAACATTTGTTAATATAGCTCACATATTCTTTGCTCTTACTGATTTTTGGAAAGTGACTAGAAAAATTTTGCAGGAAAATAAACAAGAATAAATATAATGGAAACAGTGTATAGAAATCCTGCATAAAATTTCTCTAGTCTCATTACTGATCACCGAATAATAGTTTGTAACAGGAAACGAAATACCAGGAAATATTATATTATTAATGACGTAACTTTCTGTATAAGAGAAGTGTATATTTTCGTATATCAAATAGGGTACCCTCATAGTAGGTAAAAGGCCCGGCCAGATGCTAAACCTGTTGTGTTTACCGTTTATTTGTCCAACATTTTTTTCATAGTTCTTTCTGAGCTACGTCAACAAATTTTATGTTTTTGAAATCTTGAGTCTTTATTCTTTCAATGAGTATGTGTGTTTATTACACTGAGTGGGTAGTCAGGAAATGCCATGCCATTAAACGATGTGCCTACTGAAGAGCACCGGCGCGTTTTGGAAGCTTTCTTTGGTTACTTAGCTATCAGTGATAGCTAAGTAACTAAAGAAAGCATTCACTTAGTTACTTACTTGGCGTAACATACAAGTTATTATTTATATTAAAGAATATCACAAATGAATAAGTCAAAGAATCACACTTTATTTTAAGACAGATTTGTTCTGGAACCAAAATAAAAAACGGGATTTCAGGTGCGAGAGAATCCGGACGTCCATCTCCAATTATTATTCCACTGGAAACAGTGATGAGTGAAATAGACCTTTCCACCTCAAGCGGATATTTAAACCAAGAATAGAACTTAGAAGAAAAAAAATCATGTGTCTGACTTCCTGCTTTCCTCACAACTTTAGTCTTATCAAAGTATAACCAAACACAGATCTGTTTGACATTGTTGATAAATATTAACATATATTACCAGCTGTAAATTACACAATACTATTGTCTCAAAACTTGCAGAGACAGGTTTTTTTTTGTATGTATTCAGCAAGAGATAACTATCAATAGTGCATTTATTTGAGTGCTCACCTCGTATAACCATCTTGGCTATAAACACCAAGTGCTTAACATTTAAAACTGAATGATCCCCTAAATGAAGAGAGAGGATGCGACTTAACATGTCAGATCATCCTCAAATTCATCCAATTTACCGCATTCAAGCAGCCTGGCTTCACTTCTGAATTGACACCTTCTATTGTAATGATCTCCCAAAAATTAGATTTGAGAGAATTGTCACTGACTTGTTGTACTACAAGTTAAGTGATAAATGTATGTTTACAAAATTATCAATAAAATATATGCAATAATCATAAATATTCTAATTAGTCACAAAAAAACATCACAAAAATCAAAAGTTTTTCGAAGAACTCTGATTTAAACCAAAAAAGTGACAACAATCAGTAAAAAATGACAACTAATCTTCTTATAATTCCCTATACACTACTGTACATCTCCTCCAGGTTTAAGTTTAAATCCTAGTGTTAAACATCAGTAGGACGTTTCATATGATCATAACCAAGACTATAATATCCATCAGGCTGTTTGAAGCCTAGGGTCCCATTATTTGTTTTCCAATGATTAAATGCACTCTGCACTGACAACAATATATAGACATATATATATATATATATATATATATATATATACTTCATAAGTATCATAATATATATATATATATATATATATATATACATATATATTATTTTAATACTTATTTCAATATGGTTTTTTTTTAATTGCGAGTGATACTCTTCAGGAAACCCACAAAATGGTCTGCACATTGTGGCCTATTGTCTATGATATCAGGCTGTCAGTCAGCTGTAGTGGGATGAAATATTGAACTACTGGAGTGGGATCTGCCATAACCTATAAGCCTAGGGACCCAGCCATGGGTTAATACAGCCCGGATCATCACTGCATTTCCAGTGTCTGACCAGTGTTAAGACCAAACAGATGATTGCTTAATATTGATGTAACAATAGCAGTCATTAACAACGTTGCCAGTCAAATATCATGAGGTCTGAGTTTTTGTGCATGGGCCTCCTAGTACGTCAATTAATACCAGTGAACCAACTTCCATTATTAATTTGGTGGAAGATGCGAGCAGTAGACGTAATAAATATATAGATGCGATTATTGTATTTCAGAGTCTGGCAAGAATGGTAGAACCTCACAAATTTCTTGCACAGTACAAACGAATGATGATGATTGATGTTTTATGGCCACCTTTGTGCACAAGGTAGGATAAATGGGCCAAGCAACCTCCAAAGATAATGAGGCGAAGTGAAAGATGAAATATCCTTTTGACATAACCCAGTCGTGGTTTACACCCAGCTGCTATAGATCTATGGCCAACCGTGCTACCAGTCAGACCATGGAGGTATCCATATAGATATGTTTAAAACAAAGCCTAAAGTCCAGCCCACATTAAAACTTAATTTTCGTTACATCAAAAAGGTTTTTGACAGTTTTAAGACACCCAAAAGATGTGTTTGATAGGTTTTTTTATGCTGTCATGTCAATAACATGTTTAGAGATTAAAAAAAACAACCACAACCAAAATAAACGATACTATATCATGAATGCTATTTAGAGATTAGGCCATTGTTTTTTGAATACCTTTTTTTTTAAATTAGGGTCAATCGGGACAAAAATTAAATAAATCAATGAAATCATAGGGTCGGCTGGAATTTTTTTACACAAAGTTCTAGTTTCTGAATGATTTGCCAGATTCAGTAACCACCCATTTAAAAATTGCTCCACTACACATATTCTGGATTACTCTGGTTTTTGTTTAATTTTTACATCGATTTTCAAATTTAGTTTGACAATGCTATCTTCCTCGACGATTGTCTAGCCCAAGACAATGTTTCCAAACACATTCTGCCTTTATTTGAGATTTCACAATCTCCAATAGTTTAGCTTTTTGAGCCTTTATAATTGTCTTTTGATTGTGAATCGTCAGCGAAAAGTAAACAATAAACATGTCCCTGTGATCCTAATCCAAGATGGTGACAGGTTAGTTCGACTTCGAAATTATTTCTACAGTAAATAGGTTTTCAAGTCTAGAAATCTTGTAAATTTAAACTAATTATAACTCCCCACTCATCGAGAAATGCGTAAATAGTTTGAACTTTGAGGAGATCTACTTAAAATTGCCATTGAAAATATCGAAGTGATAATTTCAAAGTGGAACTGACCTGTCGCCATTTTGGATTAGGCTGAGCGGCAGCCTAATCTGCACCTATTCAGGCGGGTCAGTGGGAAAATAATAATAAAAAGAATAAAAGGTTTGGTCAGCGGGTTTGTAAAACAAATATTCAAAAAACAATGGCCTTAGGGAAGTGAGTAATTTGTGTAGCCTGAGCAATGGTAACACATGGGAAATGTGACCAAGGTGTGACTCCTTAGGGAAACATCCCCCAAAACACATGTATGAATCTTATACAAACCCACTATTTAATGGTTTGCAGTGCATGTCTCTAACTACTGCACTATCAGTGCACGTATTAACTATTATGGCATAAATTCTAAGTAATTTATATTCATTATTCATATTTTACAGCCAAATGGACCAAACAACCTTCATCTTTAACTTGACATAGTGAAAGAAAGACCAAACAACTTTCAAACATAGGATTTGAACCCGGGTGCAAGAAGTGTGGCCAACTGCGCTACCAGTAAGATGACGGAGATACCCCATTATGACCAAAAAAATACTCAATTCTGGATGTAAGGAAAGTTTGACAGTTCTGTAGGGTGATATATTTATGCACAGGTTATGACAAAATAGTGCTGAGATTCCCTTTCTTAACTCAAATTGCAACTTTATTTAAATTTTGAATGTCTAAATATGAATGCAGAAATCTTTCTACTGCAACAGATGTCAAATTATTTGTTAATTTAGTGCATATGCCTTTTTCAAAACGTAACATATCAAGGTCAGTATCGTTGCCCAACGACTATGATAAACACAATTTATTTTTACACATTATATCAGAAATGGTTATTTCATTTTCCTAAAATGTTCTGTTTTATCCAGTAATACACCAGCCAATGAACAACTGATTGTGTCACTTTAACTTCTCTTAGTAGTGGCGAAGGAGGGGTACCACTAGATTTCTTCATACAAACCTTCCTATGAAAACAATCATGATTTTTCTTCCATGCAAAAATGTTGAACCACTGAAAGGGTACAGCTACACCATCTCAACAACCTCATTTATAAGAGTTGCGAGCCAAAAATATGATTTTTAAATTGTTCAAGAATCTTGAAAGTCAAGATCCATGGCTTAATCTCCAGACCATCATAATTCATGTACGCCTAGCGACAGACATGAATAATAACTAGCAAAGTGATGTTTTATTTTTATATACTGATTTATCTCGTTTTATTTAATTTTTACAGTGAACTCGTATCAAGAATCAGGACTCGGACACAAATATTTTACCCCTGCATCTTAATGGGGGGGTATAATAGCCCATGAGAAAACCAGGTGTTAGTCCTTCCCCACTGACTCCAGGTGACTTCCAACAAAGAAGCTATGATAGGAGTGATTAATTAACAAGTTTAGTGTTTTAGCGGCCATGGGATGTTAGTGTTATAAAAAAGGAAGTCAAAAGGTTATTTAAATATAGTGCAACCACCTGGCAAAACAACATAGTTATTTACTACCTGTTTGTTTAGTCATTATGAACTAACAATTAACACTTTCAGATAATGCCATTATCTTTAAACACCAATGACGAATTATAATGTAGACCAGTATAACACAAAATCGGCAACAAATTACCCACAAGTAGATTTATTTGTGCACATGTGCCTATGAACATTCATTTATTTGTCTATATATTTGCTACCTGTGGTGACTTCATATTGTGTATCTGAATATTTATTACCATATTACAGTGTGGGACCATTATAACGTGGACCAGTATAACACAAAATTGGCAACAAATTACCCACAAGTAAATTTATTGATTCACAGACATTTATTTGTGCACATGCACCTATGAACATTGATTTATTTCTCCATATATTTGCTACCTTCAACTGAAAAACATCCATTATTTTTGAAGGATGAATATCACCAATCAAACATTGCAGTTACTTTTTGCATAAATTTGTAAAAAGATTTTATTTCCACTCAAATACTGTGACAAGTCAACAAATAATGAAACAGTTACTACTAACATTTGTATGTAATCTTCAGTGATGGTGCAAAATGAGGAGAATACAAGGAATCCATATTTTCCCCCATCCCTGACACCGTGATCATGGTGATGATCGCAACTGATTGGTCTCAATTCACGGTCCACCTATAACAAGGTCAACAGCTTGTGGACCCCAACTTACATGTTATAGAGGACCTATACTGTAATCAATATTTAGAAGCAAATGTATTGTTCTGTAATCAAAACACTTATTTCCTGAATGATATATTTTTGGTTGTTCAAAGTGGAATACAATTATCTCATACATAATTACTGATAATAAAGAACATTAAAACACATTTCTGGGTTTCATTTCCAAGCTTCTAGCATTTTATGTGTCAGAAACATTCACTGTCGGACTGCACCAAGACAACAAACTTTCAGTCAACACCTCCTACTTTAAACACCTTTCAAGAATCATCTAGACAGACATTGGTCAAACCACCCCAGCTTGTACCACTACGTAGACTAAAATTAAATCTGAACCTATATTTTAAGCTAACACACAATTACTTAAAGGGACAGTTCACCCTCAGATAATATTATTTAAATGTGTAATGTTCATAAAAATAATTCAATATTCCATTATAATTATGACAAACTCTACCTCTTTTCATAGATATAAAGAAATATTCCTAATTATTGGAGGCTACCTGTTATGGCTTCCTCGAATGCTAGATTGTATGTATAAAGGGTGCGTGTTCTGATCTCAGATAGCACAAGGATTATGTGGTCATCTGGATCCCGATGAAATCAAGTCAGTGATGATCTGGCTTAGCCATCCTTGTGACGTGACCTGCCCCCCTTGCTCAACCTAACTACTATTAGCTGATGCCATCTTTGGTTCATTGACATAAATCTGACAGCTCGATAGATGCTCCTTATTACAAGAATATAAAACAATCGTCGTAAGGAATTTCACTCCAGTTTTCTCTAGAAATTTCAGTAACATATGAGACTGTTTGGTGCAACTATAATGTAATATTCGTAAATATGTTTTTGTTCCAAAAATACATGTTAGGCTGACCCGTGTTTACATTGTTATAACTGAGTACTACAAACAGCTTGTGGTAAGTGACGTTAGATTTCAAGAGCATCTGGTCTGTGTAAGACTTTAACATGACGGCCTCCACAGACCATTAATAGTCAATAAATCAGCATTTTGAACTTGATTATTTAATATGTGGTTGATCGTATTCATATTTTAACAACATTTATAATTTGTGTGAGCATATTTGTATTAGTCTTGAAAATCTGAAATGAAGGTGAACAGTACTTGTGGGTTTTGAAGGACATACACACTTGTCTCTAAGTTATAGCTGCTAGATGTACTACAAATATTATGTTCTTAAGATATGTAGTACATCCCGCAATTACAACTTTAGACTTAGAGACAATGGTCTGTGATAAAAGAATATATCCTGTAAAGGTTTCAAGTGAATTCAAGAAATCTTTACTGTTGGGGTTTAAAGGGACCTCACTTATTTGATCCAGGTCACTAACTGGCTGTCACACCCCCCTCCCCCAGCCAATGTTGAGACTGCTGGAGATCACTGTGTTGTATTACGAACTTGATGACTCCATGAAAATTATACCATTTATAATCCAGCAAAATACACATAAAAGAAAATGGGATAAAACAGCATCACATCATGATCATCATCAATCCCATCATTATCATGTCAAATGTTTAAGAAGTTCATGATATCATAGCTGTAATGTCATAAAGAAAACCCGAAGGACAACAGAGACCTCAGCTCCACGGCCAACGACACCAAAACAAGAATAGTTAAAAGGTTAAGCCTTTTAAGGCCTTTCACAAGTTTCAAGCTTTCTTTTTAAATATTTTTGGCAGCTCACGAACGTAAACAAAGCATACATCAGATAAATAAATAAATTGAAAACAAGACCGTTTATATAAGTTATGCAAAGCGTGTTGCCCACCTATTTGTAGCTCCTCGTTTCTGTGTGGAAAACATTAAAATTGGAAACACGTTGTCAAACATATAATACACTAATAAAGACACTTTTCCAACCAAATCTTACTTTACCACGTCAGTACAGGCGCACTTCAGCAACTGGAACTAAATACCACAAACGTTGACGTTCAATAGATTCCACTGCTGGTAAGAAATACCCCAAATTTACTTTTCTTTAATAATTTAATTATACATTCATATTAATATCTATGTGTGTGTGTGTGTGTTATATATATATATATATATATATATATATATATATATATATATATATATATAAAGTTGCGTAAAGAATCAACTTTAAAATAAATATAAACGTTAACATTTAACGATTTTGTCCGCCTTGTACATCAGAACAAAATAAATTATTATTATTTTATTAGTTCCAAAGTTCACATTTATACAATTACTTTTCTTGGTCTGCAACATGTAAATATGAATAATACCAGAAATTAAATATCCTTTCAAATATGGAAGAATAATTTAATAATTAATAAATCCATAGCATAAATGCTTGTTTTAAAAAGTATGTATTTATTGTTAGCATTTAATTGTTCCTTTTGTCCAGAAATATACCTGTTATTTTATTTACGTGTGGTGGTAGTGATGATGCTGATGCTGATGCAATAGTAATAATGTATATTTAAATAAGGCCTTTTAGTAGTACACCATTCAGGGTGTGGGCCAACAGATTAAAATTATGTATTCAAAAACACATTTATAGATCTATATATGATACAGATCGCTATATAAATCCACATTTGAATAAATATTTACAATTATGTTCTATTTCAGACTTTTTAGGCTCACAAACGAAGATTGTGTACGGAAAGGAGTATTTAGTCTATTGTTGTGGCAGGGGGTTGGGGGGTTGGAGAAGTACCTAATTAAGGCACCCATTTGACAGTCTTGGGTTTCCAGTTAATTAATTTAATTGGGCTAGTTGTAGTTATTATTTGTTTGTTGTGTTTTCCCCCGTGAGAACCCCAACTCTCGTTTGTACTAATCCGTGCTACTCTAACACGCTGTATTGCGATAATGACAGACCAAATATTTTGTGTACCGAGGAAAAATAAAATAAAATTCCTTTATCTCTTTTCTTCTACCTCCTTCCACAGATCGACACTATATTCTGGTTTGAATCATATTTTAGATGGCAATCTCTGTCTTCTATTTGAGCACGAACGTTTAGTTAATATTGTTTTAGCCATTTATAACTTCGTTGTCCTTGTATTGATCAATAATCCCACGCCATTTTTAGCACCACACACACTATATATATATATATATATATATATATATATATATATATATATATATATATATATATATATATATATATATATAAAAAAAGCAGAAACACCATATCACAAAATCCTGAAAACAAAAACCATCATGATTACTTGTAAATAACAACAAATATTTATAAATACCTCTCTTCATTCACTCAGTATAAACAGACGAGCCACTTATTACTAATAATAAAAACACCGATAAAGAAGTTTACAGATATTACCATCCCTTTATTCCATATCCAATTTTAGGCAATATATGTAATATAAATAACTGATTCTGTTACAAAGTAGAGTGACTTCGTATTTACTGTGTTTGTGATAAATCAAACTTAGCTAGGAAGGTACTTCTAAATTAATTTGACATTATAATTCTTGCAGGTCTGCAAACGCGTAATAATAATAATAATAATAATAATAATAATAATAATAATAATAAAAAGATAGGTGAAGAGCTTATGGTAAACATCTCACATAATCAGAGATAAGCACGTACAGCGATATTTATTTTATGTTTGTCGTACGCGGACATAACGCTATTATACTCACTGATCGTCTGATATTAGTGTATTAAGAACCTTCTTTTGTTTACATCGCGTGATTCCATTTCAAAAAATAATTTTATAAAAACGTAGATTGGGTAGAGTGAACACCCACCTACTTAAAACGTAATATATACAATAGATCGAACGCGGACACGCGGTCAGGCTGTTATTAGATTTTGTCCGTATGACAGAAATGTCAAACACGGATAGTACCGTATAACATATTATGATCAGATATGTCCAGTTTCTGTGATTCCAATTCAATTTCATATAATATATATTTTTAAGTTTAATAGTTATTATCCAGATTGTTCCATAATTTATATCTCATGCTAGATCTCATGATAGATCTATATTAGAATATTTTAGTTTGTTGCTAATGTGTGAGGTGCGTGTCTGTGTGTGTGCGCGCGCCTGTATGTGTCTGTGTGCGAACGCGCGCCCGTGTGTGTACGTGTGTAGTAAAGATGACAATATAATTATTGCCAAATATAATTTTACACAAAATGACGCGTTCATAATTATGTGTATTTTGTTTATTATCGAAGGAATTTACGTTATTTAGACGTCAAAGCTTAAAGTCTGTGAAATAAATCTTTTGGATGAACAAATTCTATCACGAGCAAATTTTGTAGTTTTCTTCAACAACAACAACAACAACAACAACAACAATAAGATAGCTAGGTAATTAGATATACAATTAACATTTACCATGTTGCACAACACTATAATTTCTGTCCCCCAAAACTCACTCCTAAAGAAAATTTCCCCTCTAATTCTGCATTCGGGGGCCATTTTTTAAACTGTTAAGTTTATTTTTTTTTTAAAAAACAAAACAGAAAATAGCATTTAAGAAAGCATATTTCAAGATAATACATAGAACTTTGATAACCTTCAATAAGAATAACTGAATTTCACAATAGATAGTATATTTGAAAGAAAGTACTTTTCACGGTCGAACTCAAATTCAGAAGTTAGCAACTTGTTGCTAAAGACAGTGAAATTGTTAATTTTATACCCTTTTTTAAGAGATCTGTGTGTTGTGGTTAGACAGCAATTAATCTACCATATATCATAAATAAAGTGATATCGGAGAATGTGTATATACAAGTTCACTGGTGATATGTTTTATCACCTCTATCAGTATAGATATATGTATTTTTAGGAAGAAAGTGAAACGTTATGATAAATATGGCGACT
This sequence comes from Paralvinella palmiformis, assembly GCA_025642065.1. Lineage (NCBI taxonomy): Eukaryota > Metazoa > Annelida > Polychaeta > Terebellida > Alvinellidae > Paralvinella > Paralvinella palmiformis. The sequence goes on from JAODUP010000055.1 coordinate 327,881, forward strand.
GCGATGGGACGTGAAGCGGCCATAAACGACTGCCTTATTATCAACTATATTGCGCGTTGTTATTTCGTATACGAGGATGAAGATGATGATGTTTGGTGTTACAGACACATCTAAGGGTTTTAGAGTAAAACATTTGGATGGGCTTTAAGCTTATGGCTGAGTGCGATTATTTTCTCTGATTGCTATGGAATGGGAGTGACTGTGATAGAGTGACAACACGTCGACTGCGATAAAATGACAACACATCGACTATGATAGAGTGACGATGATGATGATGATTGATGTTTTACGGCCACTTTTGTGCACACGGTAGGCTAAATGGGCCGAGCGACGTCAAAAGGTAATGAAGCGAAGTCAAAGATGAAGCAACCTTCAGACATGCCCACGCCGAGATTCGAACACGGGTGGTGGTGATTTGTGATCCAACACGCTACCAGTTAGGCCACGGATACGCCGTATTTCGTATACGAAATAAATATACTACGAAATAAATATACTAGTATGACGCGTAATAGCTCATCCTTCCACGATTGAAGAATCGAAGATAAGTCGACGGGATTAAAAAATGTCCATGTCAACAGGAATGGGAAATGATTGTTTTCTTTCTTTAATAAAGATTAGCCTATAATAGAGAGTGCAGTGCCAACCTTTCTGAAAATATCTAGGTCACGCCGTATGAACGCTGAAATATGGAACTCGTATCTCTATTAGTTACGTGTGAGTGAGTATGAATATTCGCTCGTGAACTAGCAAATTTCTTTTATCGTCGTTAATAAGACGAATTCCATCTGTGTTGGGCTATGTCAGAAGGGTGTTTGATCTTTCACTTCGCTTCATTATCGTTGGAGGTCGCCCGGCCCATTTAGCCTAACTTCTGCACAAAAGTACGCGGCCGTATGACAGCAATATTTACTAATCAAGTGCGGTCGACTGATATAAAAAAAGTCAGATGAATGTGCGCATTCTAGTAATTTTTTTTTTATACACATAGAAGTATCACTCACTGGTGGTTATTATCGTCTAGACAATATTTCTAACTAAATGGAACCCGTGCTTCGCATGGGAATGTTTGGACACGGCTTTATTTAGTATCGTTGGGAATTAACAAAATCTCCCGCGATATCATCGAACAGTAAACTCCATGTCAAAGGTGAACAAAAATCAATGTAAAGTACGTTACGTCAATGATGGGGCGATTGACCCTGGTGGCGAACGTGTCCGGAGCCTAACCGGAAGTACCACATCGGTACCTCCATTACGAAGAGTTGGAAAGATGTCTGCGCCCATCGAACATTCTGGCATTGAAAAACTTTGATGGCAATATTTAACCCAAACCATATATGGTAGTTAACTTGACACAGTTGTTTAAAAATCCAAATAGGCCCAGTATCGGTTAAGTACAAAGTGATCCGTCGAACGTTTTCCGAGCCTTGCGTATCATAATATAATTATTCGTACGTATATCTATCTATTCGGCAAAAATCGGTAGCCATTGAAACTTTATTATTATTAAGCAGAACTCTTGGACAGCGCACATCACAGCGAACAGACTGATAACTCTAGACATGGACACTTGTACATTCTCTGTAAATCTCATCTGCCATTACGAAAATAGTGGAGAAAAGAATCGTCCTTCAGTAGCGCCGGAAGGTCAAACTGAAACTCCGACCAGATGTGGGCCATCTGCAGTAAATGACAAATACAATTTGGATGTGACGATATTAAACAGACAGATCAGTCATAAAGCTGAAAACCATTTGTAGTATTCTGATATTCGTAGCGTTTTTTCCTCAACATATTTTACAAGTTACTGAATGAATATATTATATATTACTAAGGTTAACTGAATGTAGTTTATAGATAAGCGAATAGACGACGCACCCACCTAATCGGTGCCACCCGAGTTCAAATCCTGGCGTGGGCATGCCTGAAGGATGTTTCATCTTTGACTTCGCCTCATTACCTTAGGAGGTCGCTCGGCCCATTTAGCCTACCATGGGCATAAAGGTGGTTGTAAAAAATCGATCAACGTTATGCCTTCTACAGCATAACGCATTGCCAAAGAAACCTCCGAAGATAGTGCGGTATCAATATATTAAAATGTGTATATAACTATAATTACAGGCAATACCAATATTACTGTTAAATATGGGCTCGTGTTCAGGCCAATTAGTTGTTGAACTGTGAACTTTAAAAAAAAACGCATCGCCCGGCTTGTGAAAGAGCTTTATTCCATTTTAATATCAGTAAGAAATATATTCAACCTTTCTTTGAAAATCAAAACAAGGCACGTACACAAAGGATAACAGTTGTAATGTTCATGAAATATCCATATAATTATGTCCACGTCAGACACCAATATAAAATTTAAAACACCGCTCTTTGAGCGATGTTTGATTCAAGTCTTTAAAAAAACTAAAAATATATTACAAAAGGTATCCTCCTTTCGGTTTGATAGCCTGTCGGTTGTCCTGAACAGGGCTGTAAAAATTATTAGGAACGCAAAGGTGACAAAATTTAAATAACATAAAAACTGTTCAGTAGTTGTAAACATAGGTCGACATGAAGGGATCATTTGGATTTCTACAATAACAATCTATCGCGAAATATCACATTGGTGGGCTGCTGATAGCTTGTTTGCGAACATATCCAGTCACAATAAAAGAAGTCACCCCCCCCCACACACACACACACACACACACGCATAGACACACACACACACACACAAAATAATATCTCCTTAATGAACTATAATTCAGTTTCGTAATTCTGGAGGTTATTTTACGCGTATCCCTCTTTATTACAAATATTCTGAGCCCCAAAAATTCAAGGTCCAATAATTTGTATATCATAGTATATAAGTTCAATCATTGCTCGCGTATAATTAATGACGTGATTAATTAACAACTGTCGAACATTACCTGGAAGTAGGCTTTCTGTATAATGAATGATTAGCGGAAGACAATAGAAATAGAATATTTCACAAAATATGCGAAAATTACATCTTTGATACGTCAGTTCGTCCCGGTAGCACCACGTTATGACTGAAACGACAATCAGCGTCCTGCTTCAGTGATGAACAATTTTGCTGAACAATTTGCCTGAGGAATCAACCATAAATAGCATTTAGTAAATGCAATCATTTACCTGGTAAATCAATATTTATGATGGAACAGGTATTTACTGGCCTCGACAGGACAATGCAGAGCAAACGGTCACAAGAGGTCAGAATTGTCGCGATACCTGTGTGTGTATATATATATATATATATATATATATATATATCATATCATATATCATTACAAAAATACTAAAGCTATATATATATATATATATATATATATATATATATATTCCTTAAAAGCCTGAGTACGTGTTCACTGATAGCATCCTAGATTTCAAATATTTTGGCAAAGCCAACAACCAACATATCAGGTGCATATAGATGCAACGGTGTGTCATTCGTTCATTTGTTATATATATATATATATATATATATAATCCACGTCTCGTGATTATATACCAGGGCAGTCAGAGACACAAATGACAAAACAGGCATATGAAAGACTGAAGAAGATATGGATCACCGCTGGTGGGCAGCCGAACGGAGAACCCTTTACACTAATGTCTCTTGTTCCTGTTGCTCTTCGCCGTGCTGCTTGGTCAACTTCTCCCAGTGACACCATCGTTCCTTCTGCCACTGTACCGACGCCGAACTGGTTGTCGGCCGCACGGGGCTGACGGCGTGAGCGTGAGCCGACGAGGACGAGGTCGCGGACGGCGCCGAGCGGTCGTTCCTCGCGGCGTTCGGCGAAGGCGAGGCCGAGCAGCGATCGGGTACGCTAAATCCCAACGGGCGGTGAGTGGAAGACGTCCGCTGGAACGGCGACGACGGGCAGCCGTCCTTCGGCGATTCGGGCGGCGTCTCCAGGTACCACCTCTTATGTCCCGCCGAGCTGCCGTCGGGCGTCATCGGGCTGTTCGTGCCCGACCGAGAACTGCCGCCCTGATATCCGCTGCTGCTACCCACCGACGAGCAGCTCTCGGTGCTCTTCGACCGACTGCACGGGACGGGCACCGTCAACGTGTTCCTCGGCTTCGACCTGTGGCCTCCGGGCCCCGGGCCGTGAGGCACCCCGACCGACCTCCGTCCCTGGTGGTGGTGGTGGTTACAGCTAGGGTTCGTGGCGCTGCCAGCCTGTAAACACTTGTCGGGCGATTCCGATTTCGTGACGCGTATCCGGAGTTCGGGAGTGTCGGTCTTCATCGCTTTCGGGCTCGGACTGATTCTGGGCGACGCGGGACTCGCCGACCGGTCCGAATGGTACCAGGCGCAAGTGTCCGGAGCGCTTAGTCGGTAATTCGCCGGAACGTGTAGGTGGCGATTATCCTGCGGCGCGTTGTCGCTTCTCGCTCGACCCGCGGACGCGTGAACCTTCGGCGTGGCCAACGGAGAAGGCGCCGTCTGGTAAACGGCGGGACCTTCGTTCGGCGCTCCTCGCAACTGCAGATGCGGACTTGTCGGCGTTATGGCCGGCTGCGGCTCAGCGCTGCACAGCTGCATCGCCTCGGCGAACGAGCGCGGGTAGCCTAGATCGTTTTCGCTGCTGTAGCCCGGTGAATGCGGCATCGACGACCCCTCGCTGTCATCTAGTAGGCTACTGGTGGATGTTTCGTACTCTATTTCTGCCCTGGAAATGAACCAAGTACCGACGTTAATATTTAAGAATTCCAAATGGAATTATTATTGGCACGGCCATTCTACATTGTGAAGCACTCTCTACTTGGTTATAATTTCGCCTACCGCGGTACACTCAGCGCGCGCCTCTTCATAATATGGTCCAACGCTTCCGGATTGGTTTCCAGTAAACGGCGGTAAAGTTCGTCCTGGATATCTGGCTGTAACTGTAACAAATAACAGTCATGAGTAAACTTGACCTAAATCCAATGAGACAAGTAACTTCCGGGACAGAAAAAAATCCATGCAATAATAATTCATTTTTTGTTTTGTTAATTCGATAGCAAGGACGATGATGTTTGTTATTGGTGTTCAAAGTTGGATTGACAATATTCCGAAGCAGACGCAGTAGATTGCTGTCTTATTTTCCGAGCGACGCAGGCTTCATCGTTCAAACCAATTCTAGGCATTAAAAATGGGCGTGTCTCGTGTTATTTATTTTACCGATTCCAACCAATGCTGGGATCCGTCATGGAAGTACTCCAAAACCGCCACATTGGAGAATTCGCCAAGAAAGTGACGATCGCGTGGAATTGTTTGTGCTCATCAAGTTAATATGTATTGTAGTTTTTACTTTGGCGTTCATCTCAATACTCTATTCCAAACATACATTAACGCATTCATTTTAACACAATAAGACTCCATCTCTATCCACCCTGAATAAGAAACGAAATGTACGCATGATTATCTGTACAAGATATGTTTCTGTACAACCGAATAGCACGATACGCGTGCTTCTTTTCAACTAAAAAAAGATCATTCCTGGTGCGTCACAACGTCCGCTGTAAATGATAGCGGAGTTAGGTGGAATATAGTCGTTATATCTGACTTTCGAACACGAAATGAAATATAAAAATGTCTATAAAAAATTATCCAATTAATGAACGACGTGGAAATGAGGCGAAGACATTCTTCGTCAAAATACGTTTTCATGGACGACCTTATCTTAAAACTGCATCAACGAAACGACGAAATTAATATCTGTCAATGCCATGATTATATCGCGCTGAAATGTCGAGCCAATGTCGAATCCGGGATTGCGTGGACCGATCTAGAATGGTACAAATTCCTCCAACACTTTACTTGTGTGTGGGGGGGGGGGAAGCCTACCGTCGGAATTGTCTATCGTCGTCATCTAATATTTTACCTTGAACGCGGCTTCCTGATGGTCGATCAACTCCTTTATAACTGAAATGATCTCTTTCCGTTCTTCGGCCCTATCGATGCTTTCTACTTGAAACTCGCCACCTTTGGCCTTATGTAGCAAGTTTGGACCAAACAAAGTGGCCAAGTTCGTGGAATCCATTTTATTGCCCGGCAGCTAGGAAGAAAGAGAGCAATTAAGATTATGGAATGGATAGCTTAGCCTCTTTCACACACACACACACACACACACACACAGTTTGACTGGTCAGACACATGTGGATGCATATATATATATATATATATATATATATATATATATATTATATATATAATTTTAAATTAAGCTTATACATTTTCCACTCACTCACTCACTCACTCACTCAATCACTCACTCAATCACACAATCAATCAATCAATCAATATCACACACACACACATACACAGACAGTTTGACTGGTCAGACATATGTGGATGCATATATATATATATATATATATATATATATATATACAAACATACTTTAAATTAATCCTTATAAATTTTTCACTCAATCAATCAATCAATCAACCACACACACGCGCACACACACACACACATACACACACTAAAAATAACTTAAACATCACCAAACAAGTAGGGACTATATACACGAGTAATCACAAACGGTATTACTAACTACAACCCACCAGCTGTCCAGTTTCAGTAATCACATCAGTGGAATGTTGCACGACGACGTTCAAGAACCGTAACAATGCCCATAACGTATCTCGGTTTGGCGTTGGGAGGAGAGACAACAACAACGTCAGGGCTCGTAATCTCTCGCTGCCATCTTTTATTTCTACGAGAGAGTAAGTTTATTGATATAGGCGTAGACGAGCAACACAAAGTGGACTTAAATCTCTTCGGCCACAAAGTAGCATTTATTACGCTCATTTTACTTTTGTTACCGTTCGCAAAACTGTACGTTATCTAAACAAAATAGTATATTAGAATATGCTAAATAAAATTGGTGCTTATTCGATTAAACTCAGTTAGTCAGACAGTTACAGCCAGCCAGCCAGACAGTCAGTGAACAAGTCAGATAGTCAGCCAGACAGTCAGTGAGCAAGCCAGCCAGCCAGTGAGCAAGTCAGATAGTCAGCCAGATAGTCAGTGAGCAAGCCAGCCAGCCAGCCAGTGAGCAAGTCAGACAGTCAGCCAGACAGTCTGTGAATAAGCCAGCCAGCCAGCCAGTCAGCCAGCCAGCAAGTCAGACAGTCAGCCAGCCAGCCAGCCAGTAAGCAAGTCAGACAGTCAGCCAGCCAGGCAGTGAGCAATGTAGACAGTCAGCCAGCAAGCCAGTGAGCACTATGAGGTTCGAATTAAGCATAAATTAGAGCAGTTATCCGGAGTTAATGTAGTTGCCTATAATTACTAATCGACTTACTTCTTGTGGCTATGAAGACCGAATAGAGATCTCGTGTAAATAACGGATCAGGTAAATCTCGGAAATATTCCTTCAACAGAGCGGCCACATCGTGTGGATTGTGGCTTTCGTTTAGGTTGATTTCTCGACAACTATCTATCTCTTCCCGGAGCTGAAAGTCGTCAATGCGTATAGATTACACACAGACCCACACCACACATAAACACATGTTGCTGTATCTTCACACACACACACACACACACACACACACACATACATACATACACACACTGGGAACAAGCAACCGACTGCGATCAGGTTCACTTCAAATGACTCCGATAAATCCAGATACGTACTTGCTTGGACCTTTTCTTTGAGCTGCCTATCCTAAATATACCGAGCACTCTCAGACCTGAAACATACATCGGACCATTTATTAATTATTATTATTATTATTATTATCTTTCACGGATCGAAATGCTTCCGAATCCTACGCCCACCAAAGTTTTTAAAAAAATCACCAAACTGTCGCGCGGTTCGGCACGACGGAACCATTCCGCTGTCACCTTTACGACTAAGGACACGTGTTAGGGATGGACGCATTAAAAACACAAACAAAAAACTTGGTACGATCAAACAAAAATAATCAGCCGGATACGATCCAGATGCCCACCACTCGGGATTCTGAAATACGCCAGATCCCACCGACGAATACGTGTCCGATTTCGACGCGTAAATTTTACTTATACCAACTATACTGGAAGTGTGTACGCCGCCACACTGAAGCAACACGCGTATGAGGAGTTTCGGATCCGGATCAACGCAGAATCCCGTTCTGGAGGCGTATTCTATGCCAACAACGAAATAATCCCCTCGCCCAGATTACGTTTCGCATATTTATTCACCACACAGACTACGGTAATACGGCCGTAAGTCGACCCCCTCGTACGATACGCGGAGCCGAACACTCGTCCGTCCTACGCTTCCGGTTTGGTTCGTAGGTGAAAATTTTAAAATACCGAATACGAGTCGCCGAAAAACCGCAAACTATCACCGACGCCAATTAATTAAGCCCCCAAGTCACACACGAACAGTGAAGATGCTTGATGTTGATGATGATGTTTTACGCCCACTTTTGTGCACGTGGTAGACTAAATGGGCCGAGCGACCTCCAAAGGTAGTGAAGCGAAGTCAAAGATGAAACACCCTTCAGATATCCCCACGCCAAAATTCGAACTCGGGTGGTAGTGTGATCTGTGGTCGAACGCGCTACCAACTTGACCACGGAGGCACGCTCACACGAACGGTGAAACGAAGCGAGAGGAATCTCTTCGCATCATTCTTCGATCGGGGGATATTCAACGCACCAGAAATATTCAGACAGAATAGATACTGCCGAGTCGGAACAGAATCATCTCGAGTAAGAACAAACCGTTATGGATGATGTGCCCGTATGGGAACTCAAACGGATGAAAGCTTAATGCAAACAAAACACAGGCTTTACACGCAGACGATTTGGGCGACAAAAAAAACATACCTTCACCGTCGACGTGATTTCTATGAAACTTTCGGTTATCTGATGAAATTCACATCTCTCACGTGTCAGTTACTTTCTGGGTAGCCGGGGGTGGGTGTCGGGTTGGAGGATATTAGAGGGTGTGGGTGTGACGAGACGGACTATTTCCACCCTGATTGGTGGGTGTCACACGTACGGCGCGCGCATCTCTTTTGGGGCCAACTTAAACTAACGGCAAAGATTATGATGATGATGATTGATGTTTTACGGCCACTTTTGTGCACATGATAAGCTAAATGGGCCGAGCGACCTACGAAGGTAATGAAGTGAAGTCAAAGATGAAACACCCTTCAGACATGCCCACGCCGAGATTCGAACTCGGATGGTAGTGATCTGTGATCCAACGCAAAGAACCAGCCCAAATCGGATCGGATCGCTTTCTACGGCAGTACCAACTCGATTACCGGCAGTAGTAAGTGAGTGAGTGAGGTTCACTCCTGAGTAATAATACCTGTTGACAGGAATATGCGGCGAATCTAAACCATCTGCTAGCTTTATCAGTCCCCCGTCTGGCGTACTAAATTATCGGATTACAGAAGGCCGCATTAATCATACTTTGAGACGAAATTCAGTGGCAGGTTTAAAGAAAATCGCCGATGAAAACAACAACAAAGTCTGCCAAATTGATTTTTGGAGGAAAAAATTATAGCACACATTTAATAATAAAAAACTGCCAATTGTTTTTTAAACTTCTGTAGTACTTTAGATAATTACCTTCACAATATCTGGATACAAAAAACCCACCCCAAAAAAAATATGATTAAAAAAACTGATTGTTGTTATTATTATTGTTATTATTATTATTATTAATATGTTGTTGTTGTTATTATTATTATTATTATTATTATTATTATATGAACTGAAACTAACCGTAAGTTTCTAGATGTTTGCAGCATATGGTCACGATACAGGGGACTTGTGGTATGTGTACGGCTAGAGAAGAACCCTCATTGTCGAGATGAGGATCTAACGGTGAGGAAGATGATAAGGACAGGGCATCCAGAAGACTGGAACCATGATCACGGGTTCCACTTTCCGAAAGAGACTCTGAGCTGGTGGTTGCCTGTTGATTAAAGCAATAATAGACAGGTGGTGATGGTGGTAGAACGTTCTAGATAAGATAGTTAGCACTCATGTCCATTCACTCTATCGTTTATATCTATGCTCATAAAATTACTTATATTAATATATAGTTTTAGTTCAATGTTTATTTTATCACATTCTCATAATATTATCCTATAGTGTATATATATATTATAATGTGTGTGTGTGTGTGTGTGTGTGTGTGCGTGTGTGCGTGTGTGTGTGTGTGTGTGTGTGTGGACTATATTTTACTCGTCCTGTTAGAATATTTCAGTACTTACTGAGGTTCTACTGGACTTCCTGGAAAAAGAATAAAGAAATTTAGGTGTTTTCAATTATGAATTATATAGTAATAACCATAAACTAATTTTTTACAATATATATATATATATATATATATATATATATATATATATATATATATAATCTAGCAGCGGTAAAGTTTCAATGCGAAATAATACCTGGCGTGACGGGGTGTAAGTGTCGGGGTATCTTCGTATTCTCCGTGTATATTACTAGATTTCCGCCGGCGTAGCTCCTGATCAATAGCTATACATTTCCCTAAAGGGATCCCGAACACACCACTGAACTCTGGAAGCAAAACAGAACGTGATTATAACAATTTCGGCTCAATGATTGATGATGATCGATGTTTTACGGCCACCTTTGTGCACATGGTAGGCTAAACGGGTCGAGCGACTTCCAAAAGTAATGAAGCGTAAGCAAAGATGAAACACCCTTCAGGTATGGCCACGCCGAGATTCGAACTCAGGTGGTTCTGATCTGTGATGCAACGCGCTACTAGTTAGACTACGGAGTCGCCCCACAATCTCGGGTGGAAGAGAGTTGGTTACAGTTGTGTATAATACTAGCCAGGCTTTGATGTAAACAATCCTGCTTGTCAGTTTTGAGGTTTGCGTTAGACACCTGTATTCCTGGATAAGTTCTTAGAGAGGGCTAAAAAGAGGCCCCAATGAAGTGGACTAAAAGGGGGGACATTAAGGAACAGTTCACCTTCATTTAAAATGTTCACGACTGACACAGCTATGTTCACAAATATCATAAACGATGTCAAAATGTAAAATCGATCACCTACATATTAAATAATCCAGTTCAAAGTGCTAATTAATCGACTATTAATGGCCTATGCGTGCCGCCATTTTGATGCCGACGTTACTTAAAACAGGCAATTTGACCGGAAGTCTGTATAACCCATTTAAAAGCATTTAAACGAGTGAATAATTCCAGAACAAAACGTAGTAATTTCGCTAAATTTACATCCTGACAGATTTCCAGCTATATCAATTTGAGCCAGAAGATACATTACAAGATGAAGATGATTCCGATTGTTTCAAGGAAAGCTGAATCATCGGAAAAAGCGCGAGGAGAGGATTGATGTGTTTTGCGGCCAAATTTGTGCACATGGTAGGCTAAATGACTTTACATATGCCCACCACGAGATTCGAACTCAGGTGGTAGTGATCTGTGGACCAACACTCTACCAATTAGACTACGGAGGTGCCCCTAAGAAATTGTAAGCTGAACCGGGAACACTAACTGGTGTCTATGTGAACTCTGTGTACTCCTGGCCCAGGTGACGTCAGAGCACTTGACTTTTCTCCTTCCCGCCTTCAAATCTGGCACCCGGTGCAGCCGTAATGGCGGCCCTCCAGTAAATTGGATTATTTCCTTATATCTATGATATCAGGTTTAGTTCGTGATTATCATTGTGGAATTTTTGGTTATTGTTCAAAGCATTGCATATTTAAGTAATATTATATGAGGGTGAACTGTCCCTTTAAACACATTTCCGAGCCTATGTGTCGCTAAACCTGACTCACTTCCATATTCACAGAGTAACTGATGGCGCGTAAAAATATAAGGTATTTGACAACGTGTGCTAACAAAATGTTATCAGAGCAATATGTCATATGTCACTACATATGAAATGACAAAGGAATGTGTTTTTATATATGAAAACACATGGCAGCAACAAAACAAAAAAACACAAAACAAAATGACTCCAACAACAACAATAACAACAATAAAATTATCCGTGACAAGATGCTATAAGACAATATAGAATACGCAGTAAAGTAAGACGAGTGCACCGGATGACATTCCTTCATCAGTTCGTGTCGAGTTCCGGTCACATCTGGGGCATATTTTGGCCGATGGGCCGACTCCGTAGGGAAACATCTCACAAACAGGGGTATGAGTCGAATTCAACCCTCTAACCACCTCAGCATCGGAGTGAACCCCCGCCACACAACCCCCCCCCCCTCCCCATCCGCCACCACCACAACCACAATCACCACCCTCCTCGTTTTCACTGCCACAGCGGAGGTACGGGTTAGAACTTTAATTTGACCGGACGTTTATTTACCTGTTGGTAATAAGCCGAGTTATCATAATTAATAAAATAATGGCGTCCGGGGAGAATTATCAAAATCCAGCTGTCGCACAATCCTAATCTAAAACAGTCGCAACCATCGGATCGGTAGGAAGGAGGGAAAGGAAGGGAGGAAGGAAGCGAGCAAGGAAACGCGATAATCGATTTCAGTCGGCGAAAACTTCGCACCGGAGATCATCTTATAGTTCACGATGAACAACGTCGAGATCCCCGTCCACATAGGTGCACTCTTTGCCCGCTAGATGTCGCTGCCGGTATTGACGCCAATCAGTGGCAGGCAGCCGAGTACAACCAGGAGTTAATCAAGCCACTATTCTCAATTAGAGTATCGCCGAGACTGTCCCGATGTCTGGGCGGTCTTTCCGGGCTATTCGTAGGTCGAGACTTAGACCTTCGCGTCTAAAAATACGCCTTCCGCTTCTAAAAATACCCCCGTCCGTTATCATGTTATCATCTGGACATCTGCGACTAGAAACAGCTGGAGCAAAGCTGCGTCGGCCGCTCATCCGGTCAGCAATTCGGCGGATGAGCGTGTACCCTACGTGGAACGCTAATCCGAGACCGGAATAGCTCGATCCGGGAGAACACGGGCCAGTTCTTAATTGGTTAGACACGTTCTGGATGTTTACGTAATTATTACGACCGTTATTAAGCTCGATCCGTCTGTCGCCTGCTCCGGGCAGGCGATATATAAAGCTCGTCCGGCTCTACATCAGCTTCCGGATGCCTCGTTTCGCGCGACTTTGTGAACACCCGAGAGAAAAAAAATGTTTGCCATCGTACATCAACGGCGTGGTTTGATTGGGAAATTAGATAAATTGACAGCTATTCGGATAGACATGTAACAGATAGACAGCACCCGGTCGCAGGCGATCCAGAACAATTCCAGGGTTGCCGGTGTCGACTGGCACCTGGATGCGAGTGTAAGCTATCCAGATCCGGAGCAACGAATATATAGAGGAAGGTTATTTTTCTTCTGTCTACCAACGAACAATAAATAATTATTTCTCAGAGATTCAGTTATATATGCTAGATAGTAACTCTGCTGACGTAAACATTGGCAAAGGCCGCTTACAACAAAGAGCCGCGGAGTTTATATATATATATATATATATATATATATATAATAGCGTGTATTATATATATATATATATATATATATATATATATTTTTACTCACCTTTATTATCTTTGCTCTTCAAACTTTCTATTGCACTAGTCGAAGCTGTTCTCTTTCGTAGAGAAGAAAATGTACTTTTTTTCGACCTCTTGTCCCTGTTCCAATCTGAAAGAATCGACCAAACATCTCTTTACGAAACGTTAACGTATTTCCGTGGATGCTTTTAGTTGCGGGTAAAAAGGCGCCGTCACAGGGACGCATATTAAAACTTCCGTACTGGATTCTGAATGGCGGCCATGTTTGTGACGTCATATCTTGCCCGTCATACATAATAAAACCTCCGAATAATTTACTACTTACCACATCGTCATGTGTAATGAATGTCTCAACATTTCGGCAACAACTATAAATTTATGTTTGATTAATTAAATTTCAATCGATGAGACATATAGACACGCCCATGCACACGCGCATGCGCATACACGCACGCACCCACGCAATCTTCTATTGTTAGATAGTTAACATAACGCTAACGGTAGCGTGACTGCTGATGTCGAACCTTCAACATTCGAACAATGTCAAATTATAATTATATTAGACAACAAAGACAGGTAGATAGATACCTACATTGTCATCCTGATTACCCCACTTCGTATTCAAATTTAAAACACACACACACACACAACACACACACACACACACATACATATATACATAGGTATACGCATATATGTATCAATATGTGGAGGAATAGAACATTTTATATTTAGATTAATGTATGTATAATTGTGTTTATATTTAGATTTATGGAGGTAGGTCTCGAAGGATGTTTAGATGCTCTGTGCCTGTTGCGGGTTGCATATTAGTGGTATATCCACTACGACAGTGTGTGTGTGTGTGTGTGTGTGTGTGTTTATATGTCTACCTGTTCGCAAATATTCTGATAAAAGAGTGTTGTCTAGCGGTGGATTTAATATTGGTTGGGATTATGATTGAGAATGCGATGTTTACTCATTAAAATAGTTTTTCAATTATTTTAAACCCTTAGTTATAATGGACCCGACAGTCGAAGTAGCTCTTCGCTGGGGCAAGCTTTTAAGAGGCTTTTAGATTATATATATATATATATATATATATATATACGACGCTAATAGTGTCATTGTTAAGCCCAAAAGTTGTAACGTGAAAGTGTGTTGTTGGAAGGGCTTCCACCAAACGTAGCTTAATCATACCATTGTGAGTTAAGTCTTCGTTAAAACTAACTCTACCGATGTTTTTGTGCCAATGTACTTAAATTATGCACTGCCTCGGGTGAGGAGGAACAGCAGCCAAGGAATGAGGTTAGTGTTGTTAGGAACAGAAAACGAACCACTTCGTAGGCGCATTCCTTCACACAACACCGAGAGAGAGAGAGAGAGAGACACACACAGAGAGAGAGAGAGAGAGAGAGAGAGACATACACAGAGAGAGAGAGAGAGAGAGACAGACAGACACACACACACACACATATATATATATATATATATATATATATATACAAAGAGAGAGAGGGAAAGAGAGAGAGAGGCACACAGAGAGAGAGAGAGAGAGAGAGAGAGGCGGTATTTAGCATTGTTTGAAAAGACAGGCACACAGCATAAAAATACGACTTTTCCGAAATAGAGTGATATTCCAATTGTTGAGCACTAGTGACTCTGTGTGTGTGCGTGCGTGTGCTATCCGCCTCTCGTTCGAATTACGGTAAATAATGTACCACGAAAAGACACCCCCCCCCTCCACATCTACCTTCAGATGACACAGTATACTACTAGTTGCTAGCCCAAATACCTCTCGGTGGTTGCTACCGACGCGATGAGAGAAGGGGGGAGGGTCTCCGACATCAGACAGACAGACAATCCATGGTGGCGGGTTATCAGCTAGCCAACCCGAGAGATAATAACAGAATCGTGGTCTGGAAGCACTCCACCGGAATCAACTTGCCGCGCCTAAATTTAGCATCATCTCCGAACAATAGATCCAGATGAGCAACGGGAACGGGGAGGGGGGTGGGCTTGAAATACCGGTGGAGGAGGAGGGAAGGAATACTTGGAAGAGGGATTTGACGAGGGGTGGAGCGGGCGAATCACAACAAAAATAGAACCGAACCACACTCCTGGCCGATTACACCATGTAGCATCGCCACCTGGCAGCGCCACCACGCGGACACATCGTGATAATCAACGGCAAATCAACGCCACCTACCGACGCCCCTATAGTCGTGTCGGATATCGGTTCCCACGGGATATGAATCCGTAAATCCTCGCCGGTTACTGGGCACTTTCCACCTCCCCCCACAAATTCCCCCCCCCCCCTCCCCGCCTTCTCCGCATGATCCAGAAGTCAAGTCATTACAACGTGAGCGGGCCATAAATAGATCAGATAATATTGAAGTATGTCACGGAGGAGGTTGTCTCTGGCACTGGCAGGGATCATCTCATAATCTGGTGTATCTTATTAGACGTGTAACTATGTCGTGATGGCCAAGCGGTAAATACGGGCGACCAGAAAACGGGAGCTTCTCGGCTCGCATACGCGGTGCGGCTATTTAGGTTTCACGTCCCGTGCTAATTAGTTGGTTTCACTCAGTCATATACGGATGAGTACTAGCCCTGACGATCGTGGATGTCGTCGTGTACCATGGGCCGGCAAATAGCAGGCAGAACCGGAAGATATCCTCCCCCCACGGGGGGTGTTTGGGAAGGCGTGGATCGTACGAGACCACAACTGTGAGTTGGGGGGGGGGGGCGCATAAAGGGCTCGAACAAGATAAAACGGTTCTTATCACGGCGGGGCTAGTTTCTGATTATAAACAAACCAAAAACAGAGAGAAAAAAAGCTAAATTTAAACAACATTCCACAACACAACTTGGTACTGATATAGTCTCCGTCGTGTGTCAAACAGTCACTCTATCAGTGATTCGTTCGAGATAGCGAGCTGTTTTCATTTAAACACGAGACAGGTATAGTAGATCAATCTGGGAGATATGGTCGCATTACCATATGTATTAGATAACAACGGAGCATGACACTAGCCCTACCTGACTTCGTATTGCTGAAATGTGCTGTTTGTGAACTGGAGAAATCGAACCCAGTACATTGCTACAGCCACCGGACTTCTGGTCTGGCTGCACGAGGAAGGCAGACCAGGCCGGTAGCAAAGTGGACACACACACACACATACACACACACAAGCGCGCTCTCTCTCTTTCTAGGAAAGTTGCTCACCGGACAGTTGCTCACCAAGCAAATGAAAAAGAGATTTTTTATTAAATATTGTTCACGCTGAACTTTAATGCCCTAATAATTGGTAATATTCATCCCGATAATTATATAGGTAATAGAATACTAAGAAATATATTTCTGAATTAAAAATCATTTCATTTTTTATTACAAATTCACTTTTTCTTATTAAACATTCAATGATGAGCAAGTGTCCACTTTTTCATTTACTTGGTGAACAAGTGTCCGGGTAAGCAACTGTCCGGTGAGCAACTGTCTGGTGAGCAACTGTCTGGTGAACAATTGTTCGTACTCCCTCTCTCTCTCTCTCTCTCTCTCTCTCTCTCTCTCTCTCTCTCTCTCTCTCTCTATTACTGGGAATTTGGAAATACGGCGAAATCCAGTTGAACACAGGACACCGAAGAGGAAGACTTAAAACGGAAATAGATGAAGGGAAACGACGATTCACACACACACACACACACACACACACACACACACACACACATACACACACACACACACACACACACACACACGTCAATTTAACCAACTGTTAAAGTCCGGTGGAAGAGAGATTAGAAGCGACTTATCTCTTAAATATTATTAATCTGTTCCCATGACGATTACTTATTCAGGCGATGAACAACCGTCGTTCAATATTTCGAATTCAGTTTCAGGTACCTCATACCTTATTGTAGGTGGCAATTAACGGCTCTTACTAGTAATTAATAGTAGTAGTAATAGTAACAGTAGTAGTAACAGTAGTATTAGTAATAACAGTAGTAGTAGTAATAGTAGTAACAGTAGTAGTAACAGTAGTATTAGTAATAATAGTAGTAGTAATAGTAATAGTAGTAACAGTAGTAGTAGTAGTAATAGTAGTAGTAGTAACAGTTATAGTAGTAACAGTAGTAGTAGTAATAGTAGTAGTAACAGTAGTAGTAGTAATAGTAGCAGTAGTAATAGTAGTAATAGTAGTAGTAATAGTAGTAGTAGTAGTAACAGTAGTAGTAACAGTAGTATTAGTAATAATAGTAGTAGTAATAGTAGTAACAGTAGTAGTAACAGTAGTATTAGTAATAATAGTAGTAGTAGTAGTAATAGTAGTAACAGTAGTAGTAATAGTAATAGTAGTAACAGTAGTAGTAGTAACAGTAGTAGTAGGTGAGCAACTGTCTGGTGAACAATTGTCGTACTCTCTCTTTCTCTCTCTCTCTCTCTCTCTCTCTCTCTCTATATATATATATATATATATATATACTCTGGCACACACGGAATGAATGAAAATGAGTTTAGTAATAACATCGACAAACCCAGCCTCGTATATTCATTATTGTAAGCCATCAAATCATTATATTAACTAAACATTAGTATTGACCGTATCTATCATCTCAAGATTGAAGTGACAAACATTATATTAACGACTCGGTCCATGTTGTCATCTCGAGATATACGTGACAAACATTATATTAACGACTCGGTCCATGTTGTCATCTCGAGATATACGTGACAAACATTATATTAACAACCTGGTCCATGTTGTCATCTCAAGATAGACGTGACAAACATTATACTACCAACTCGGTCCATGTTGTCATCTCAAGATAGACGCGACAAACATTATATTAACAACTCGGTCCATGTTGTCATCTCGAGGTAGACGTGACAAACATTATATTAACAACTCGGTCCACGTTGTCATCTCCAGATAGACGTGACAAACATTATATTAACAACTCGGTCCATGTTGTCGTCTCAAGATATACGTGACAAACATTATATTAACGACTCGGTCCATGTTGTCATCTCAAGATATACGTGACAAACATTATATTACCAACTCGGTCCATGTTGTCATCTCAAGATAGACGCGACAAACATTATATTAACAACTCGGTCCATGTTGTCATCTCGAGATAGACGTGACAAACATTATATTAACAACCTGGTCCATGTTGTCATCTCGAGATAGACGTGACAAACATTATATTACCAACTCGGTCCATGTTGTCATCTCGAGATAGACGTGACAAACATTATATTAACAACTCGGTCCATGTTGTCATCTCAAGATAGACGTGACAAACATTATATTAACAACTCGGTCCATGTTGTCATCTCAAGATAGACGTGACAAACATTATATTAACAACCTGGTCCATGTTGTCATCTCAAGATAGACGTGACAAACATTATATTAACAACTCGGTCCATGTTGTCATCTCAAGATAGACGTGACAAACATTATATTAACAACTCGGTCCATGTTGTCATCTCAAGATAGACGTGACAAACATTATATTAACAACTCGGTCCATGTTGTCATCTCAAGATAGACGTGACAAACATTATATTAACAACATGGTCCATGTTGTCATCTCGAGGTAGACGTGACAAACATTATATTAACAACTCGGTCCATGTTATCATATATGTTTATATGACGATTACTAGTCAGTGTCCGTTTCTGTGATAAATGCGTCGCATATCAACTGTCCGACTTCCGTGATGGACTTCACAGTCTGTGGTGTTCGGGATCCAGACGAGGGTATTTCTAGCCAGAAAACGGATTACTGGGAATTTGGAAATACGGCGAAATCCAGTTGAACACAGGACACCGAAGAGGAAGACTTAAAACGGAAATAGATGAAGGGAAACGACGATTCACACACACACACACACACACACACACACACACACACACACGTCAATTTAACCAACTGTTAAAGTCCGGTGGAAGAGAGATTAGAAGCGACTTATCTCTTAAATATTATTAATCTGTTCCCATAACGATTACTTATTCAGGCGATGAACAACCGTCGTTCAATATTTCTAATTATGTTTTAGGTACCTCATACCTTATTGTAGGTGGCAATTAACGGCTCTTACTAGTAATTAATAGTAGTAGTAGTAGTAACAGTAACAGTAGTAGTAACAGTAGTATTAGTAATAATAGTAGTAGTAGTAGTAATAGTAGTAACAGTAGTAGTAATAGTAATAGTAGTAGTAATAATAGTAGTAACAGTAGTAGTAGTAATAGTAGTAGTAGTAACAGTAGTAGTAGTAGTAATAGTAGTAACAGTAGTAGTAGTAGTAATAGTAGTAGTAATAGTAACAGTAGTAGTAATAGTAGTAACAGTAATAGTAGTAGTAATAGTAATAGTAGTAGTAATAGAAGTAACAGTAGCATTGGTAGTAGTAGTAGTAGTAATAGTAGTAGTAATAGTAGTAGTAGTAATAGTAGTAACAGTAATAGTAGTAGTAGTAATAGTAGTAATGTTAGTAGTAGTAATAGTAGTAGTAATAGTAGTAACAGTAGTATTGGTGGTAGTAGTAGTAGTAACCATAGTAATAACAGTAGTAGTAACAGTAGTGGTAGTAGTAGTAGTGGTAGTAATATTAGTAGTAGTAATAGTAGTAACAGTAGTAGTAGTAGTAGTAGTAGTAGTAATAGTAGTAACAGTAGTAGTAGTAGTAGTAGTAATAGTAGTAGTAATAGTAGGAGTAATAGTAGGAGTAATAGTAGGAGTAATATTAGTAGTAGTAATAGTAGTAACAGTAGTAGTAGTAGTAGTAGTAATAGTAGTAGTAATAGTAGGAGTAATAGTAGGAGTAATAGTAGGAGTAATATTAGTAGTAGTAATAGTATTTCCAGACCAATTTTTTTCTTCGGTTTTCAGTGAAACTAGTGCAGTGAGTGTAACTCATTCAAATGCCGTTTTACAATAATAGCTCATCTGGACTTAGTGGAACCCCCCCCCCCGCAGACACACGATACCGGCTGATCTGAAGTAATGCCATAGTTAACAGAAAGCTATTAACTAATTATTTTTAGATAACAAGTTTATAAATAGCCACTAGACGGAGCACTCCAGATCGGAGAAGTATGGTCTCCAGGAGACGGAGAGAACCTGGCGAGGAAGATCTCTCGCCACACAATCGGTCTATATCACCAAATCATTCGCAGCGCCGTCTAGTGAGAGAGTGGGTGGTGGGGGGGGGGTTTAATTGCTGTTTATTTGTACATCAAAGTGAACTTAGCACTTTTTGTCGGTCAACGGGTGCAGTAATTATGGCGGCACCTTAATGATTCAACTGCGCATGCGCCGAGTTGAAGACCATCAAGGCATAGTTTTAGATTAGAGACGAACGTCTTGTCGGAGCGTTAAACAAACGTATAGTCAGTCGGTCGGTGGGTAGGTGTGAAAAGGTATGGCACCCATACAATTATCCCCCCCCCCGAACGTGCTTACCCGTCTAGCGCACGCGCGCACAAACACACACACACACACACATATATATATATATATATATATATATATAGTACTCTGTGAACACAAATATATACCAAAACATCGATCCATACATACATATGCCATACATAAATATATATACCAATGCGTGTGTGTGTGCGTGTGTGTTGTGTGCATGTGTGTGTGTGTAGGAGCGCCCTAGAAAACTAAATGGCGGCGGAATCCCAGACACACACACATGCACCCCCCCCCCTCTCTCTCTCTATCTATATATATATATATATATAGTAATACTATTCTATAATTAGATTAATCAAGTCAGTGGGTCAAGTGTTTAACCGTACCTGAGATAGAGAAAGAGAGAATCGACTGATGTTATAAGACAGCCATCCAGCATCAGCCAGCCACAACCAGCCAGCTGCAGCCAGCCACATCAAGCCAGCCACAACCAGCCAGCCACATCCAGCCAGCCGCAGCCAGCCACAGCCAGCCAGGAATTAAATGCCGGGACCTCGCCAATTGACCTCAGATCTATATTTAGAGACGTTCCCGCTAAAGCTAGGAGATGCGCCGTTAATAACCAGAAGATGGTCGACTCGTAAGACAGTTGTTATGACAGTTATAAGCACGAGCCATCCGCTGTAACCGAACGACTCATCATCCCTAATAACCACTAACCTTTCGGGATCGGTATCGGGCAGCCCAAGTTTAACGCCTGCAGCTTCGCCTGGGCGAGCTTCTTCATCCCGACACGCTCCACTTCTGTCAAGGTCAGCACGGACACCGGGCTCAAGGTCAACCGTCGGCCATTCTTACAGCTCCAGACGCATCCGCCCTGTTCGGAGTGAGAAATGCAAACGATATAAGATAGGAAAGTCACCGGTTCGGATCCCGGCTGCGGTTATCGACGCCATCTTCCAAGACGCTAAGAGATCACCGCCCACTCCCCCAACCCCTTTATAGATCCTTGACCGTGTAGAGGTCGCGACCTGTAACAACTCCTCTCTAACACACGCGTCGGATAGCGAGTATGAAAAAATTAAATGTCACTCATTTTTTTATTTAGTCGCAGACGGGTGTGGGTCGGGATCTCTGAATACGGGTTATGTTTATGTTTACAATTGTACATCCAGTTAACTGGGAAGATGATGATGATGATTGATGTTTAAGGCCACTCTTGTGCACTTGGTAGGCTAAATGCGCCGAGCGACCTCCAAAGGTAATGAAGCGAAGTCAAAGATGAAACAACCTTCAGATATGTCCACGCCGAGATTCGAACACGGGTGGTAGTGATCTGTGCTCAAGCACGCTACCGCTAGACCACTGAACGGGACCCGCTTATTTATTAACAAGCTTTTTATAAATATGATTTTTGTAATCCGGGTCTTGTTTTAAACCGTTTTGGGTCGAGCGAAACATGGATTACTATATACAGCCACCTATAGCCGTCACATCGAACGCTAAATAATTTATGGCAAAACTTATAAAGCGCTCTTTTCATACTTAAAGCCTGTTCAAAAGCGCTGTGCATAAACGTGGCTCTTTCGAACATCTCAATGGCGCACCCGAGCGTGTTGGACCACAGATCACTACCACCCGTGTTCGAATCTCGGCGTGGGCATATCTGAAGGTTGTTTCATCTTTCACTTCACTTCATTACCTTTGGAGGTCGCTCGGCCCATTTAGCCTACCATGTACACAAAGATGGCCTTAAAACACCAATCATCAATCATCCAATCGCGCACACGAAGACTCATCACATGAAATTAGTTTGCATCAACTGTATAGGGGCCCCTCGGTGGTCTTGCTGGTGGGGCGTTGGATCACAGGTCACTACCACCCGAGTTCGAACCTCGACGTAGGCGTGGGCATATCTGAATGGTGTTTCATCTTTGACTTCGATTCATTCATTACCTTTGGAGAGTTCGCTCGGCCCATCTATAGACTACCTCGTGCACAAAAGTGGCCGTAAAACACCAATCATAATCATCATCATCTTTACATCAACTGTACCAATAACCGAGTTCTATATTATAGAAGCTCGCCTATTTGACCAAGAGGTCAGACATCTGACGTAGGCGAGGAAAGAATATAGTTTTTCTATTTTCACAGTTCGGCTTTCAACTGCCGGCAGAAGGTAGATAGATAAACATTGGAAGGGGAGTGTCCATTTATACAAGACGCACACTGACACCATCACTGACGCGTCGAGGTGAAAGTGGCAGCTTGGAATTGTTGCTGATAACTCGGGATACATCGTGTGGTGTTGGCGTAGAATCGGATTATTACCCGACTTCGAAATATTCGCATGAAACGAGAGAAGCCGTTGATCAACCGAGGGGCGTTTGATATTTGACGGGCCGCTTTTGTGCACATGCGAGTTAGGCTAAATGGACCGAGCGACCTCCAAAGGCAATGTGGCGAACCGAAAGATGATACACCCTTTAGACATGACCGCGCCGAGATTGGAACTCGGGTGCTTGAAATCGGTGGCCAACCGCGCTACCAGTTCGGCCAGGGAGGGAGGGTGATAATACGGTTTGGGATGAGGTGAAAATTTGTGGACACCAACGATCGACACAAATGATTAATTTTGGTAGCAAATAATTTACTATAACACACACACACACACACACACAGAGAGAGAGAGAGAGAGAGAGAGAGATTCTGACGTAAACAAAGAGAATCAATTAATCAAACACACCAACCTTTTCTATTTCAATTAACAAAAAAGAGTCGTATTGAAGTTATCAAAGAGTTATTATTTTACACGTTCTCATAGGTACGACCGGTCTCTCGGCGGTTAAATATCGCGTTAAACAGATGTATATCGCGTTAAACAGGTGAATATCGCGTTAAACAGATGACGGACTGGAAACGGGATACAATTAGTGAAGGCTTCATTGCGGAATTGCCTATTGGACACGGATTTTGTGGTCCGGGTTCGACTGTGGCCGAAAGGCGAAACGTAAACACACTCGGCGGCCCGAAGGCTAGGCCCATTAAAAGCCGCTTTAAGGGCAGGCACGAAAACCCGCTTACAGTATGAACATATTCAATATAGAACCGATCCTATCCCAATTTGATCGTCCCCGATAGAGACGAAAACGAAACATTACCGACTTCGTTGGTCACGCCACGTTCGGACTAAAATCGCGACGGCGGTACTCGACACTACCGCCACCGCCACGACCGCCACCAGCACCACCACCAGCACCACCACGACCGCCACCAGCATCGCCATATACAGTTCCTTAACACACCGACACTGGGGCCGATTTAGACGGTAGTTACCTCACATTACGTATCAGCAATAGGGTTTGTTTGTGTATGTGTGTGTATGTTGTGGGGGAGGGGGGTTCTTTAGAGACAATATAATAATAATAATGATGATAATACCCCCAAAAATGGTTCTAACAACGTGATGTTGGTTCATGCGGGTGTGGGGATGTTTGTCGGCAGTCTGGGGCGCCTCCGTTGTCTAGCTGGTAGCGTGTTGGACCACATATCACTACCACCCGTATTCGAATCAAAGACGAAACGACCTTCAGATATGCCCACGCCGAGATTCGAACACGGGCGGTAGTGATCTGCGGTCCAACGCGCTACCAGCTAGACCAAGGAGGCGCCCCCCCCAGCGTCACCCCTATACACAGACAAGATGGCCAAATCAGCCCTTTTTCTCGACGACCTCCAGGCTTTCCGATCGGTAATAACCGTTAACCCTTTAATATCTCGTCTACCACTTACGGAACTCTTAATGCGGCCGGCTTTGCTCTTCCGGGCCGCGAATCGTCGAAACTGCGCGGCGTATAGTCGCCGACGCTTAAACCGCGGACCTGCCGACAATTAGTTGCACCTGAAAAGCCTGTTGCCACTCGGATGTCGAACATCCAGCGACTGGTACGGCGTGGTCGTTTCCATAGTTACATGGGTAAATAATTAAACTTTAGCCCAAAACGGTTCCGCCCCGCCAAAGCGTTAATCTGGCCGATTTCCGGCAGCCGAATGGAGACCCGAAACCGGCCGAGGTCGTAAACCGGTTCGGGTCCGCTACCAAGTCGGTCTGTTCGCCTTCCGACGGGGATGCGCACATGCCCGAACGCGCTGGAGGTCGATGTGGTTGACGTGGTGCGAGAGGCAAAACCGATGTGAATAAAACCCGGAAACGAGTACAACCCGAAAAAATGGGGGGGGGGGGAGAGAATCTAGGAAAATATTACAAAAACAGGTAAAACTAATCCCGCATTGTGTAAGTTTGGGTGAATTGCGATTACGTTACATTTGTATCTATAGTAAAAATATAATAGCTCTTAACAAGATAATCTACGTCGGTTAATTGAAGGCTGGAATTAAGATATATACACACGCTATAATACACTGGTTGTTGTTCAACGAGCTCGTAATTATAATAATATGGTTCAATAAAGTGGGATTAAAAAAAACAAAATTACGCTGCTCCACTGCTTCTACATTTGTATTCAAATTGTGTGTGTGTGTGTGTGTGTGTGTGGACAATTTATGATAGAGAAAAGAAAACTTTCTAGCCAGCACCGAGGTTTTGTAAACTTTTGAAGTTAAAAACTTTGGTGTGTTTTGGCCATTAGGATATGCGTCGGATTTATTTGTCGTTGTCATGGAACCGGTTGATGCAAATTAGTGGATAATGACCTCTCACCCTTGGAACACCCCCTCCCCTCTCTGGCGTGGCATATTTAATACGTTTCATAACTTTTTCCCAGAAATGTATTAATAACAATCGCTACCAGTCGGGGATTACTGGGCGGTGTGAAAGCTGTCCGAATGCGTCAGTCACACACACACACACACACAGGTATGGAATACTGGCTGCACACAAAACGCGGGCTATTATTATTCAGTGTCTAGCTTTCAGAGCGGTTTAGTAACCGACCCAGTTTGTTACTGGATGGCTTCGGCGGCTTAGATCCATTATTACAAAGATGTGCGTTTCCGTTCCGCTGACAAGATCGGACGGCGGCTATTTAATATCATTAATTATATCGATTCATGGGCTGACAAAAGGTCTGTCCGGTCGCTGAATTGAATGCGAAATGGCCCCCGACGCCGAAAATCGCCACCGGACGAGGTGCGGGGGTGGGTGTGGGGTGCGGGGATGAAGGGGCGAACCCTACCTGGACAACAAAGGCGTACGCCAAGCGAAGCGACCCGACATGCGCTGTATGATTATAATTAATATCAATTATGGAATCGATCACTACCGACGTCCGGTCGAAGCCATGGAGGTCCGTAAACGCGCCACGGATGTTTTTGTTTCGCGGGTATTAATCTTAAAACGATTGGGTGACATATTCGGCGAGGCGTGCGTGACACGCCTGGACCGTCTTCCGAACGGTCACCAAAAACCGTACTAACGCCGAACGTGATTTGGTCGAGATAACAACATACAAAAAAACACCCACCACCCACTTAACCCCCCCCCGCCCATCATCCAACTCAACCACCCCAGCCACCCAACGAAACAAGTCATGAATAAATAATGCCTCATTTTCGTCCGATCGAGCGCGGGTTCGACGTCGGATGAGACGGGGAGCCGGCGACCGCGATGCCCTACGACGTCTGACCTCTTGACCTTTTTTCGCCGTTGTTATCACGGACCCCGGCGTCTCGTCGTGATAATGGCGACTCTCTGATATCTGGTCGACTGGTACCAATGGCTGGTAATTAGCTGGCCGAGCGAGTATCGAACGGCTACTCTAAACGGTTATCCAGATAAACGAGGGAACATTATTAACTCGCAACGTCATTAGTGTCCAAACCCCGTCCTCCTCCCCCCACACGCACACACACAAACCGACTGTTGAATGGCCAATATATACACAAAAGACCCGACCCCGGTCCACTAACTAATGACTCGACATCGTTTCCCGGAGAAGGAATGACATAAGAATTGGCCATTTTGTGGCGATAAAGCGCTGACGAGCCGCCGACTGACCGCCTTCGAGTATAATGACCACTTGGCACGTCGGGGCTTTTGATGCTCTGCCGGGGCGTGGATGCTCTCCGGGGCGTTGATGCTCTGCCGGGGCGTGGATGCGGCGGACCAACGAA
This sequence comes from Paralvinella palmiformis, assembly GCA_025642065.1. Taxonomy (NCBI): domain Eukaryota; kingdom Metazoa; phylum Annelida; class Polychaeta; order Terebellida; family Alvinellidae; genus Paralvinella; species Paralvinella palmiformis. Next base: position 354,966 of record JAODUP010000055.1, read on the forward strand.
TACGGATGACCTGCCCCGCCGCCAACGAGTACGGGTAACAGGACGGGGCGTTGAGGAAGAGTTCTCTTTGGCTCGGAACTTCTGGCGTGGTTATTGTTATTATTGTTATCGTTGTCAAAATCACATCATCACCACCATCATCATCATTATCATCATCCGTGGTATAAAGTGGTCCCCCATAGACTGGCAAGCGAATGGAATGATCGCTCGTTTGGGTATGCGCAGCGTGTAAGTTAACGCTTTATGATGGAATGTTACGAGGTCGGCATTCGAGCTCACGGGTTACGTCTGGAGCATTTGAATGCGTATAGATAAGATTAAAAGGCTCTTCACGTACATACGCACACGCACAGAGAGAGAGAGAGAGAGAGAGAGAGAGAGAGTTATACCAAACACATATAATTAAGAACACACATAAACAAATACACGAGCGCACGGGGGCTTCTCACGCACTTGAATGTCGGCATATTGACGTTGGGCCGGTGTTATAAAATCGCCGCCGTTTAATATCCACCGAACAACTCCAACAATACCCCCAGGAGGCAGCCATTCAATTCCAACGTTTACAGACGGGCTGAAGCATCATTGGTAACTCTCCGAACTGCTGCCAGAAAGTACGAACGCCCCCCCTCCCCAAACACACACACACACACACACACACCGCGACGACGACAACAACAGCTCTTCGGCCCCGTTTCGCATTAATTTACTCGAATGCATAAAGCCGAGTCGACAAAAATTAACTCCCATCCCTTCATTGTGTGAGCTGATGGCGAAAAATGTCCACACACCGGAGCTAAAACACGCACGAAATGGTGACCGCGTCACGGCAGCCAAGTATTCCTCCTACCAGCCAAATGATGTTCTAGCCACGAACACACGATCACCTGTCGCCACGGACAGACCGGTCTGGGGCCAAAATAACATATCACCAGTTTTGATGTCTGATTTATATATATATATATATATATATATATATTAGTTGTCCCGAATGCTTTATATACGGTCTACCAGTATGATGTGGCTACCGTCACATATATTTACCTTTGGGCTAAAGATGACGTGTTTTGTACCTGAGCTAAACGAGATTGCGAATACAACTTTACGAAACCAGACGACGCCAATGAATCCCTTCTTCTTAAAATTGTTTATATTTTTATCGTCGTCGTGTTGTTGTTATTGTTGTTATTGTTGTTTGTTAATTAAGTATCTCACAGCTGATGGCGACGAAAAGCTCTGGTCAGCGTCGTTCGGGTCGTTGGGGCTGGACTCGGGCCGACGGATAATCTATATATAAATTTCGGGATGTGAATTCATCCGAATCGCAACGAAGACCATAGAGTCAACAGAGACGTTAATGGCACACGAAAAGCCATAAACCAGCTTACAGTCAGATATGACCTAATGTATAATCGGAGTCGACAACGAAAGTATAATTAATCTCTCGTTTAGGACGAGAACAGTGCCTTTGCTCGCTTCGTAGAGTAAACAATCGTCAACAGGTGGCGTGGTAATTTGTTCTTCTCCTAAGTGTTATGTTGTACTTGTATATGAGTCCACATAAGAGAGAAGGATAGTTTTTTGTTTTGTTCGAACCTTATGAATATATGTACGCAGGCTGTGACACACACACACACACACACACACACACACACACACACACACACATATATATATATATATATATATATACATATACTTTCACACACTCGTAACCCATACTAGTGACTTTTATCATAGATCGTGCATATTAGGGGTGTGGGGATGAATTTTAGCTTGATAGCACGTGTGTTAGCTGGATTCGAACCCACAATCCGGAGGTTTGCAGCGCGTTATCCAAGTCCCCCTCCCCCCGGTGTATGTGTGTGTGTGTGTGTGTGTGTGTGTGTCATCGGCAATTTTTCCAAATTCTTTCCGTCAGCTGCGATTCATTTTCGCTTTATTTATTCGACCACAAAATATGTGGGAGTGAGGCCGACTTTCGACTTGGTCATGACAAATGAACTGTCAGAATCAAGGTCAGAGAGCGGCGCCTTATCACGACGACAACAAATACTAAAACTTCCTTCCGACTTAAAGCGAAACTACGTCATTTACGAACCTGCCCTGCCCGTTCCCGACCAACTTCCGGTTATTGGCGCCACATCACAACAACAATAAACATCGCAACAACATAGTACAATATTGGAACGCATCTACGCCACTTCATATACGTATAGGAAGGACCACAACAGACTTAAAACGAAAACCTCTCTACACCACAAAGTACTTAAACAGCAAAATACCTACACAACAACGAACCTACACCACAACGTACTTAAACAGCAAAATACCTACACAACAACGAACCTACACCACAGTACAGACACACACGCGCGCGCACACGCACACCACAACATAATGCACACCATAATGTAAACTACAACACAACATAGCCTACAGGGGCACCTCCATGGCCTAACAGGTAGCGCGGTTGGCCACATATCAATAGCACCTGGGTTCAAACCCAGATGGGACTATGTCAGAAGGGTATTTCATCTTTCACTTCGCCGCTTTACCGTCGGAGGTCGTTTGGTGCATTTAGTCTACCTCGTGCACAAAAGTGGCCGTAAAACAGCAATACTTTTAAAAGCAATATAACATAGACTGCAATATAACCTACACTGCAATATAACCTACACTGCAATATAACGTAGACCACAACATATAACCTACACTGCAATATAACCCACACTAAAACATAACATACACCATAATATGAACTTCACCAGAACATAATTTACACCATAATATAAACTACACCATAGCATAATCTACACCATAATATAAACTACACCAGAACATAATCTACACCAGAACATAATCTACACCATAATATAAACTACACCAGAACATATTCTGCACCACAATATAACCTATACCACAAAATAAAACAAATCAGAAGATATTAAATCTACACCAGACCATAACTTATCCACAATATAAAATACACCACGACGCAGTTTCACATCACACACACACACACACACACACACACACACACCAGGTATATCAGTCAAACAACAGTGGTGTCTGAAAGATTTTTGAGATCACCGCTCATGACTCATGACAGATGTCAATTATGAGAGAAGACGCGAACCGACGGACGGACGGACGGAGAAATACATGCCAGCTTCAATAAACAAACGCAGTCGGAGATAGCGAATGGCTTATAAATAGTTAAAGTCCACACACGTGGAACACCATAAATAGCTAACTGGCTCTCTACTGATAGATGGATGCCATTCACAGAAGAATGAGTGAGTATCTGTGGATGAGTGAAATTTCTCGATCTCACGCGACGATGCCCCGTGGAATGCCTCAAAAATCAGAACGAGGCGATGTATGAATAAAACTTGTGCTTCTTGGGGGGGGGGGGAAATGGATGGATGAATGTTGTTTAACGACACATCGGCAGGGTGGGGGGGGGGGTCGTTGGAGGTGTTATCTTTGTTAACGTTATTTTATAAAATGCGTGAAAATTGCAAATCATTTAGTCGACAAGAGCGGATCCAGGAAATTATTTAGGTACGAAAGGCAATTTCCAGGTGTGACGCGTAGACCCCACCCCTCCCCCATTCATATTTGGGTCGGGTTAAAGTTGTGAATAGCGGGGGGAGGTCAAGGGAGGTATGTGTGTTTTCCTACCTACCGCTTATGGTGTTTCGTGAACGACGAACAACACGAAATGAAGAATGCAACCCCCCCCCCGGGGCTATAGGGATCCGTAACAAAATAGGGCGTAAGAACCCCGAAACCTTCATGTAACAGATACGTCGCGCGTACTCACCTCGGGTTTCCACACGGACACGTGCTTCGATGCGTTCTTCACCCTCCTCCACCTCCTGGGCAGTATCCGGCGTGCTGTAGCTGGGGACTTGGCCTTCTGCATACCTGTGGATAACGGACCGGAAGTTTTATTACCCCCGTTCGGCGACGACGGGACGGCCTTGCCCCCCGTACCGAGCACGTGCCGGAAGCCGGGATGGCTCAAAAAACCGTAATCGTCGTCGTCGTCGTCGTCACCGTCGTCGTCATTATCGCACGACGGCGGTTCGTCATCGTCGTCATCAGTCCACTGATCCAGATGGTTCGGAGCCGATAGACTCCGTTTTAGCAATCCGCGAAAATTCGACGAGTTCTTTCCAGAAATGGACTTCGCCGGCGAGCGCGCACGCGCACGCGGCCGACAGCTTCCGGGGCTTTGGTTCGATTTCGTTGGCGAGGCCACCCTATCATCGCCCACCGATATCAACCCGAACGCCGCCGACAACGACTTCCGGGCCGAGCCGCCGTGTTCCGGTGTCACCTGTCCGTGGCGGGTTCGATTATTCAGCAGCCCGCGTTCGGCGGACGTCTGAATCGGCGTATCCGGATCGCAGATCTCCTCTCCCAGCGCCGCCCGGTGACAGGGAAAGTCGGGAACCTTCCTGGTCCCGAAGTCAGCCGAGAGCGCTCCGGTTTGGAAAACGACGGATCCGGAAATCGTTCGCGGGCTCGGATATTCCGTGGAGTAATTATCCCCGGCGTTATCATTCCGGTAGATCTCCAGATGTGGAAGGCGTTCGGCGCGCGATCCAGAACACCTGGCGTAGTCGGTATAGGGCACGTTGACGGGCAGGTAGAAGAGATAACTGGGGGGTGGTGTGGGTGATTCGGCGAGATTCTCCACCTGCTGTTTCCAGTTTGGTGACCCGGATATCCTCGACGGCGTCAAAGATCTAGCCAGCGTCCGGTTGAAGTCTCTCGCGACGACATCCGGTGCGCTGTCTCGTCGATGGTAACTGTGACGAGCAGACGACAATCTGTGCGGCGAATTTCCCGCCACGTTTGGCCTATCCCGTAGGCCGCCATCTGGATCAGGCGGCGCGCAGTTTTTATAATTATTGTTATCGCTTGTTCCGTTCTCCAGGAGTTCATAGTAATGCGCCAGGGCCTTCTGCTTCCGGATTATGTGAACCATCATAGACTGATCGTAACTGTGAGAGAGATCCGTAGTCCTAGAGTACGGGTCGTCCGGGATCAATCCGGATTTCCTAAAACCGTAGCTACCGGCACGATGACTAGAAGGCGCCGAGTCGCCGAAATCGTTTCTCGTTTCAGTTCCCCGAGCGAGATGTGACACGCCGAGGTGGTTCGTCGTTGAGTGGCAGGATCCGTTCATGCAGGCCGCCGATCCGGAATGGTCCGAATTCCACGAGCCGTTCTCCGACGACTGGGAATCCTGGCTGAGTGTGCGCGCCATTCCGGCGGTCCTGCGCGTGTTGAATTTCTCGTCCGACCAGCAGAGGTCGTGCCGACTGGCGCCGGAACCGCTCAGCGCCGATCCGGAATCGTCCTTCGAACTCGAATCGCTAGCGATCGACATGCTCACCGGGTTGCCAACCGACCCGTCATAATCCGACCTCGCCACTCCGTCGTCCGTCAAACGCATCCCTACGGACTCCGTCGCGATGTGACGCTGGTCAAAGACGGCGTCGGATAGCGCGTCAGCGTCGATCGTACGACGAAATCCGTTCGGCGAATATACTCATCGTCGGGTATCAGGAGAACATTCTCACCCTCCCCCAACCCGCGAGCGGAGAGGCTATCCGCGTTCCGTTTAAACGATAGCTGCCCCGGCGTGGGCCAGATCCGGTCGACTATGATCTCCTGATAGACGATAACGATGATGACGCTGATGATGATCAGGGACGCACTCCTTCATCAGACATATCCCGGGTTCGAGACGATCGCCGGCTGCCTGCGTATAAACACGACAACGAACGAGCTCGGGCACAGATTGATAACACCGTGTCAACATTAAAGACCAGCTCGTGTTTAACGTAATTGTTGGACCAAACGCTCGCTACACAAACTAGCCACTAGCCAGAAACACACACCACCAACACACACCACGAACCGACCAACCAAGAGGGCTTTTTGTCCTGGGCCAAGTGCAGTGGGCTAAATCTGATTACTCCGACTTGGCTCGTTTCTCTCTCTCTCTCTACCGGCGAGGGATTATAATCTAATGGGCCACGCATGCACGGTCGGTCCGTCCGTCCGTGCGTCCGTCCTGTGAGAGACACGTTAGTTTCCGACTGTCCGTCAGGTAATTTAGTTACCTGTCCTACTAAAAAAATAAACGACAACAACCCGGATAGTCAATCTGGGCTCTCTCTCTCCGAGTTGTGCACACGCCGACTGAATGGCAATTGAGAAGGGGCAGTGCATTCGCCGTTATAGCGGCGACAGTCACTGAAACTTAGCGAAGCAGACAGCGTTCGCTTCAGTCTCACACACACGCACACACAGAGAGAGAGAGAGAGAGAGAGACACACACACAAACACAAACAGACAGAGAGAGAGAGAGAGGGAGAGAGGTTTGTATACATACAGGTCTACTATAGTAGTATAGCGGCTAATGCTCAGACCCCGTAGCGAGTAGTTGATAGACTAATATCTAGGCGAAATAGCTCGGATAGCGAACGAGCCTACTTTCGCCTGCCCCCGGGGCATTTGTCATCATTCTCCAGTCAGCCTGTCGTCCGAAGTAGTCGGTTACAGACACACACACACACAAACACACACAGAGACCGACACACACAAGCAGTGAAGCTCTCCGCTTAAAATCATCAACAACCCGGAGAGCTTCAAATCAACAACCCAAATAGTCCGGGACGTTTTCGCAATAAGCACGTGATATGACGTGATGGTGGTTTATTCGTCTTTAGGAAGCCTCGAAGAAGTCATCATGCAGGAAGCGGAAAATCTTACCCGAGAAGTAAAAACCGACCCATCCCGGATACGTTCGGGATTTGATCAACAAGGTCTTTATCATCCTGTTTGTTATATATATATATATATATATATATATGTATCGTAGATTAAAAACAAAATGCCCGACTATGATCCCTAAACACCTGGCTTTTGACTCTCTTGGTTGATCAACCGGATGGTCTAAATCCCGAACTCCGACAACTATCGGCGACCAATCGGCTGCTGATGCTGATGTCATCCTCTTCCGCAAACAAAACACGCGGATGACGCCAATAGGTCAATAGCTTAACCAGCATCCATTGTGTCGCCGAGGACCATAAACACGGACGGACACACACACACACACACACAACAAAATGGAGGCGTGACGTCTTAAAAGGCCTCGTCCCGTAAATTGTAATCCGTCAGCTGAGTTAGAGGTCAACGACCGTACTTGAGCTTATCCACAGACAGAAGATGATGTTGTGACTCAGCACGCTATTGCTGTGCCACACAATATACTATCATAGCCACCATATATGACGTGCTATATTTCCGGTAATATATATATATATATATTATACCACTGCTAAGTGTATAAGTCCAGTGCCAGCCCAGCCAGTGCTATATATATATATATATATATATATATATATTAGCAGTATGTAACGATACTGTTTTCTCTTTCAACACCATTGTCCCGCAGCGACGCAACTATGGTCCACTAACTTCGCATAAAAGCTGACCTACAGAGGTCTTCGACCAGGTGATATGTACACGACTTGACTGGCGGACAGGTGGGCAGACATGTAGCCAGGTAGCTAGAGGTGGTGAAGACAAACATGTAGGTAGGTAGGTAGCCATAAACAGGTAGCTGTTTTCGGCCAGGACTCCCCAAAATGGACAATCATTTGATGGTCTAAACTTAGCCGAGGGGTCATTTCTCGGCGACAGCCTCATGCCCAATATCGAGAGATATTATTACCTCAAACGCGCCGGGGCTAAAATGTTCAGACGAAATATTCGTCCTCCATAAGCCACTCGCTCACTCTATCACGCGCCGATTTCATCGAGCGTGTTTTAACTGCTAAAGTATGTATTAATGTTAAATCGTGTAAGGGGCGCTTCCGTGGTCTAGTTGGTAGCGCGTTGGACCACGGATCACTACCACCCGAGTTCGAATCTCGGCGCGGGCATATCTGAAGGGTGTTTCGTCTTTGACTTCGCTCCATTACCTTTGGATGTCGCTCGGCCCATTTAGCCTAACGTGTCCACAAAAGTGGCCGTAAAACATCAATCATCATCTGTTAAATCTTGTCAATTAATTAAATCTTAATACTGAAACCCAGTCAATTAATCCGTTCTCTAGAGCCACCTGTCTTCGTGTACATATTTTCCATAGATGTGTCTGTGTGTCATTTAAATCTTACTCGCAATAAACGCATTTTATTCCCACACCCGTACAACGTATAGTGTAGTGGGGTGGGGGGGGGACAATTTTAATAGACCTACCATTTTTCCATTTCTCATTGTAGCCGAAATAACCTGACCTTGTCCCATCATAAATTATCAAAGAGTTGGTAGCTATTAATGAATTGATAGTTTTCGGGTGTCTTCATGGCCTAACTGATGGCGCGGTCAGTCACAGATTTTCAGCACCCGCAGTCCAATCCCGGCTGAGGTATCTCCGAGGGATGTTTTTTACCCACTTCGTCTCCTTGCCTTTGGACGTTGCTTGGCCCATTTACGATATCGCACGATAGGTAGAAGTGGCCATAAAACAGTAACCTTTCACGTTAATTAATGGTGGCGGAATCTCGGCCTGGGCATATATTCTGAAGGGTGTTTCATCTTCGAATTCGCTTCATTACATTTGGACGTCGCTCGGACCATTTAGCCTACCACGTGCACAAAAGTGGCCGTAAAACATCAACGATCAATCACATTAATCAATGGTTCCTATATTTGACCGGGATCACATTTAAATAAAGGTATTTACTGCGATTTCTTCGACCCTGTCCAAACGTTGCACGAGCTACGGGGCCGTGGTACAGTTAGCAGGGCGATGCAATGCGGACCCGAAGGAAGTGTACTGCCGCAGCAGGAGTTCGTGGAATGTTTCATATCAGTGTACGACGTCTTATCATCGTGACACTTACCTAATTAAAAAATAACCTCCCGCAATATCCCGATCAGAGCCAAATGTCAAACTCGAGACCCACACCTATCTTATCTAGGAACATTCTACATTTTTCTACATATACTATTCATTCACCCAATATATATATATATATATATATATATATATATGAGAGAGAGAGAGAGAGAGAGATGGGGGGCTTTGCATTTTCGGTATCAACCGACATTTTCACAATACTCCAGTGTTAAGTTCCAAAAGGATTGCCTTCTATAAAAGTCATCTTTGCACATCGTTTCGACATACCTCTGGCGCAAATTCCTTTTTTTCTTTTGTTTGTTTAACTGGATGTTTAACAATTACAATAACCACGTTGTGTTCGCCGTTTTAGGTTTCCGGCGGTTAGCGCGTCTGAGCATCGTATACCGAACAGAGGACACTCTCTCCGAAATCGTATCGTATCACTCCGACTGAGGAATCCTTCGATACGTCGGTAAGGTCGTGCGACATTTTTCATTCTTACACCCCCCCCCCCCACACACACACACACACGCGCGCGCCTCACATTTTACAAATCACTTCTTCGCAAACAAAGCCCAACACAATTCAAAACAATACTCGTGTTATGTTTCGAGCAGAGTTAGGTGTAGGTAGACGGACATCCGATAAATAGTTCGAAACGGTTCGGTACTTGACCCATGACACGGTTTTAATTCGTCCGGATTTGTTTACAAAGAGCGGAATGGCCGTGTGTTTTAACCTGATGCGTCCGTATGGGGAGCTAAGCGAATCAATTTCATTTCCATATTTTGCCGGTCCTGCGCAGCACCAAAATACGCCATTCGATCGGAGATCTTCATGGCCTAACTGGTAGCGCGGTTGGCCACAGGGTTATAGCACCTGGGTTCGAATCCCGGCCGGGCTATGTCAGAGGGGTGTTTCATCTTTCACTTCGACTGATTACCTTTGGAGGTGGATCGGCCCATTTTGCCCACCTTGTGCACAAAAGTGGACGTAAAACAGCAACATTTACATCTCCATGCGTTTCAAAACTGTAAAATTCTGAACCGAACACGGACGCAGCGGCTCAAATAAAAAAGTAATACTTTCTGTAATCGAACGCGGCGTATAGGGCCCAAAAATAGCCGAACGTGGACCAAATACGCACATACCATAAAACGGTTCACATACAGGCTAATGTATTCAACGCAGCGCGATGGATGGGTCGGCCGGCCCCGAACGTGATAAATCACCATAACATGAATGGGGTCAACCTAATCTAATAGATCGAATACCGTCCTATTTGGCTATTGGTCAGGTGCAGTCTAACAACCAATGGAACATCACCGGGGGAGGGGCGGGTGTGGAAGAGGGGGGGGTTGGGGAGTTGGGTATACCAGCAGGATTCAGTACGGACGTCGGCTGGGAAATTGACATCAAACGCATTTCAGCAGCAAAGATCTGGGACGGAGAAAATGTCACCAATCAAACGCATTTCAGCGCCAAAGATCTGTGACGGAACAAATTTCACCAATCAAACGCATTTCAGCGACAAAGATCTGGGACGGGGCAAATGTCACCAATCAAACGAGGATGGTTGGTGACGTACTATGCTGCCACCTATCGACTGAACGACCAGCGCCAATTGTCAATGAAGCTAACCAAATATTGCATGCTTCGTCGGTTGTTTGAGATAACGTCGTCATCGATTCGAACCAAAACACATAAACGAAGACTGACTGGAACGCGCAATAGATGTGTTGACTTTTGGGGGGACATTTAAATTAAACGTGAATCACGAATCAGCTCTGGCACAATGAATTTAAATAAGTGGCCATATTGGCTCACAGTATTACTTAACTATTACTTCTGCTGGTGCTGTTACAACAATAACAACAAATATAATAATAATAATAATAATAATGAATTTTATTTAATAAAGTACTCTTAACAGAAGAAGCCGTTAAGTGGTCCTATACGGCGAAACATTCAAATATGCTGTATCTAAAATTCATTTAGAAATGTTAAATATTTGCTCGGCAAAGCAAACTTGAATATATGTCAGTTTTTGGAACGGATATACATTTGTTCTTCTGATCTTCTCGAGCAACCTGGCCCACAAAGTGAGACCCGTTGTTGCGCTAAACACACAGTCATCCATTATTCCAGAGCCGAGACACGGATACTTGTAATAGTATACGACTGGATCAGACCTGGGGCGGATACATTTCAAACGTATCTAGGTAAGTTACCAGTTACATCGAAATGTGCTCGGATACAGTTACGTATCTAGATACATGATTTATGAATGTTACAGTCACATTCCAGATGTATATCTAGATACATTTACAGTTACATTTTCTGTGCTGTGTATGTTGTAATTGGGTGTATATTTAATTCATGATTAGCATAAGTTATTCATGTTGATCATATTTCCCAGTTCACAGTTGCCATTTAAAGCATGCACTCCTAATAATTTGTATTAAAGGCCAGTCAAGTAATTGTCGGAGTGGAGTGTATGTTAAGATTAAAGAGTATTGATGGCAATCTTTAATAGTGTTAAAATGTGCAATTACATATATCAGTATTTAAAATAATCGTGTATCTAAAATGTATCTGAAATTCAGATACTTTTACAATGTATCTAGATAAGTTACAGTTACATTCTGGATACGTTTTCGGGATCACTTATTGATGGACACGTGAGTGAACAGAGCTATTCAGCTGTACTCTGCCTGATAGAAATATCAGGCGTTAGTAACATCTCGGAAACAATACTCTCTCTCTCTCTCTCTCTGACGATGAACTTTTCCAAGAGTTGCGGTGATGTGACCAACGTTCCGGATCAATGAGCGAGTTACACCAATAGAAGTTCAGTACGTGGCGCGACGATGATCCGGAAACCAGGATATTTTTGGATCGAATATTTCATGCGGTCACACGCGCAGAGTCCTAGTATAAAAAAGGACACCCCATGGGCAGGGTCATCTTACCAGGATTATAGGCCCCCGGGTAAAGCAGTGCACATACATGCGAATGCCGAGGTCCACTTGTAATATAGTAACACATATTTATAGTTTGCTATAGCACAGTAGTTATTTATTGAGAGCAAAACATACTAGTAGCACATTTATTAGTATGGGGGCCCCTATGCTCGTGAGGCCGCTGGACAATTGTGCCCAGTGTGTCCGTGCGTTAAGAAGGCCCTGTCCATGAGCAAGGTTTAACAAAAGCCGGTGGGAAAGCAGCGATTCGTTCGAAAGGGAATCAAGAAAATGACGTGTAAACGCCGCAGACTTAACTGTGAAGTGTGAAGGAGACTTATAACGACAATCACGTGACCATATAGTCGAGCCGTGACAGCGCAGTTAGTTAGAGCGTAGGACACGTAGCCGAAGGGTCGCCGGTTCGAGGCTCCGTGAGCTGCAATGCCGTCATGCGGCGACTGGTTCACTCATCCATAAAAAATGAGAACCTGACAGGACGTGATGTGATGGCTATGTGTTTGAGTAACGCTTTGCGCCTTTAATGGCAGCATGCGTTGTATGCTTCCTTGGGTGTTCAGATGTGCGTAGGGTGGAAACAGGTCCAGTCAGGGATAATAATACTGTACAGCGCCTCACAACAGTGTTACCTCTTTCTGGCTCTATATAAACATGCATTAGTATAGTCTTTTACGCACTCCACAACGTCGCTTCATTTCGTTACGATAACCGGAAGCGAACCGTAGACTGACTGACTGACTGACTGATTGGTCGGCCGACTAAGTCTTGGCGCGGCCACCGAAAAACGACGAGCCAGGGCCCCGACTGACTCGCTGTTTTTCCGTTTGGCGCCAGATGCCCTCAGATGACTTTCCAATTCGTCGGGACAGTTATCATCGAGTAGGTGTTTATTAAGATCAAGCGCATTATGCCAAAAAGAAGAGAACGGATTGATGGTCAAGGTTGTTGTTATTGCTACTGATGCTGTTGCTGCGCCCCGAATCCCGTCTCCCGTTTACAAGGCAAGTCAATATAGGACGGCGTCAAGGGGGGGGGGGGATTCTGCAATGTATACGTTTTCACTTCGAGCGACGTGAGTAAAGGCCAAAAGTCGGCAGTTAGTGGCGCGACCTGGTGGTTTTTTAATTAACTCGCTTCCCTCGGCCTCCATCTAAATGTTACTCGCTCCCGGATCGAAACTCGGCGGGAATGTTTCGTGCGAGTCGGTCCAATTCGTGACTTATCCGGATTGATACAGTTTTGCGTGGCTCTTACACAATGGAGAGCCGCCAGGAGTGGTGGTGGTGCTGGTGGTGGTTAGGGATTCTTTATGACCCCACCATATCCACCAGTACAACATTCATCCCTCCGAGGGACGGTGTCGGGAAGTGAAAGAGCCAAACATTGAGAGGCCCCGTCTCGGGTCAGAGTGATCTCTGGATCAACGGCTATGGCACCTCGGATCTGTGATCCAGGCACCGGGAGGAAGGAGAGAATGCGCGAGAGGGAGGGAGAGAGAGAGAGAGAGAGCAGAAGGGCTGGAGTGAGGCAGGTAACCGGACGCTTAAGATAAAGGGAGCTCGATCCCGATATGCCGAGGGATAGCACAATAACAGGTTGCCTCCTTCTGGATTTATACGGCTGCTCGCTGTTAGCAATGACAAATAACCAGCGTAGCGTTCATCGGCAATTTGTACGAGATCTCGTCTAATGATTTACCCCCTTCAAGGTTTGCCTACAGCTTCAAGGCTTGCCTACAGCTTCAAGGCTTGCCTACAGCTTCAAGGCTTGCCTACAGCTTCGTGTTTGCTGTTCTAGGAAACGGAATTGAGACAAAGGCAAGCAGAAACGTCGGACATAATTTCGCCCAAAATACGGAAGTTTGATTGGCCATCAGAATATGAGGAAGGAGAATAATAGCTTTTTCGTGTTGTTTCCAAACGTCTTAGACATTTAAAGAAAACAAAAGAAATATGTTTGAGAGAATCGGGATTTATTCGGGATTTATTGAGTAAAGTCGCCGCGATACGAGAATTAAACTAGAATTAAGTTACCTGGATTTGCTGGACGTCTCCTATTGGCTACACGTCTCAGGTGTAACCAGTACCGAGACTAAACAATCCACTGACTCACTGACTCAATCACTACTCAGGGCGCCTCTTTGATCTAACTGGTAGCGCTTTGGACCACAGGTCACTCACTACCACCCTAGTTCCAATATCGGCGTGGGCCTATCTGAAGGGTGACTTCGCTTCATTATATTTGGAGGTTGCTTGGCACATCTAGCCTACGCCTACGCAAATGTGGCAGTAAAACACCACTCACTCACTCACTCACTCACTCACTCACTCACTCACTCACTCACTCACTCACCACTCACTCACTCACTCACTCACTCACCACTCACTCACCACCACCACTCACTCACTCACTTAATCACTCACTCACTCACTCACTCGTTTTAGCACTTATTGGGGAAGATGACATGTATTCACGGCACTTGTGACGATCACTTGGTGAAACTCACCCCATTAACGTAACCGTTAACACCACCACCACCCAACCACCCAACCACCCACCCACATCACCATCATCACCATCATCACCATCATCATCATCACTACCATCATCATCATCATTATCATAATCTCCATGCTCGAACCCTTCATAATTTACTCATTGACAAATCAGGCTTTTGAAGTATTAACGACTCGTTGCCGCCGAGTTGAAATAGAACCCCCAAAAAGAGATGTTCGTCGCATTATCTATCGCGGGATTTGTTTTGTTTTCGTTTGTCAACTGGAAGAAAGCTTTAGGATAGCTCGCCGAAAAGAAGAAGAGAGAAAAAACAAACCCCGGACATCGGCGTCGACATTCCTAGAAACAAGCGCGCCAGTTGTTGACCAGATGGGAATATAATTCACGTCGAGAACACGAAGGGCTCCTTCCTCGCTCTTTCTCTAAACATAACCGTCAGGCAAATGGCTTATCTTCTTCGGAATGCACTTGGCAGCTAAAGCCGCACCTCTCTTTCTCTCTTTCTCTCTCTCTCCCCATCTCTCTCTCTCTCTCTCTCTCTCTCTCTCTCTCTCTCATTCGCCCACTCTGTACTGCCGTGGTAAGCTGCCTCACAACAAAAGGCACCAAGCTCGTACCATCTGGATCAGTATCCGGAACTATAACAATGGCGAGCAGGAAACGTAGGAAGACGTTCTACGCATTACGTACGGGCGTTCTTTCAACACCGATGACGTCCACGTGACGTCAGACGTGGGATGACCGCTGGATAGGAGAGGGCCCAGCCGGGGAAGTAGATCACTGACCAGGAAGGCGGTGATCCCGGTAATGACTGGTGCCCATTAGTCGGATCCAGCAATTATTTATCTCCCTCTTCCGGTGCTGTAGATCCCGATTTCTGCCTGATCTATTCGCGAGGGTGGGGGAAGGGCGAGGATCCGAGTATTGCCGGATGTCTTAAACACTAGTCGTACGGACGGACAACCGCTGAATTATTGATAACAAGTTGACTAGGTCGGCATGATGACAGTAAAAAAAAGACAACATTACAGGCAGACGGGCGACGGCAGTGACGTCATTCTCTCCGGATCAAACAACTCCTCGAACGTCTCTTGTAGCCGATCCAGGAACGAGTCAGGAACAGACCGACGCGACGGACATACGTTCGACCTTCCCCAATGTACTTAACAACGACGATGATAGCTCACGATTATAGCACACCGAAGGGGGGGGGAGTGTAGTTTTGGTGGGAGAAAAAAACCAACCCCACGTGTATCATCTTTGCAGCTGTCAATCATATTTCGACGGCTGGCTTCGGTCTTAAGTTCGATATTGGACGACGACGTAAATCGATCACTAACAATCACGGCCGCTATCCTTTTCCGACTGTAAAAGGTTGCGCGATTTACCGATCCAGATGAGAGATCTGCGAATCAGAACCTCGGCGGCATTGCTCGATTTGATCGCGATCGAGTTCGTTCGGCTGAGGCGATGCGATGCGATTGTTGAAATCCGGAATGAACACATTTCTGGCAGTAAAAATAAACCTCCTTTTCGTTCAAATGAAAGATATCTCCATTGTTTGTGGAGTCTATTACCAGATCCAACGTCTGTGTATTTTGCATGCACATCATTTAGTTTATATATATATATATATATATATATATATATATATATATATATATATATATGTTATTTTTAGGAGGGTATACATATAAAGAATGATATGTCGTGTTTAAATAAATTACACATAGCACTTAATTGCTTTGGAAGTTTAATTATAACAAGGCAAATTAAAAGCTAAATTAAATGGGATACGTACTTTCCACGAATTCGAGAACAATATCTTTGGCCACTCCCATTTACAAGTCGTACAAATGAGTCGTGAACGCAGATAGATGACTGTTATAGGTTCAGGCCGACCGCGTTGTACCAAGGATCATCGTTCGTTGTCTCGTTTGTCGATTCCACTCCATCAACTGGCAGTGACGTATCCAGAAAGCGTCGTTAACAACCGGTCTACACCAGACGCCTGGAAATATGTGAGAGAGCACACGACTGAGACTTGTGTGTGTGTGTGTGTGTGTGTGTGTGTGTGTGTGTGTGTGTGTGTGTGTGTTACTGGAAGACGGCCATCATCATTGGCCAAGCAACACCCATATACTATGCTCAGAAATGTCATTTTATACCTTTATATCATATATGTTATGAATAAACTTGATTGATTGATTGTGTGTGTGTGTGTCAGTGTGTTTGTGTGTCAGTTTGTGTGTGTGTGTGCGTGTCCGCGCGCGCGCGCGTGTGGACAGGTAGATAAATATAATTATTTAGCAGTTTTCGTTCAGTTTTCGGGAATACTGAGTAATAAAAAACCAACAGGACCGAAATAGCGTATAGACTCTCTCACTACGTCCCACAATAAACAAAAGCCACAAAAACCGCGAAAAATCATCTCGTATAAAATTGGGAATTACAGGTAACACATATTATATCGCAAACGAAAGGAAAACAACTAAAACAGCTTCCCTGGGCTGCGTGGGTAGCAACTCCCAGATGAAGAATAACAATCGATGTGAGCGTCATCATTTAGCAACCGAATGAAAGCGAGTGAGAGGAGAATCCCGATGCACGTCTCCATATCGCGCGTCGTTCTCGAAGCACGGAGGGAGCCACGCCCCGGCCAGCCAACCCCCGAAGAGTCTACGCCCTTGCTTCTTCGGCCCTTTAACCGAAGCGACGTTTATCCGCCATAGTTCGCCGATGTTGCACCCCCCCTCCCCCCCCCCCCGTTCTTCCGGGATACAATAAGATGCGCAACCGCTCACTTCTCTGGGCGCCGATAGCTTAAGGCAGCTTTAATTAGGGAATGTAATTCGTGCCATGAGCGGACTCACGTAGGAGATTTCGTTTTTTGGGGCAATGGCAATTCCGATTACGGACTTAATGACCTCTTCTCACATCCGCTGGTGGCTGTGTCGGCCCGCCGCTAGCTGGATCTGATCCGGTATCCGGGCGGTACACGGATGGAGGTAGATAGAAAGCGCGAAATGCTGTTGTTTTATGGACCAATTCTTCGCCAATTTTCGGGGACTGTGATTTGGCGGACTGCGAGTGAGTAAGCGAGTGAGTAAGTTTGTAAATGAATGTGTTTTACGGCCACCTTTGTGCACTTGGTAGGCTAAATGGGCCGAACGACCCCCAAAGGTGATGAAGCGAAGTTAAAGATGAAACAGCCTTCAGATATGCCTACGTCGAGATTCGAACTCGGGTAGTATAGTGATATGTGGTCCAACGCGCTACCAGTTAGACCACGGAGGCGCCCTGAGTGAGTGAGTGAGTGAGTGAGTGAGGCCTTATCTCAGTCGCCGTTACAGCCATGCAGAAAGACTGAGGACCACTCCTAAACCCCCGAGAACTCCCAATGAGGTTTTCTGAAGACTCCGAACTCGGCGGAATCAACGCCTCCAATCGAAACGGCGTTATTAACCCCGTAACCGGCCAAGCCATTCAATAAACAAACGATTGCACTCGTCCTTTTATCGCGACAACATAACGATGGGTAGATGAGCCGCATCACAACCATCTGCTCCTATTTAGCTCGGGATAAGCTCAATTCGATAAAATAGACCCGAAAACATCCCCGACCGACTGACGATTTCCGGCGGATGCCAACTACATCGCCGACATTAGTTAGCGCCTTCGAGCTGAAAGGATCCGAATGGCGCCACGATTATAACAAAAAAAAGTTTCTCGATTATAAGAAGCGCCGAGTTCGGCGTTTTGTTGTTACGATTTTCGGGCAGGTAATGAATGATCTCAATCAAGGATGCTCGGTCGTTAGGGATCTCGTAACGAGAATGATGCAAAGACGAGGCGACAAATTTGATTGAAAACGAGATGAGATGGCGTGATTTACGCTATTGCTAATTGTTTAGCTTATATATATATATATATATATATATATATATATATATATATATATCGTACCAACCTGTTAGCGGACCTCGGATTACATTTGATGAACGATGCCATCAGACGATCATCAGTCCGAAGCATGATCTGTTTTTGTTCATCCCCCACTACAGATAGATAGATAGATAGATAGATAGATAGATAGATAGAGAGAGAGAGAGAGAAGAGAGAGAGAGAGAGAGAGAGAGAGAGAGAGAGAGAGAAGATAGATAGATAGATAGATAGAAAGAGAGAGAGAGAGAGAGAGAGAGAGAGAGAGAGAGAGGAGATAGATAGATAGATAGATAGATAGATAGATAGATAGAGAGAGAGAGAGAGAGAGAGAGAGAGAGAGAGAGGAGAGATAGATGGATAGATAGATAGATAGATAGATAGATAGATAGATAGAGAGAGAGCTATACGGCTATCCACAGCGTTGTGATTGTCGTTGTTGTGGCGATTGCTGTGATTGTTGTTGTTGTTGTTGATCCTGTTGGCGTACACAAATTCGGCGGATCCGTGTCATCTCGGCAGTACGCCATAACCAGACCAAGTCACTGGCCCCACCGCCGTCCATAATAACATCCGAACCAACGATCCCGAACGCAGTATCCGTCATCTCCTCATCTCACTGCAGCAGTAACACCAACCAACGGCACCGCCATCACCACACAGCCATGCCCCAATAATCCACGCATCTCGCGGTCTTGTTCGGGGTTCCTCTGAAAATCCGTCGAACAGCGCGCCGAAGTCGTCGACGGGAAAACGCGATAACTGGCTGCCTCCTTCCTCTTCCCTGAGCGCGTATCATCAACACTGTGCCCACCTTCGCCCGGCAACAAAAGCCAACACGATCGGCGACCGGTGGCTGCTTCCACAACTCGCCCGGCTCTCCTACGAAACCGATCCAGACCAATCGGCGGCGATGATCAGCGTCGCGCCGCACACAGACACACGCGCGCGCACACACACACACACACACGCGCGCACGGTACCCGGTAGTACGATTCGGCCCCGCTTCCTTCAGCAACGAGCCGCAGTTGGCCGCCGTACATCTGAGCAAGTGTTTCGCTGTTCTCGTCGTTCGTCGAGCGGCTCCTAACTCCAGTCCCTGTCGGGGAGTTCTAGCCGTCGAGTGGATGACTTACGTAGGTAAGAGAGATGGAAAGAGAGAGAGAGGGGGAGAGAGAGGGAGTCTGCCAATGGGTTTCGACGGCCCGGAGAACGGTCGCCGGGGAGACGGGCGGGCATCCGGCGGGGAGGTCTGGATTAGCCGCGCGCGTATCCCGAAAAGCGGCGAGCGATCGGCTCCGGTTACTGGTCGGTCGGTCGGCCGGTCGGTAGCGAGAATCGGGCGGAGGTGAACGAGGTGCAATCGGTCGTTTTTCGCCCGAGGTTTGCATACCAAGAAATCGAGGTGAACTGACAACATCGTAACCTGTCCCCTACTTGGAAAAAATATATATATATATATATATATATGAGAGAGAGGGAGAGAGAGAGGGAGAACGTCTACATGTACACATTTCTTGCAGAAGTTCAACAAAACAAATAAATACTGAAGACGAGAAGTTACGATGATGACTAATAAAAACCTCTAAACAACGCTCTGCCCCATATATCCAGTATCCGGTGCGGCCAGCCACGGTTGCCTATCACGTGACTCTCTGGCCAGCTGGCGCTGTCTGACGTTAGAACAACCAATTCCTTGCCGTGGTTTATCGGAACCGAGCAATTCACACGCCGGGAAAGGGTAACCTCCACACACACACACACACAGGGAGAGACCGGAGGTTATCTGGTGCGGCGTTTCCCGTCGATGGCGTCAGAACACTTCCCGGTCTCTGTCGGGTCGGTACAACGGTCCGTATACATGTGACGCCGCGACGGTCGATATGGTGGGCCATTCGGGTGATAATTCAATAGTTAGATTCAATAATAATAATAATTACAAAATTTCTATAGCGCCAATATCCTAAAAAATTATCGAGATCAGTGGCCCACCTAGTACAGGGGTTGGGAAAACCCATAGTCCCGGGTACAATGCAAAGTTCATCAACAATTGATCAGATTGAGTGGAAACTTAGGAAGGATAAGCAAGTCTGAAAAGGTGAGTTTTCAAATGTTGACGGAAAGAAACTATGCTATTTCATGACTGTTCAGAGACTGAATTCCATAGAGTATGGACAGCAACTGAAAAAGCACGAGTCCCAACATGAGTTTTAACCCTGGGGACAGACTAGTTGTAGTAGAGGCGTGTGGAAATACCGAATTATCACCAGAATGGCCAACCATAAATCACCAGCCATTTCATGGAAGTCTACACGTCATAGACAGACATACACACACACACACACACACACACACGGATATATCTGTACGTCTGGATATTATCTTATCCCTGACAAGGATCGGCAGATGGATTAGTAGGCGAACGTT
The DNA here is from genome assembly GCA_025642065.1 of Paralvinella palmiformis. Lineage (NCBI taxonomy): Eukaryota > Metazoa > Annelida > Polychaeta > Terebellida > Alvinellidae > Paralvinella > Paralvinella palmiformis. The sequence goes on from JAODUP010000055.1 coordinate 375,774, forward strand.
CTAATGGCTGAATGGGTGATTTGCGAAATTCTGGCTAAACAAGCACCTTTTGCGGTCGATCAAAGTTGAACGGATGACGAATAATCCGGTTTTCCCCTCAATGTCGTGGTTGCGGTGTTCACTTCAAACGACCGTCGTGTCGGAGGTGTACTCTCTCTGTCTCTCTCTCTTTCGTTCCCGTGGCGCAGCGGTTAGAACAAATTCCGGGTTCTAATCCGGCTCGTGCCCGGGATTTGTTTCATTCGGCAGACGCCTCTCAGCCGTGTGTCCCGGATGCTATCAGGGTCGGGGTTAAGCAACTCAACTGGACTCAACTCAAACCATAAGCTGATGGTTATCGACTGAATTACTCTACTGTGAGATGAAACATCTCAAAATTAGAGAGTACACTGGGGTTTGGTCCGTTAAATCCGTTCTAAAGGTTGCTGTCACAGATCAATAATATTTATCTTTTAAATCTCTTACAGGGTTTTTACAGACATATTATTTGGGGTATTATTATATTACATATTTATTAAATATACACTGTTATTATTATTATTATTATTATTATCATCATCATTATCATCATCATACAGCTCAAATATTTCCAGTCTATATGATCGATTACCAATCAATATTTCAAAAACGTCCCCAAAATATTGGCTATAATCAGTTTCCCTTCAATAACAAACTGTCATCTTGGTTTTGTTATTCGGGGAGAATCCCCAGGCTGTCGCTTAATCAGCACAGCCTCTATGTTCGAGTGGTTGAGAAACCTCCTCCTCCCCCACCACTCACAGGGGAGCAGTACGGAAAGATGGAGCCGAAATACCCTGAGGGTGGTCACTGCCAGAGTGTTTACGTCCTCAGGGGGTTTTTAACGTCCCCCTTTATTTTTAAATAATTCAGTAGAGACGGCAGCGCCTTTTAACGTGGTCAGCCACCCACGATGTAGTGAGCCGAGAAATTAATCTCTGGAAAAGTTTCGACCTCTTACGGGGTTCGAACCTGCGACCGTTGGCACCAAGTGCCGGGTGCTTAACCGCTAGGCCACCGGAGCTCACTGACTGTCATCTTTGGGACATCCGTTTCTTATATTCCCTAAAACTGGGGTAATGGGGGTGGGCCTGGGTCTGGAGAGAAAGTTCGATTACGTTACGATGAAACGTCTCGACAAATTTTAGTACACCGCAAATAGTTCCGGATCGCTTAACCCATTCGTGGGGATATCATTCCGCCGATTCGAGGGCCCGGTTGGCGACGTTTCGCACCCCCCCCCCCTTGATCTCGACTATTCGTAGTCTCCATTTGTGTGGATGCGTCGTAGAAGGAGTCTCGTTCCGGTTCAGGTCAGATTCCGGAACTTCTGCGTCCTAACCCGGCTGCCGATAAACATCCGTAATAGCTAAGTCGACGGATCGATTTTCCCGTCGCTCCCCAGTAAATTATCGACGAGCCGAATTTGGCGCCAGAAATTTGGGACGCCCAGTCCGGTTCCAATTTTTTTCCAGGGGGGAGGTTTATTGCGTCGTTTTGGATAACAAGCCCGGAAGAAATAATTCTTCCGAGTGGCGCTGTCGTGTTGCGAATTTCGCCGAAGCGAGGTTTTGTCGCGCGCGAAGATATTCTCGGCCAGAAAAAGAAAAACGCCCCCCCCCCAACAACAACTCCGGGACCTTTGTTCCTTCCTCTTCCCTGCTGAACTCCGACAACAATCTCTAAATCGTATCGTGCCAGACTCGCTAACGTTATGGACCGTTTCGTTTGTGTTTCGCGATAGGTACTGATATATAAAAGCCGAAGAGCCCCCTTTAGAACGACTTCAGCCGCATATCTGATCGCATAAATCACAACGTTTACTCCGTCGTCGAGTTCCTTCAGTAAAAACATCGCCCGAAAGATGGATGCGTTCACTTCAGATGGAGCGATCGGGCGACGGGGTGATCTCTCTTTAACAATGTGGATCGTGTGGTCCAGAGAGCGTCTTGAAATCGAGAGGAAACTGTTACGCTTAATCCATCACCGCTTGCACAGCCACCCGTCCGTATATCTAGTCTTCGTTGGTACTGATGATGAGGAGGATTTATGTTTTACGGCCACCTTTTGTGCACATGGTAGGCGAAATGGGCCAAACGACCTCCAAAGGTAATGAAGCGAAGTCAAAGATGAAACACCCTTCATATATGCCCACGCCGAGATTCGAACTCGGGTGGTACTGATCCAGCACGTTACCAACTAGACCACCGAGCCGCCCTAGTCTTCGGTGGTAGTGAGTGGGGACCACTGGTCATATCTGAGATAAACAGTACAAGGGTAACCCACCACCAGGAAAACAACCGACAAACACAAAGATAAGTTGGATTCGAACCCGTAACTTGAGGGTTTCTAGTACAATACTCTAACCACTGCGATATTGGGGCACTCAGTATATTTATTAATAGTAATGATGATATACACACACACAGGGCGCCTCCGTGCTCTAGTTGATAGCGCCTTGGACCGCGGATCACTACCACCTGAGTTCGACTCTCGGCGTGGACATATCTGAAGGGTGTTTCATCTTTGACCTCGCTTCATTACCTTTGGAGGTCGCTCGGCCCATTCAGCCTACCATGTGCACAAAAGTGGCCGTAAAACACCAATCATCATCAATCATGAATAATCTACACATAGATCTAACAAAGCAGTGTTACGAGCAAAAGCATCAAAAAGCGGCTAAATTAGCCATGCACTCTTTGCCCGCAAAAGCTGAGTGTGTGTGTGTGTGTGTGTGTGTGTGTGTGGCACAAATTTTCCCCAATTTCTAGGGAAGACCTAAATCTACGATTCTGTAATAGCTGCGGCTAAAACAAAAATCTGTGGATTATATTGCATGTATTGGCATTTGCCAACTGCCCCCAAAACCTGTTATTAACACCGTCATCCAATTTCTACAAATTCCAACCACTTTTTATGCTATGCCCTGGATCTGTGCGTACTTCTGGACGATTTACCGCTGCGGGGCTAGTTCTGAGGAAATGCTGAGTAAGCGAGTGCTACCTGGTGCAGCGTTCGATAGGTCAACAAAACAGTACATATATACTGCTGTATATTCGCGCTTTTCGGCTCCGAGTGAACGGCGATGTTTAAGTATCAGTTAGTGCAAATGTTAATTAAGCAATTGCGTCTACAGTAACCACCCGAAAGGATGGCTAAAGGCACTCAACGCCTCCCCCCCCCGTCTATCGGTAGGATCCGCAACATAGATCAATCTATCTGCGGGTGTCTCTATTATCGATAGCCAGGCTTTACGAATCGTTTAATATACTTATTAAATTAATAACCGGAACTATTACCTCTAAGTGGCCGAATAATTGTATTCTACCTTTCATGGATTGGTAATTCGCCGGGTAGATTGATTCGTATATTGGTGCGTGGTCGAATTGGTAGAGCTTCGGATCACAGATCGCTACCACCCGCGTTTGAATCTCGGCGTTGACATATCTGAAGGGTGTTTCATCTTTGACTTCGTTTCATTACCTTCGGGGGTCGCTCGGCCCATTTAGCCAACCGACGTGCACAAAGGGGGCCGTAAAACACCAATCATCATCATCATCATCATTCGTATAGGTAGACAAGAATAACCAATGGGTGGGACTTTAACCTATCCGATCCCGAACGGTCGAGTGAGCACTTTCCCCGGATCATAAATTTGTAGTGTACTAAGTAACGTTTGTTCAACAAAGAAAATCTCCAAGTTAATTTCCGTCCCAGTAATGGCGGCATTAGAAGAAGAAAGAAAGAAAGAAAAAACCTTTCTCGCTGGTTCCTGCAGTCCGCATCCGGGTTTGTTATTGTAGTACATACAATTGTTTATGTCTAGGTCAAAGAACAAGATGTGTTCTGATGCTTTCTATTCTTTTCTATACAATCCTTCCCCGTCGTTCGGCGAGAGTCCCATTTCTAACCGAACTACCGCCCGGGATGCGTTCGTCGAACAAGCAGCGCCGTGGCCGAACTGGTGGCGCGGTTGGCCACAGATCGATAGCACCCGGGTTCGAACCGCGGCCGGGCTATGTCCGAAGGGTGTTTCATCTTTCTCTTCGCCTCATTATTCCGTTGGGGGTCGCTCGGCCCATTTAGCCTACCTCGTGCACACAAGTGGCCGTAAAACAGCAACATTTGCATTTACAAGCAACACTAATCGACACAGCACTAAATTAACACCGAATATTCAAAATGATCCATTTTGTGGCTCCGATTTGCTATTAAGGATCCGACTTTTGGCCTATTCCCAATAAAATGTCGTCTTATTCTAATGTCAATACCGCATGATAATATCACGGTTCTGACGAAACTGAATGGGCATATCTGAAGGCTGTTTCATCTTCGACTTAGCTTCATTACCTTTGGAGGTCGCTCGGCCCATTTAGCCTACCATGTGCAGAAAAGTGGTCGTAAAACATCAATCATCATCATCATCGTCGTCTGACGAAACTGAAAGTATGAAACGGCTGAAATCAGTCTAATCTACAGTTTTAATTAGTAATTCGTAAACATCAGAGTGTGATTGAAAATACCCAAACGATCGTTATGACCGTCGCCATTTTTTTCTGTAAGTCGTCTGCATTCTGTTTTTCCCGGTATTACGCTTGATGAACCGACAAAATGATCATTTTCGGGCGGTTTCCCGAACAAAGGCGACTAGAATCTGATTACTATAGTGCTTGTTTCAGGATATTGTCTGCTGCTACTGTATCGCAAATCCGAAAGCACCTCGGGTTCTGGTTCAGAAAAAAAAGGTTGAAAATAAATCAAAACGGCATAATTACGGGCTTCTATAAAAGGTGTTTGTGCTTCGCTGTAAAATCGTATACATCCTTTCATCTCGGATGCACTAACATCGCGTTAGGTTAAACGTATACGATAAAATTGTTGCCAAACAATGTACACAAACAACAGCTGAAGGCATATATTCTGTACGAGGTGCCCTAGTTGACTAACTACATTATGATTGGTCGGTAATGATACAATAACGGCCAGTGACGGGAATTACTGAACATCGTGAACATCGCTAACTTAAACATGTATGACGGAGGTATTACAGGAAGTCATCTCATCCGGCCAGAGACGCAACGTAGTTAATGAGTGAGTGGGGTGGTGACAAATCATCGGCGATCTGGGGTTCGAATTGAGGTCTTCCCGAATTGTTGTCCACGTCTCTATCAACCAGCCACATATGTGTGTGTGTTTGTGTGTTTATTGGTGCGAGCGTGTGTGTGTGTGTGTGTGTGTGTGTTGTGTGTGTGTGCACGTGTGCATGTATGTGTGTGTCTCTCTCTCTCTCCCTCTGTGTGTGTGTGAGTGTGAGTGTGCTTTGTTTAGATATACAGGGAGACCAGTTGACTTTGTCTTATAGATGCCAAGGGTCACAGGTTCGATCCCAGCAAGAGGTCGAAACTTTTCCAGAGATAATTTCTCGGCTCACAACATCGTGGGTGGCTGACCACGTTAAATGGCGCTGCCATCTCCACAGAATTATTAAAAATAAAGGGGGGGTGTTAAAGACCCCCCGAGGACGTAAAACACCCTGGCAGTGACCACCCTCAGGGTATTTCGGCTCCATCTTTCCGTACTGCTCCCCTGTGAGTGGTGGGGGAGGAGTTTCTCAACCACTCCAACATAGAGGCTGTGCCGAATCAGCGACAGCCTGGGGATTCTCCCCGGGATACAAAGCATAACCGTTTACTAGCATTAGTATACGCAGTCGGATACACTTGACTTATTCAATTTCCTCGACCCTGGAAGAACAAGTTCAATGGTCGTTGCCAGATATTCACGTCAGAAATATGGAGTTCGGATGACGTATTCTTGTTAGTATCAGAAACAACATACAGAAAGCAATATCATCCATTTGTTTATACAAGAGATATACAGAGGGTAAAACAGGACTGGTAATAGGCCAAACTAGACCGAATCAACCTAACATAATAATAACCAACTTCTATAGCGCCAATATCCTCGAAAAGAATCGAGCTCAGTGGCGCACCTAGTGGAGGGGTTGGGCAAACTCGTAGTCAAGGTACGATCATGCAACATTCATCAACAACAAATCATCGGATGGAGTGGAAACTTAGTAAACGTAGGAGGGATGAGGACATCTGAAAAGATGAGTTTTGACGAGTGATGACGGAAATAAACTATGCTAGTTGATGACTTAACATGTTCACGGAGTGCATTCCGATGAATAGGGACAGCAACTGAAAAACCACGAGTGTAGGCATGTGTTTTAACCCTGGGAATAGACAACAAGTGAAAACCAGATGAACGGAGCACTCTGGGCTTTGTTTATAGAGAAAGCATGGAAAATAGATACCAAGGTTCTCCAGAAGAAAGCGTTTGATAGGGAATGGTACACACTGAACACACTGAAGTTTAGCAAAAATGGTCCTGCACTAAACAGGACCACACTAGGATATATATATGTGTGTGTGTGTGTGTGTGTGTGTGTGTGTGTGTGTTTAGCTGTGTATAATAAGGCACAGGCACAGAGAATCACGCACCTTGAATTCAAACTCTGGATGTTTCTTCAGTGGACCGAATCCAGAGTGGCGACTTTTCCTGCTGAGACATGTGTAATGTCTCACCAGTCCCTAATTCCATTCTGGAGAGTTGAGTTATTGTTGTTGTTGAGCTATATTTAGCCTCAGCCCTGATCACACACGTGACACATGGCCGAAGGGTGACTCCATAAGGAACCAAATCCCGCAAACAAATGTAAATCTGGAGGTTTACCGCTCAGTACCTAGAGCACTGCGCTATCAGAAAATAACTAATCCCAGAAGGGGAGAAACTACGTTACAGTCAACTGTGTCGAATGCAACATATAAGTCGAGATGGACCGCTAGCATCAGTAGTAAATTATATAAATTTTAACCTGATATATAGCAATGTGCTTTCAGTACTGTGAGCACTTCTTTGCACAGGTTCGTTAAGATTATTATTCAATAAATATTCAAAAAAAATTCACGAACTACTCATAACAATAGAAGTTCAAGGTCATTCTCTAATAATGGAACAGCCACTAAAGAAAGCCGGCAACCATATCTACCTCTTGAATGATGTCCCGGGAGCATCCAATAAAAGTAATGTGACCGGCGGTAATCACTTCTGTGGTTGTTCCGGCTCAACAAAATTAATAAAACACTGTAGAGTTTGGTCATTTTGTGTCGTATATAAACGAGCATAAAGATCTTGGATGCTGTGCTGTGCTGAATAAGCGACAGCCTGCGGATTCTCCCAGGAAAACAAAGCATAAAAGCAACCATTGGATGGTAGAACTGTAAAATACGAGTGTAATACTAGCTCGTGTGATTTCATCCCGTACGATTGGTACCATTAATCATAGCAGCCGCGCTTTTTGAATGCCCTCTAGTCGACATTAGGAAGCACCGAAAGATCAGTCGCACAGAAAGCTGTCGATCCATTTTAGCGGATCTTTCGGGTCTTAAGGGGTGCGAATTCAGTATTTTGAAACAGTTCGTACAAGTATTCGGCAGCGAGTCGAGTAGTTCAAACCGACGAGCATCCATCCGCTAGTGGCGTGAAACCACAACTTCCTCAAGAAAAATATCAGATGCGGAGTGGAAGATTATAAACTTCGCCAGAGAGGTGTTTGCTTACAATGCGAGGTCGTCACGGAACCAGCTCACACGATATATCGGATGATAATGATGATGTTGATGATGATGACCTATTTATCATGTTACAGGACATGAAATAGGGAATGATATCAGAATTTTGAATAATTCACAGTTTATAATGATCTTTAAACGCCTCAGACGTTTAGGTGCCCATCCATCGTTTGCACGAAATATACACTTTTCCCGACTCTCTCCCTCCTCCCTTAAAAGTGTACAAATGTAAATTGTTGAAAATGATGACACAATATTTCGAAGTTGTTACTTTTACACATAAAATACATCCTTTTAATGAAGCATTATTTTCTTATTTCTTATCTATAATCAATCACTGAAATAACCTGTAGACTTAATGATTGACCATATCTTTTTTATCATTAAAATAAATAATCAGTCGCTTTAAATTATTACTGTATATATAAATATATATTATATATATATATTGTGTGTGTGTGTGTGTGTGTGTGTGTGTGTGTGTGTGTGTGTGTGTGTGTGTGTGTGTCACCCTGTCGATTTCTGTAATATTTTAGCATACACGAGATGATATTCCCACGACATGTTTAATTAACTTTTGACGTATCGAGTCTGAAGTTTGCGGACAAATTAAACCAAAAACAAAATTAGTATCTTTTAAATTAACTTTTTATTAAATACTGCATATATATATATATATATATATATATATATATATATATCCTTTCTCCGCCTGCTAAAAGATAACAACAACAACAACAACATTAACAACAACAACAACAAACAAATAAAAGCCATGGTCAGAAGGGTTATTGGTTGATGTCAAACTCCAAGCAAAGTAAAAAAGGAAATGTTTAACAACATTTAAGTTAACAATCGATGACCAGTCATCACATTACGGTGACCGATGAATAGCTCATCAATCTTATAGGCGTCACAAATTACACGATTGTTTTGTTCCTGTCCAGATGTAAATTTTAAAGTAGATCGTCTTTTAAAGGTGACGATTGATATTTTTACGCCCACCCACTTTTGTGCCCATGGTAGGCTAAATGGGCCGAGCGAGCTCTAAAGGTAATGAAGCGAGGTCGAAGATGAAACAACCTTTAGATATGCCCACGCCTAGATTCGAACACGAGTGGTAATGATCTATGATCCAACACGCTACCGCTAGACCACGGAGGCGCCCACCCGTCTTTTAAATGGTTCACAATTCAGTTTTAAGACTGCAATCCCGCTTTGGTGGTCTAGGGACTTTAAATTTTATTTAGGGGTAAGTTTAGTGAGGGTTAGTCGTTCGCACCAAGTTTCCCCTCTCTTCCATTACGAATAACGTGTACAATCTGGCGTCATCATTAATTAACCAGGGATTACGAAGTCTTTAGCTAAAACTTATAAGCGCATAATCCGCAGTAATCCATAATCGATATCTAATCGGATACTTGTTTATGGTTGATTTTATGACTGAGAAGTCGATCGATTAAATAAATAAAATAGCCAAATAACGACAGAAAATAGTTAGCACAATGAATGGAAAAATTGCTAACCAGAGAAATCGAATTTTAAATAAGACTATTACATATTACAGTCTGATCAATGGGGAATATTAAAACGATTAAAATAGATTTGCTTTTGGTCCTTAGTGAGAGAGGCTTATCTATTAATCATAATGATGAAATTCAATAAAATTATAGTCATTTACTATGTTAATTTTTGGGTGAAAGTATCCCCTCGATTAGTGCATCATATTCTCTGAAACAATAAATATTTTACAGTAAATTTATATTTAAAAATAACATGCATGATGATTGAAAGGAAGTTCCCTAGTAATTTATTTGCTTTGTACATATATTTACAGAAATAGATATATATATATATATATATATATATATATATATATATATTAATTGGCATTTCCAATTACTTAGTGAAAGTACCAATTAACAGATTTATATATCAAATGTAGCAAAAGTGGGCTCAATTTTATAGATAAATCATCACCATTCAGCGCCATGTTGGCGCCTTCTCGTCAATTAAACGTGCCATACATATTTCTTTTGAGTAAAATGCGCAAAAACAAACATGGTTCAAACTTAACGTGATCCCTGATATTAAAACGAACTTTGGCAAATAATTAACGGCTGTAGTCGTTCTATTAATTAAACGGCTATACTGTGTTTAAATTTTCGCATTAAATACACGAATAGGGAGCTTCCGTGGTCTGACTGGTAGCGCGTTGGATCATATATCACTAACACCCGAGTTCGAATCTCGGCATGGGCATAGCTGAAGGGAGTGTCGTCTATGACTTCGCTTCGTTACCTTTGGAGATCCCTCGGTCCGTTTAGCCTAACATGTGCACAAAAGGTGGCCGTAAAATATCAATCGATCAATTATCATCATCATCATCTCTGCTGTTAGTTTAAGTTGGCTCCAAAAGAGATTTACGAGAAGAGCATTAACTAATATTGGCATAACAGTATGAACAATTATAGCATCTGTATTAGTATTAATGTTATTGTGTTTATTATGTGAAGGCACTCATTATCTGAAGGTTGTTTCATCTTTGACTTCGCTTCATTGCCTTTGGAGGTCGTTCGGCCCATTTAGCCTACCATATGCAAAAAGGTGGCCGTAAAACATCGATCATCATCACGAATAATTGTTTACCAAATGATTGTCAAATAGTATATAAGAGAAGACATGCTCATAGACCTACCGATAAGTTTATAGTCGATCGATAGTATTGAGTACGAGATCAATTGTCAGCTCATATATAAATAATCATAAAAAAATGCACTCATTATAAAAACCAGAACATTAACTAGTGTTTTAACAAAGTAAGTCATCAAATTCTGCGTATCGGGGTAATATACGAAGCGTATTGGTCACTGAGAAAATAGAAAGTGGGCATAATCGAAACGAAACAAAAGAATATTGAATATAATTAAAATGTTTAATATTTTCAGTCAAGTAAATTTTTTGTTAGGTTTTTTCCCACTATAGAGTGATCGACAGAAAACGATAGCACATGTGTCGGGTACATAACCAAACTTCTATACATGTATTTATAAACTTGACGTATACTAATTCTACAAGTAAAAGCTAGCACATGCATGGCGGTAGCATAAGATGTGAGACAAAAAACGTGACTAAGTTCTTTACTCTGGTCTAGGATAATATATACTAAAAATGGCGACTAACCTATAAATAGCATATCATACCGTTTCTCATAATGGAAAACCGAGGCAGGTCACGAATGTCCCCATCTTGGATGAGGGAAGTACAGAAATAGTTAGAATAATAATAATAATAATAATAATAATAATAATAATAATAATGTATATTTAATAAAGCGCCCTTACTAGCAGGAGCCATTCAAATGCGCTGTACAAATAATATGTAATATAATAATACCCCAAATAATATAAAGTGTAAGAGAATGTTTCTCAGTGTAGAACAGCACTGTCACTAAATTAAAACAGTTAATGTAATCTGTGACAGATTCTTATGGATCAATATATTGCACTGTGACATAATTATGAGAAAATGAATGAATTATAGTTAATAATTTAATATGAATATTTAGAAACTGGGCTTCAGATAAAGATTGTTGCGAGTCGCTTTAAAATGAATGTTAAATTTAGTTGTGACATGAAATAAATCTTCACAAAGTTAGGGTTCATGTTATTAAATAGATATATAATAATTGATGAATCATGTAAATGACACTGGATTAATTATTTTACAGACATCCGTACTAAAGGGTTCTCATTCATAACACGAATATTTATCTTCATAGTCCTTGAAGCATTTAAAAAATCAAAATGATTGACTTCTCCAATGGTACTTCTTTATCTTGTGTTATTTATGTTAACCTGAATATATGTAAAATATAAAATATGTATAAATAAGTTATTACGAAGTCTCTCCAGTGGAGATTCTGCTTTTGAAATTGGTATATGATTATGTAAAATCATAAGTTATGCTGATAGCAACTACAGTTTGTGCCATTTCTTCTATTGTCGCCCATTAAAGATATACAAACTTAGACTCGTTTCCATTGATCTGATTTAAACCTCACGCAGTGACGATTTTGGATGTGACGTCATTGGAGTCAAACGAAGCATGTAGAACTCGTACTTCATTCCTAAATGATCATAACAACGTATTTTACGCTGATGTAATTTGAGTATCAAAACGCTAGCAGTATTATTAAATCTATAAATAGATTTTCTTGAGATCTAGCTAGGAAGAATATGGGTTAATAAAGTGAGAATTAAAAAAAACTGAAAGCAAACAATCACACTCGAGACTGGTATGAGCTGAAGAAGAAGAATGGCAAAGATTACGTTTTCTACTAGGGACCAGATTATTTGTTCACATATTTCGTTGATAATATGAATGTCAGTGGGAAGCCCCCCCCCCTTTTTCTATGTTTCTTAAAACTCGACTTTCTTCAGCGTTACACAGAAACGTACACCCATGAATACAAATAAACAAATAGGCCGACATGCGGATAGTTAGACGTACAAAAACTGAGTCGGATAATCAAATAATCACACACATAAAAAAAGATCAAACAAAAGCGAAGTACCACTCCAGTCCTTGAACTGTCCCAATTAGAAAGGTCAGCTTTCAAATTGTACCATATTTTTCCCTTCAGAGAAAATATAGAAATAACATATCCGACTGTATTGTAATCATTTCAGATGATCGGCCGACCGAAATAACAGATGTTTTCTGTGGCTGGCTACCTGTAACGAGGGAGACGAATATGGCCTGTAATTTACCACTTTACCGCGGGGAATAATTCTAAATTAATTTATAATTTGCAATAGGTGAAGGAGAAAACCTTGACGGTTACTTAGCTAGATGAAAACCTCCTCCTACCATAGTGCCAAGGCCGGGCTCCCGCACACAATGACCACGGGCAAGGAATTCCACGCTATAATCTCTCTCTCTCTCTCTCTCTCTCTCTATATATATATATATATATATATATATATATATATATAACGTTCAGTAGTTGCCAGTGTCCTTCCCCTGTATAGCCTGCCCTAGCTTGTGTCTGGATGATATTTCATCCTTTACTTCTCTTCATTGCCATTAGAGATCGCTCGAGGCATTTAGCGAACCATATACACACAACAGTTGCCGTACAATAGCAACAGTTCACATTGCATTTTCATGCACTGCATTTATCTTTACCAAATAATAGAGGAAGTACAATGCCTATATGATAAACGACAAATGTACCCACACTTCATTGTGTATTACGTAGTCACGATGAAGGAATAATCTTTCTAGAAAGTTGTCCGCGTGCTTTACTTACGTTTTACTCATAATATTCCGCTGTGGCTGCATCAAACGGTTTTTGTTAATATTAGGGTGATCCGAACGTTATATAAACGTTATCCGGACGTTGTAATTTTACACTTTAAGCCGTTCTGATATATTGACAGCCTCGGAAACGCCATTAAGATGGCGTTATGGATGAGCGCTTGTCATGAAATCTATATTAGGCATATGCAAGACAATATGTGTAGAAATTACGTCGACGACGTTATATAGTTTTCCATTTAACACAACCAGGAACGCTATCGTTGAGGTGTTAGTAGCGTGCTGTGATTGAAACATTTAATATAGGGTTCAAAGTCTAATATTGCTTGTGTGTGTGTGTGTGTGTGTGTTTTTTTGTTGGGGGGGGGAAGTTTCTCATTATTTTATTTTCTCCGAGATTCGTTCCTCGGCGTTGTCAATGCCAATCAACCGAAACTGTTCATTGTTCGTGATACTAATTATCACGCCATTATGTTCGAGGGACCAAAGGATTTTTCAGGTTTCGTTCATCTATAAATAAACCGTTAATATCCGACTGTTCCGTTTAATTCCCATCCCTATGAGTTCTCTCCATCGGTTAAGAACGATTAATAAAACCAGTTCGGTCGTGTTTCATTCTTAACTACGGCATAATAGTTTAGGAAAGACATTCTTATTGCGATCAAAACTACGTTGACGACTTGAGGAAATAAAATCTGAATCTACTAATAAACGTTCATAATGTAATGTATTGTGTGTGTCTGTTTGTATGTCTGTCTGTCTGTCTGTCTGTCTGTTGTCTGCGTGTGTGTGTGTGTGTGTGTGTGTGTGTGTGTGTGTGTGTGTGTGTTGTGTGTGTGTGTGTGTGTGTGTGTGTGTGTTGTGTGTGTTGTGTGTGTGTGTGTGTGTGTGTGATAGAGAGAGGAGAGAGAGAGAGAGAGAGAGAAGGCCTTTAATATGTTTTCCATAAGTTTAGATAACTTTCTATAAACTAATACATCGACATTAAATCTGTATACTGTTGTTACGTCTAGGTAATTCATCATACATTTAGAATCGCCTACTGACCTAACAGCTGCATTCAGATGAATTTAGCAGCACGTGCACGTAAAATATAGATGTACTTTTATCCAAACGCATGTTACAATAAATAACAATATCCGCTGGTTAAACGAAAAAGCCACATTTGCTCAAACATTCGACGCAGCAGAAGTCAACCGATAATTGTATTCAAGGTTTTAATATATTTATATAAAAATTAATATGTTAATACTTACACTACCTTTTTTTCTTATAGACGAAGTTCCAATCTATATAACAACGCCGATCTAACACATGTTGACAATGCGGCGAAGATTCTAGGTATAAATAACAAGAAAAGATACACACACACACACCCACACACAAAATTAATAGAAACATTAAAGAAATTAATCACGATATACACGGAAATCAATAAAAATATTGAAACAAGTTAAAAATCTAATTATAATAAAATATATCTACAAATGGGATGTATTAATTAATATGTAAATCAGTGTAAATTGTTGACACCTGTTGATGGTGATGACGACAATTTTCACATAATGTGTATTAATTTATTAATTTATTTATTAATGTTTATTTAACAAATTAAACATGTAGAACGTTGTCACTTTTCCTGTGACCTTTTAACTAGATAAAATTTTGACTAAGTTGTGTAACTCAAGATGCGTGCAGTAGCATATAAATAATAATAATAATTATTTATTTAATAAACTGGCCTTACTGGTAGGAACTATTTAAATGTGCTGTATAGTGATATCCCAAATGAAATGTGTGTAAAAATCCGCTAACATATTTATTTGAACGATAAACGTTATTAATGATTGAAGGCAACCTCGAATAGGTGAGTTTTTGAACAGATTTAAAGTTTTCATAAGACGACGCATTTGTAATTTCCACCAGGAACCTGTTACATAAAATAGGGAGTGTGCAATAAATGCACAATCGCCATACGATTCGAGCTAAGACGCAGGTACTTGCGATAACATCTGACTAGATGACCTGAGCTTTCCCGATCACTTTCTAATAGACACCAGTTTATACAGGTATTCGGGTACTGTGTAATTCGTAGGCTTATAACTTACTTGCATAGTCTGGAAAATGATACGCTTTTAAACGGGTCGCCAATGTAGTTTTTGAAGAATTAGGACAGTATGGTCACATTTTCGAGCATTTGTCACCATGCGAGCTGCAAAGACTGATGCTATAATCGAATACGCCATATATAACAGGCAGTTACAATAGTCTATACGATACGGTAGTGAGCTCCGGTGGCCTAGCGGTTAAGCACCCGACACTTGGTGCCAAAGGTCACAGGTTCGATCCCAGCAAGAGGTCGAAACTTTTCCAGATATTAATTTCTCGGCTCACAACATCGTGGGTGGCTGACCACGTTAAATAGCGCTGCCGTCTCCACTGAATTAGTAAAAATAAAGGGGGACGTTGAAGACCCCCCTGAGGACGTAAAACACTCTGGCAGTGACCACCCTCGATGTATTTCGGCTCCATCTTTCCGTACTGCTCCCCTGTGAGTGATTGTGGTGGGGGAGGATGTTTCTCAACCACTCCAACATAGAGGCTGTGCTGAATAAGCGACAGCCTGGGGATTCTCCCTGAACAACAAAACAAACAAACAAGTCTATACGAGATGTAACAAAGGCATGGTCCACAGTAACGAATGATTATTGTGTCAAGAATGCATTCAGACAGTGGGTGTTCTTAAGATGGTATCTGACAGCTCTGCACACTGATGTGACATGTTCGTGTATATTAAACACTTGTCACAAATAACCCCTACATTTTTGACAGACCCATTTGAGATAAAGGAAGATGTACCAATCTGTAATACCGATGTTATTTTAAGGATTTAATATTATATGGTGAAGCCATATAAATAATATTCTATCATCATTTAAATTTAGAATATTACGAATGATTAATGGTCGTCTATCAGGAATACAATATTCTATTTTTTTCAAGGAAAATGATAAATTTAACTCGTTGTCAGGATCCAGTGATATATACAACTGTGTGTCATCGGCATACAAATGATATTTAACTCCGTATCAGTGCGCAATAAACCCAAGAAGACGTGTATACATTGTGAAAACAAGGGTACCTAGAACTGAGCCCGCTGGTACACCAGATAACCATAACTGAACATCAGATAAAATACCATGAACAAAACATTGTCTGGAACGTTGTTCTGGATAGGATTGAAACCGTTCAAGTACTTTATCTTATAGACCAAACATATCTGTCAACGTAGACAACAGTCCATTATGATCAACTGCATGAGACAGATCCAGAAGAATAATAATATTGGCTTACCTTGAACAATTTTTTTTACCTGAAATGTAAAACACCTTAGAGCAGCTATCTAGTGTGCTATATAAATTTCACACGTTATTAGTATTATTATTAATGGTACAGACAAGTTGCTAAATGGGAAAAACTATCATGTATATTTTATCTGTTGACAGAAGTTATTACGACAATGGGTCATATTTTCGTCTGAATTAAGAGTATTTAGGAGGACAATCTGATTTTATATAGTATTTTATTCGGAGCACCGAAAAGTCTCCTTTGATTTCCCATGTAAGTTATCACCTTTTTATTGCAGTATTATGATTTACTAGAATTTTACTAACTTTGAATATTTCATAATGAACGCAAACTGGTCACAATCCATAGTCGATTATAGTACCTTCTGTGTCTCCCTGTAGCCTGTATATCATTATTCCGGAGATGACCCAAATTCATAAAATAAAACTTTTCTCTAAACACGCAAATGGGACATATGATATAAATACGAATACAATGCCGAATACAATGCCGGAATGAATCATCTCTTAAAAATGAATCACTCACGCACGCACAATTAGCTACAGAACCCTTTGACCGGTGCTAGTTCGATCCCAGCAAGAGGTCGCAATTTTTCCAGAGATTAATTTCTTGGCTCACAACGTCGTGGGTGCCTGATCACGTTAAATGCCGCTGCCGTCTCCACTGAATTATTAAAATTAAATGGAGACGTTAAAGGCCCCCTGAGGACGTAAAACACTCTGGCAGTGACCACCCTCAAGGTATTTCGGCTCCATCTTTCGGTACTGCTCCCCTGTAAGTGATGGGGGAGGACCCCTTCTCAACCACTCCAACATAGAGGATGTGCCGAATAAGCGACAGCCTGGAGATTCTCCCCAAAACAAAACAAGCCGGTGTTCAAATACTGTTTTATATTTCGAGGATGTTTCATCTTTAACTTCACCTCATTTCATTATCTTTGGAGATTACTCGGCACATTTCGCTGTCCACGGCGCAAAAAGGCCAGTAAAACATTTTACAGAAACATTTCCTAGGCAAGTAATACACGGACACTCTATGATAACACAAACCTGATAAACGAGTTAGATATTTTTGTATATGCGAAATGCACATAATGAGAGCATAATGATATTATTTGTTATAAACATGTCATGTGTATTTAATGGAATGAATTGTTGAATGTTCAAATATTATTGTTGCATTAATGATCTCAAGTAGATTTTGAGTGGTTTCAGCTCGGAAAAACTGCTCCTGATGTCACAGTCACCGCTAGTGTCTCCATTTCCTCACAAAGCATGTAGCCATCTATATTATCCAGTTTTGTGGTTTTAACTTGTCCCTTTTCCCTGTGCCAGCTTGAAATCTATCAATGCCATTTCTAGAACTCATGCATATTTTGTCATTTTAAGACAGATCCATCCTGAAAGTTGTTCAAACATTGGTTGAAGTGTTTGCAGTTCTTTATCTACCATGCAATGTTTTGCTTTTTATGTGATAAGTTTTTCTTGTGTTTCATCAATAGATTCTCAGCAGACGATTTTTGCTGCAGTTCACAAAAACTGAGCAAATCTTGCGAATGCTTTTTTTTAGTTCTCATGCTCGATTACTCTTGTATGCATTTTCAGACAGTTATTAAAACAATTAACAAGTTGCAAGTGCACTTTCTCCATTATTTTCAAAAAGCTTGCAGTAGGAACAGAAGACTTTATCATTTGATACAGATTATATTAGTTATCTAGTTCAACTTTCTCCTTCTCTGGTTCAGCCTTCATTGTCTTGGCTACAGCATTCTTGTTAATTCTGTCAGTGTCCCTCAACCATTTACTGATATCTAGGGGATCATTGACCTAAAAATAAATTTACAAAAATATTGAGTGACCAGACTGATTTTTTTTAAAGCAAACTGTACTTTATGTCTGGCTCATATATCTATTTTGTGACAAAGAATTCAGTACAGGTAAGGCTTAGTTTGCAAGTTTTTGTTGGATTAAGACAAGACTTTACGCTACAGATTATACTTATAGGCTCTATTCGAAGAATGTTTTACTTGACAAGAATGGAGTACAATCCCCATAAGTTTCCTTGTATAGTTGTTTAGATTAGATACTGTTGATAACTTTAGCTTAGTTGGCGATTGACCGCCAACACTTAGGTTTAAACTTAACCGTGGCCAGACTATCTCTGGAGGATGTTTCATCTTCTGGCCTAGAGTGTACATCAGTGTTCGGAAAACAACAACATATATAATTATAAGCATTATCAACACATCAAGACGAATGTCTCCAGTTTAAAAAGCCGGTTAAAGGTGTTTTTTTAATTTACAATAATACTGTCAACATTTATTTAAATATGCATATCCTATATTATATAAGGTATATCTACTGCATACAATATTTTTAAGAGAGTATAAGCGCCTAAAGTTTGATGGACTTGTGATATTGAACTACAAGCACCCACTACTTTAGTCCTGTGTGCTAAGATAGAATTAATTGATACCCCTCGCAAGAGGTGTTAAGTCTCGTTTTGGTCACATCCAATCAGGACGGTTAAAATATAAGCCAGGGCTTGGCGCGTGCGCACTGCTTTGCTTTTGTTGATTTGTAGGTAGAAAGTGGTTTTGGGCCAAAATGTTTTGAAAAAGGTGTTGTAAATAAGCCGTATGTTGGAGAACGCACACTTTTTGCATTTGATTTTAGATCTACAAAATGGTAAGAACAGGAATATGTATTTTTCGTGTACTGTTCATTGCGATTTTCAGCATTTAACAGTACTTGTTTCTTGTCGTCTGTCGTGAGATTTTCTCGTTTGGAGAATACACGACAACGTGCACGTTTGTAAAACAATAACATTAACTTGTTTACATTTGTAATGCAGTAAAGACTAATTGTGACTAGTTAAGCAGTGTTGAGCCACTATTAGATTACTTAAGTTTGCAGCAAATGAACTATTTTGTTTGCGAATTTTAAATTGTCGTTAATACTATAGATTCTATAGGTTTGTGGCAACAGATAGACTCGACTGTCTCGAGTCTTCCGAGTTCAGTCTAGATTTAGCTCTAACAATTTAACAAACAGTGAAACACCAGTTCTAATTACCTCCCTATCGATTGTGATTATAAATGATTATGTAACCGTGCAATGAATATACCAAAGGCATATGCACCTATTACCCTATACCATGCAATGATATGATTGACACTACTACACTAGTGACTAGGTTTGCCAAACATTATTATTTAGGATGTTGGTGCGTAGCTGAACATTGGAAACCTGTTCGCTGCCGCTAAAGGTATGAGCACTCAATGTGCATGCGCCAAATGTGGGGTTTTCTGGTGCTCAGGACGTGGAGCGGGAAGCTGAAACCATTGACCTGAAAAGTTTCTTTCGGGTCACTGGTCAGAACCATGTATGCTGGTGGTAAAGAGCCGAGGAATGAGCACTATTTCGGATGTTCAGACGAGGATATAAAGATCCGAGCACTCAGCAGCAACCATATGTCCTGCAGTAAATCATGCATGAAATTAACAAACCCTCTATAAGAAGCCGTGCCCTACAGGACGGTCTGAGGAATCAATTCGCCTCAGCGCTATCAGGAGCCAGTGCATTGAGTGCTTGAGCCTTTAGTGACAGCGAATAGGTTTCCGATGCTCAACTACACAACCACTTCGTATTATTTATTGGTTATCATTATGACTTTATGTAATGGTTATATTCTTTATATATATATATATATAAACCATTTAGAGTTGATCGTTTTTGGGCATTGTTACTGCTTTGCATTGAGACGACCAGAGGTGCAAAATAGTTTATTTGCAATGTCCCAGTTCCAAATCATATTCGAGATGGGCCACTGCCATAAATGTCACCCTTGATTTCAGTAGAGTGCCACATGTTCTTTATAGTTACTATGAACAATGCACATAATGGCTGTATAATTCTGCATCCATAACCACATTCTGTTAGTTACTGGCATGGCACTTTTCTATTAGTTACTGGCGTGATTTTTTGGTGCAATGAGCGTATAGCACCCTGGGTACATGAAGTCATCAGTTGTTTCTGTTTAAAATAGAGTGCTTAAAAGGGATTGTTTTAATTTTGTCTTGTATTAACAGCTGACATTATACATTGTCTATTTTCCAGTCCCTCTTCACCTATTTCATCAGAAGAAAATTGGTTGACTACTTTGGTTTTGGTGAAAAGTTGCCTAGAGAATGCACCAAATACTCCATTTTCTGCAACTTTTTCAGGGGAGAGCAGCTAACCCACTTCCAATGGAGATGGGCTGCTACTATCTTAGTGTGACTACCACTACCCTACGGCCAGCCCTTCACAATTTGTAATGAAAATATGCAAATTACTTGAAAGATGTTATACTAGCTTTGTTACGTAGCTTTGCCCTGAAGAAACATGAAGGATGCTTCTTGTTTTGTTTCACCCTCATTACCTTCTTGAGGGATGTTTAATAGTTCAGTGTTTAGAGCATAATGCTATAAATATCCAGGAAATATATTCAAAACAGACATCTAGCCATATCTGCCAGGTGTAACCAGTGCTGAGGCAAATCCGACTACTTGTTACTCTCATGTATTGTTTGGCCCATCTAACTGACATTATGCACAAATATTGTTGTAAAATCAGCCAAATTTCTTGTGAAAACATGGTCAAAAACAGAGATGCCTTTATGTTTTTAATGCGTATAGTTACTATAAGAAGGATTATAGTTGTGACAAGACCTTTTAAATATTAGCGTTAAATCTGTGCTTTGCCACCAGGTGATTGTGTCACTGTGACCGGGTAGTTGTTGTGTTGAAGCAGAGGTGCAGTCCTACCATAACTTCTTCAAATGATGTGTAGATGTAACAAATCTGGTATCGTTTGTTCAAAAACTACTAAAGTAATTATAAATCTTTAAACAGATATATCACTCATGAAATGAGATATAACATCATATTTTGATGTGTGTTTTTTTTAAATATAGATACAGTAATTTATATGAAACTGATGAGAACATGACCTCATATTTAGACAATGATTGGGTGTTATGATATACCAGAGAATGGAAAAGTATCTCCAAATTAGTGGTTGGGTAGGCTTCAAATTTTAGGTGGTTAAATAGTGGATGTAAGGTGGTTAAACAGGGCCAGAATTTTCTTCCAGTTCAGTTGCCCCTAGGCCAAGTAGATTGGAAATGCACTTGCCTAACAAATGTTTTCACTTGCCCAACAGCTTTTCACCCGATACAGAATTATCATTTCACCTGCCTACATGTATTTGCAATAAAAAAAAGGACAAATTGAGAAGTGTTTGATAAGAAATGCTTATTCAGTGAAGCCCATTGCTGCTTAGCTGAGTTACCCATAGCCATTTTCAGTCTTGCTATATAAATAAAATGAACAATAATACAGCTTTTAATCGCCGACACCATTAAAATAGGCAGTGTGTTGTCTTAAGTTGAGATTCCATATACGTGGTAATGTGAAAAAAATGGAAAACATGTCAACATAAGAGCATGATTCAATATGTGCGACTGTGTATGCAACAAAATGGATCGCTCCATGTAACAATTAGTGCAAATCAGATGGTTGAATCAAACTGTCTGATTCCAAGCAGGCTTTCCCAAGAGAAATAGGTCAGTAGGTGGAGGGGTGTACCAAACACATGGATTTTGCATATGCTCACCATGTATATGGAATCTCGATTTTATGCAAATCTGGAAAACATGTAAACTTAGGGGCGTGATTCTATGTGTGCAACAAAATGGACGGTTGAATTCAGAATTTTACGAACCGGTCATAGAATTGTGGATTCAACTGTCTGATATGAAACTAGGTAAGAGGGGTGTCTGAAACACATGGATACTGACTGCACTGTTGCATTCAGATTCACATGCTGCATATATAGAATCTTGGCTTTAGGCTTAGTTGGCACTCACAGCCATCTTTCCATCACAGATTATAAATATAGGTACACAGCAAGAAAAACAGATTATTTAATTGGCTTGCTCATCAGGCATGCACACACACCTATTTGGTGAATTTTCGTCTCAAAAGGGCACTTGCCACAAGAGGCAAGTGATCGGCGATCAGGACTAGCCCGACATGAAAATATACTTGCCACAGGTGTTCGGGCAACCAATTTTTCGGTGTTGTTAATTGCTGTGTTTTCCGATTTAAAAATGGCAAATAATAATCATAATATGTTGAAGTCTTCAAGATGCCTGAAACTATGCTGGAGTGAAGTCGCGTGTTATCCAGTTAGTCGCCTTAAATACATCCTAGTATTTTTCTGCTTATTATCAATTAACTGCACATGGTACAGTTTGCTAAATAAAAGAAATGTGTTATTCCTCGTGGAGAATATTGTAAAATTCTAATTTCCATTCATTATTTTATTCATTCTAGGACCAGTCTGATGCTGGTAAGTCGGTTTATATTATTACTTTGATATAATTTTAATCTGGATTTGCATCTGTAAAAATTGTTTGATGTCTAACCATTGGGTGAATGGTGCTGTTTGGTTTCTAACAGAGGCAAACGTCTTTCTCTGAGAAAGAAAGCATCTCCAGAGACATTTACAATGATAAGGCAAAACATTTTATTGTACTCGTGAGGAAATGTTCCAAAATCAGTTTAATCCTATTTAGTAAATTATTGTTTAATGTGTACCCACTGTAAAACTGTTGAAAGTTACACTGGATAAGTAACAGAAATGTCTTTATTTAGATTGGTGTGACTGGTCACTAAATAATGACAGTGCTGTTAACCAGCCCCTAGATATTGCAGTGGATGTTAAACAAGAGCCAGTTGATGACGAGCAACGGCTTACAGCGTATGATGAAGAACCCCAGGTAAGCACCTTTACATGTGTCTGTCATAGATCAGTGGCCATAGGTTAGATAACCAGTAATGCAGCGTGTGTCACGCATGTGTGTTTGGGAAGAATTTAAAATTTTCACGACTCGGTATATCTTTTTAATCGACTATTTGAAATGTCCTTCCAGAAAGAGCCAGCTGAATTTCGTATGTATGATGATGACTCTGCTGCGGTATCTGGATCGGCGGACAGTGATGGAAGTGAGATGGAGGAGACTGAAGAGGGTAGTGAGTTGCAGAAGGGGCTCCTATGTAAAAGTGAAAGGGGGCCACTTGGACAACTTCAGCCACAAAGTGGCATGGGTGAGCTATATCAGTTGTGTTATTCATTTAACCTTGATGGTTTTTGAAAGAAAAAAAGTTTGCTTCATGGTGTAAAGCAGTCGAATAACTAAAAACCATTTTATTTAAACATAATAGACATTTAGTTTGTATGTTATTTAGTTGTCGGTTATAAATTCTTTGTTTGACAGTAATGTGTGAGTTCTGTGGCCAGCTAGGCGTTAGGGATGCATTTTATTCGAAGACGAAGAGATTTTGTAGTGTGAGCTGCTCCAAGAGTTTTGCCTGTGCTCAGAAAGATGGCAAGCCTACACCATTTGCTTTGCTCCAGGCATCCCTGGCTCAGGTAGAGTTCAAATTGCCAATCCTGTCATTTCAATGATTCTGTGTTTCCTTGATATCTCTTAACAAGAACAAAAATTGTATTGAAGGAGTTATTAACCAAATAGTTTTCATTTCAGGCCAAGCCTAAGGGAAGTCACGGATACCTGAAGTCACAGTATGTAGGTGTCGGTGGTGTAAAGTTTGGCTCAGGTATATCTATTGGTCAATTAAAGCCTGTTCCATTGATGCATGTGTGTTGTATGTATGTACGTATCAGTGATAATATAACTTATTTCCCTTCTTTTTAGGCTCCAGCAGAGCATTTGATTGGAGTAGCTACATCAATCAGACTAATGCCATCGCTGCCCCAGTTAGTTGCTTCAAGCATGTAAGTTACGCCTCCAAGTTGGTGATGCTATTGATTGATAGAGAATATTTATCTGGGACTCTGTTTTGTTTGGTAAATTTATCATTGCCTTTTTGTTAGATTGATTGAATCAATACTCAATTATTTTTGTTGTTGTTACCAGTGCCTTATGTCAGAAAGTTGGGATAACATTGCTGTGGGCATGAAAGTTGAAGTTATTAATACAGATTGTCAGCTACAAAATGAAGCTTATTGGATTGCAACTGTTGTTCAGTTGGCAGGTATGGTCACTAATTATTTTATTCATGATTACTGTGTTGCTTTGATAATTTGGTTGTTTTCCCCCCACTTTTACTGCATGATTGATTCATGATGTTTTGGTGCATTAAATATTGTAGGATATCGATCATTGTTGCGATATGAGGGGTTTGGCAATGATTCGTCAATGGACTTCTGGATGAATCTGTGCACAAAGAACATTCATCCAGTGGGATGGTGTGCCACCCATGGCAAGCCACTGGTGCCTCCTAAAAGTGAGTGTTACAGGTTGGCTTTCAGCCCCTTAATTAATACAATGTTCATTATTATTTATGAATAGTAGTGGGTTATGTTGGGTGTGAATGGAGAAATTTGTTATCATTCTTCAGCAATACTGCACAAGTACACCGATTGGAAAGACTTCTTGGTGAAGAGATTGACTGGATCGAGAACTCTGCCACAGAATTTCTACGCTAGACTGCAGGATTGCTTCCAGAATACTCCTGTAAAGAAGGGCATGTTTGTGGAAGTAGTAGACAAAATGTGTGTCTCTGCCATGAGAGTGGCCAGAGTTGAGGAAGTGATCGGTGGACGACTTAAACTACACTATGTAGACTCCAAGGTAAATGGCCCTGATTGCTGGCCACTAGCCAATCAGCTGTTCAGTGTACATCTGAACTATTTGAAGAAAATATGTAACACTAATTAATAAATTTGTTTCGTTAACTTGTATTGCATCAGTCCTTTCTGAAAAATTAGCTTCTTTCTTTTTGGTCATGGTTCTTACAAATAATCTGACATTGCTAGGATGCAAAAACTGAAATATCTATTTTTGAAAATGTTTCACTGAATGAACAACTGTTACTTTGGTCATCAGGTGGGAGTTGCACAATAAGGTAATGACTATTTATATAGATGCCAGGTATTGTACATTTTTATGCATCAATGGAGTCATGGAGATTTTGAGTTGTTGGCCAGTATACAAGATATATTATTATTGTTTTAATTAAGAGCACATTTCATCATGTCTCAGTGAAGCTGAGAGCCTGGAGGACTTTTCCACTCACTTAACCCGTTATTGACATGAACTCATTTCAAAAATTGGGTCATGGTGTTTATTGTGGAATTTAGACTATGTGCATTAATTGTCACTGTTATACATTAGTAATCCCTCATTTGTATTAAGTTTTTATTAATATGATAACATGAAATTTGTTTTTCTATTACCAGGTTGAAAATGATGAATTTTGGTGTCACCAGCAGTCATCACTTGTACATCCTGTTGGGTGGTCACAACTTGTTGGCCATAAACTGCATGCTTCCACAGGTTTGTTTAAATGAACTAGTACTCAATGGCAACACTTAAAAATCATTGTTCTTTTATCTAAAGTAATATTTCATTTGTTTATTTAGTATGAATTTGTGTAGTATTTAATAAAACAAAATTAAAACAGTGTGCCATTAAAATCTTTTTACTGAATTTCATTTTGGTTTATTTACAGAATACAGAACAGAGTCATTGAATAAGGCAGCACTAAGAAAATATACAGAGTTAGACAGTACACCAGATTTGTTCCCCAAGGTATGTGTCTTGATCTAATTAACAGGGAAAGTTTTCCCTGATGGGAATTTAAAACAATTGTGAAAATACAGGGAATTGTTATGTTTTCACTCCAAATTTATAGCAATATAGGATGACCGAGGCTGCGTTACTGAAATAGAGTTCATTCAACATGCAAAATTCCCTAAATAATACAGGAATTCAATTTTAGGAATCCTGTGGGTACTCTGGTTTAAGAGAAGTAAAAATAAGCAATGGCCGAGAACCGACGGATTTGAAAAGTAATCCATTCTTTAGCTCATCAATAATCCAGTCTTTGGTTATCAGGTCTTGTTTTGAAATACTCACTTACTTATCTAGATCAGCGTCGTAATTGGTCAATTTTTGTTTTGAAGAATGGTGATGATTTATAGATATTTTTGGTGTTAAATGATTGGACAAAGTTTAAAACTCCAAAACAAAACCTGGAATACAAGAATCCGTGGAAAAGGCAAGAGAAGTAGTAATTTATAAAACGTAAGCTGTAGAGTCATAGAAATTATCTCGAAGTATCTGGATGGTGTTTGGGATTTTATTGCCATGTCTAAACCGGCTGACTCCTGTGCCATTAAAATGTTAGTTTCAACGAATCGGCACTTCTCACTTCGTGAATACATTTACAACTGTCCACAATTTGTCAGTGTCTGCCTGTTCATACACAGAATGAAGGCATAAATGTAGGTAGTTAATATAGACACTAAGTCTGCTATGATATTTATCCGTTACGTTGCCAGAGAGGCGTTATGTTTGGAGAAACATTCAGGATGTCAGCTTTGTATGTGGCTTTTCTGGTAGAATCACTTATTGTTTTGCTCAAGAAGTTGGCGTAAGCACTGTAAGCATCTTGTTAGTGAAGAATAGCCAGAGAAAATATTGTAGTGGCTGATCAGTGTAAATGTTTTGTGTAATTTGTCTTGATGTAAAGTATAGTAACTGAATCGATTCACTAAATGTAATTTTTTAATTAGAGAGAGATGTTGGAATGGTGTTGTGTGTGGTTCATTATGTTTTGTTACCTATATCTGCTGAATTATGGATTATTCTAGTAATAAAGAGGTTTTAGTATTTCCAAAATTGTTTTCCCTTTTAAATTATTATATCATAAATATGAATACAAATTTTTGGCTATCCGTTATATAAAGTGAGTTTGTTGTTTAAAATATTGGTGATTTAAAGAATGCAGGATCAGTAGAATATTTAACTTGTTCATCAGAATGACCACTAGGCACACCATTGTAAATCTTCAGGTCAGAATTAAAATCTCAGTATTACTTGTGTTTGTGGGATCGTTTCATTTCAGAAGGAATAGTCCTTGGGCTGCATGGTGTGACTAACCTGCTGAATATTTGTTTTATTTATGCTCCTGTGTATATCAGAGTTATCACAGTAAGGCAG
This sequence comes from Paralvinella palmiformis, assembly GCA_025642065.1. Classification (NCBI taxonomy): domain Eukaryota; kingdom Metazoa; phylum Annelida; class Polychaeta; order Terebellida; family Alvinellidae; genus Paralvinella; species Paralvinella palmiformis. Next base: position 403,196 of record JAODUP010000055.1, read on the forward strand.
TCACTGTATAAAATGTGTTACAGCATTACTGATTAAATGCTGCCTTTTGATAATATCTTCTAATGATGATGGTTTTGTTTCGTAGACTAAAAATCTTCCACCTGGTGCCAGATTCCAAGTGGGAATGAAACTGGAGGCCATCGATCCACTGAACCTCTCCTCAATATGTGTGGCTACTGTAAATAAGGTATGCTAACTTCAGATGATCTGATCTGTTTGATAAATTTCATGTAATATTGTGGTTTAGTAGTCGTGCATCAGTAGAGTAGACATTTACCATTCTCAGCATGCTGGTCATGAATGACGTGATACTGTTAAGTTTTTTTCTTACAAAGATGCCTAAATATATTAGTGAATATTGCCAGAATGTAGTCGCTTGAGATTTGGCTTGGAGAAAATGTTCTCACTGTATATTTAATTAATGCAGTCAAATATTTGTTAGATTTAAAGATACAAATGAGTTCTTCCAAAATCTGTTGATTAAATACTTGTATTAAATTTGAAGCAGAAATTTTATATTTTGCCCTTCAACATCAGCTTTGAAAATATGGTATACGCTTTTATGGAATGTGTGAAAAATATGTTAGTTTATATATCCATGAAATAATAGGGGCACTGCTAATGTTGGTGATCACTTGTACCAAATACACGATGATTTTCTTACTGATAAATATTTAGACAGTGCATATGTCTGTATTAAAATCAAATAGACAGTTAATGATAATTTCGGGATTCCAGACTTCTAGGTTCATGTATCTGAGGGATATACAGACGAGATTAGTAGTCAAGCTAAATGAAATAATTACTGATACAGGTCAGGTCTAGCTAACTGCAACTCCATTAACTGAAATTTTGATTAACCAAAATATTTATACTGGATCACAGGGTCTAAACCCCCATGAACATGGTGACAGAGTAATATAATCCAGTCAAATAAGTTGCACTTTTCTGTAATATTCTGAATAACTGATGATAGTAGCATACAAATAACAAATCATGTACTAATGGTGGGTAAGAAGTGAGCAATACCAAAATAAGGTTCCTTATATAAAGGGTCTTTGTGCAATTAATCAATGAACAAGTGGATTCCAATGATCCAAGCAGATTAGTGAATTATCAGCTTAGCAATTACCTGTCTTTATCTGCTGACATATTAACTGTCAAATGATCTAGGCAGATTAATCAATTAGCAATTATCTGTTCATTTGTTCACATATTAATTGTCAATTGATCTTCTTGGTCTCAATAGTAGAGTTTAATGGTGAATTGTAGTCATCATCCTCAATAATAATTAAAATAATTTTCAATGTGTTGTACAAATTTAATTAATTTTAGTTTCTTCCAAAATAACATATATGAGGACTATATTACAGTCTAATTTCAAATACAGCATATATGTATGATTAGCATGAAAAGGATATTATTATATATAATATTTGTTAAATTTCAAGTGGCAAATAAAAATTTGGTTGATGATTTTGTACCATTTTTTAGTTTCTTCCATTTCTTCCCAAAATGGAAGGGAAGAAAGCCGTTTTTTACCGTCCACGGAAGAAACATGCCAACCCTGCTGTTAGAAAAATCCACTCAATCACACTCCAATTAAAGGTGGCATGAATTTTGAGTTGATTTGGAGCATATCATCTCAGTAAAGCAATAAGATTGATGCAAAATCTGCTCGTAAATATCTCCAAGAAATGAATTCATAAAATTTGCTGGAAACAGGTGACGCTGTCTGTCACTGACAAATTGGACATAGTCAAACAATAAGAATCTGGTATTGTTCCTTCCAAGGTCAGTGAGCAATCCTGTTGACCCTAAGGAGACTAAGAAGGTATTATACACATGGTTTGTAGTGTACCAGAATGGCTGGATCTGCAAAACAACAGTGGGCTTCCCTTATGAAGGGACCCAGTACTCCAAAAAGTGTAAACAAACAAAAGTTTGATGACAGCACAAAGAGGAAACGCAAATTCATCCCACATTGGCGCTATTTATTTTCATGGTTGGAATAGGGTGCCTCTGTGGTCTAGCAGTAGCGTGTTGGACCACAAATCACTACCACCCATGTTCGAATCTCGGTGTGGGCATATCTGAAATTTGTTTCATATTTGACTTCGCTTCATTATCTTCTGAGGTCGCTTGGCCCATTTAGCCTACCATCTGCACAAAAGTGGCTGTGAAGCACCAATCATCATCCATGGTTGGAATACAATAGTGATGAAGGGATCATGTTCTGTGTCACATGCAGAAAGTTACCATTACAAGCACTTCTACACACCACCACCTGTGCTACAGTAAAATCAAACAAGAATTACATCCAACAAATCTTCAGGATACTCGCTTGGGCCAAGCTGTTATTTAGCTCCATGAAAAGAAAAGGATAGAGTTGGAATCACTTGTTCGAACAACTTATAATATCTTATACAAGAAGCGCCCATTTGCTGACTTCGAGTGGTCCAGTGAGCTTCAACAGCTCAATGGTCTAGCATTGGGAGAAAATTACAGTAATACTAAGAGGTGACAAATGTTCATGAACATTATTGCTATCTTTCTATGTGAGGAAAATAAGTTAGATTTAGGCTTGTATGTGGTAGTGGTGGTCGTCACCTCAATGGCCACAAGAAGAAAATTCCTGGCCAGTTGGGTTGAAGCATAACAGATAATTTATTACTGGATGAAATATGAACTGTTGTATACTCAATAAAACCACAAACACATCATTATTGTCTTTATTACACATATTTATGATCGTCTCCGTGGATTCTAGCGCAATTTTAATAGCTAGTAATTTTTTTATTGGGCTAGTAAGAAATCTGTTGGGCTAGTGGATTCAATTTTTACTAGTCCAGGGTCGTCTAATGAGCTGTAGAAATATTTTTCTGGTCCATGAGAGGTCTCCCAAATATTTTTTTAAATATCAGTATGTAATGCTTAAAGAACATTATAATATACAATATACAAAATTTATATAGCGCCCTATATAACCTGTAAGAAGGTTACTTTAACATTAACCAAACATTCCACAATAATAATCATGAAATATACCTGCTATCCTAGATATAGGGAAATAATGCAAATCACTGGAGGGCCTCCCATTATGTCTGCACCGGAACCAGATTCAAAGGCGGGAAGGAGAAAACTGAAATGCTCTGATGTCACATCAGCGCTGTCTAGTCTGGATTGGCTTGGATTATAGTTTCTCTTGAGCATTAATTTCTGAGCCATTTTGAATCATCTTCCTCTTGTCAAGTTCCTTCTGGCTCAAACTGATATGGTTGTACCCACATTATCTGCAGTGAGCTGGTGGCAAATAAAGTAAAGTGCATTTTCTTCCCAAAAAAGCAATATCCCTCATCCATACAGGAAATACAATTGTTGAACAGTGTCACTGACGAATGTGTGATCATTGTCTATATGTTGAAGTATTATTCCTTGAAAGATTGCTAGGGCGCCTTCATGGTCTAGGGTTAGTAATCGATCCGATCACTATCACCCATGTTTGAATCATGGCATGGGCATATCTGAAGGTTGTTTCATCTTGGACTTCGGTTCATTACCTTTGGAGGTCGCTCGGCCGATTTAGCCTACCAGGTGCACAAAAGTGGCCGTAAGAGCAACATGTGGACATGTTTAGATGAACAGAAGAGATAGGAGTGGCCTTTTTGTCATATGAATGGGTATGAATTATATCAGTAATCACTAGTTAAATAAAAAAAAGAGGTTTTCAATTCAATGTAGGAATGATTGTTTATTTACTACAATGCAAGAAGCTGTTTTAGTGACTCAGTTCATCATTTGCTTTTGATAGAAATGGCTGAAATATCAGATACTGTTTAGATTAGTGGGCTATTGATCATTGGCAACGTATGCTTTGACAATATAGTCATACCCCACCCTACATCGTTAATTGACGTAACCTGGATTTTGATGATAACTGGATGTAAAGCAGTTCAATGTAAATATTTTGCTGTACATACATTTTACAATAAAGCGTGGTATTACTGTACTAAGACACACCTGAATATATTGTGAATTAATCACTCATCCGAAAATTCAATTATCTGAAAATTAGTGTTTCTCAGATGTTGTGGTTAACCGACTTTGACCTGTACTCTATAAATGCAAGACTGAGTCATCCAATGAGGTTGAAACCAAAGATTATATTGGCATCCAAAGATTTTGTACACATTTGTGCACCCTGTTTTAGGTATGTTTTCAATTTTCAGGTGCTACGTAATAATTATCTGATGATAGGCATAGATGGTTCAGCAGCAGAAAATGGTTCAGATTGGTTCTGCTACCATGCCACATCCCCGTGTATATTTCCAGTAGGCTTCTGCGAGATCAATCACCTAGATATTACACCACCTCGATGTATGTATTCAAATGCTGTGATTCAGATGGAATTTCTGTGATAATTATCAGTACGTAATATCTGTGTTCTCTTAAAGAGATGTATTGTTGATGTTTGAAACATACTGATGTTATTTTAGGTCACAACAAAGGCCAGTTCAAGTGGATTGACTATTTGCGACAAACAAAATCATCTGCTGCTCCCGTCAAACTCTTTGATAAGGTTGTCCACAGAAATAAATGTTTTAAGAATCTGTACATTACTGAATTAAAAAGCATTGTCATGTTTATTTTAAATCTCTTCTAAAAACACACCTGTTCAAGGTTGCTTTCACAGATAAATAATTATTACCTTTTAAATCATTTTACAGACATATTATTTGTTATATTACATATTATTTGTACAGCGCCTTTGAATGGCTCCTGCTAGTAAGGGTGCTTTATTAAATATACATTATTATTATTATATTTATTGAGTCTTGTTTTATTTAGATATAATTGTGTGCATTACTTTCAGGATATCCCTAGACATGGTTTCAAAGTTGGAATGAAGATAGAAGCTGTTGACTTAATGGAACCCAGGTATATCAGCCAGTCCATATCACATCTGATGATATTATAAGCCAGCCAGTGTGCTGTTAATTGAAGGATAGGATATTACCTCATATTATATCATTATTAAATCAGCAAAAATGTGACAGGTGCTTAGAACATGATTTATGTTATGTTACAGACTGATATGCGTCGCCACAGTGAAGAGAATTGTAGGACGTCTTCTCCGCGTCCATTTTGATGGTTGGGAGAGTACGTATGATCAGTGGGTTGACTGCCATTCGGTGGATATATATCCAGTTGGCTGGTGTGAGATGGTTGGATATCACCTGGAAGGTCCACGACCTAAAGGTTGGTTTATTAACAGATCAGGTGCATCGTAATCAATGGGAATCAGGTCTTTCATCAACTTAAGATTTACATTTGGCCATAAGGTATCAAATCTGTAATCACATTGTTATTCATTTCAGAATTATCCAGGCCACAGATGATGTCCGTGCCTAAAAAGAGAAAGTCCAAAAGCCAAATCTACAGGGGACCTAGAAAAAGTATGAAATGAACTTTTTTCTAAATGTTATCAATTGGGTATGGTTCAAAGTTCTCAGTTCAAATTAACTTTGCTAGGGTTGTGTTTGTTTCAATTCTAAAGTATCAACGACAATGGGTCAGGAATGGTTGCTTGCTTTAAACAGCTGCGTAGATGCTGTCCGTAGTATTTTTGGAGAAGGATGCTAAGTCATGTGTGTCCAGTTATAATTTGTAACATAAGAAGTATAAGTAACTAGTTTTAAGTGTTAGCTGTTTAAGACTGTATTGTTATAGAAAATATAGAATTGGGTACTTTTTTGGTGCATGTTAGATGTTAGCTCAGTATAAGGTGACCATGTCTTGTTTACAGTGTAACATGTTTGTTCTTCTGTAGAGCGGAAGCACCAGCGAGGAGCCACTTTACTTGCTGGGAGGCAGACGTCACGAAATATGCACCAGCTGAATTTAGATTCAGACATGTCTCAGGACAGCTTCACCACGGTGACATCAGATTCCTATCCTGTCGTAAGCAGCGGCAATGTCATGGTTCAGAAGTCTGTTACCACATCAGGAACTTCAGAAGGTAACAAAGCAATGACTTGTTTAGATTTTTTTTCTTCATGGTGAGTCGGTTTTCTAATATTTTTGTTAAATATGTCTAGGTGTGACTGTTATGGACAGTGCAGAGTCGCTGACGGCTAAATCTCCACCAGCAGACGGTGCTCAGCGAGTGCCGAGTTCCTCATCAAGTTTGGCCTCTTCTGTTCCTAGCATTGCACAAATGTTGAACTCGCCCATACACCAGCAGAGCATGCAGGTTCTGTCTCCATCAGCCAGTATGTCATCGAGCGCCGTGAAAACATCTGTGACCGCCACAGTATCTGCATCATCGCCACATCATTTGCTGGTGACTAGTGTCCAGTCGCTGGGTTCGTCGTCGTCATCATCACCACCCAACGTCAGCTCGCTCCATGTTTTGGTTAATTACATACCAAGAGTGATCCCTGGCGAACCAGAGAAGGACTGCTTGGTGCCAGTCCTTGAGCAACAACAGGTCATTGTTCCAGACAGCTGGGATGTACAAGATGTCTGTCGCTTCCTGAAGATAAATGATTGTGGTGCCTACTGTGATAGCTTCCGCAAAAAGGTAATTTATCCGTAACAGTTCTACTTCAATCTGATGTATGAAACCATGTGTGTTAATTGTTCCATTAGATTCATGTAGAAGTGGATAATGTATTGAAAGAACACTGTAAGGTTCTCTCTCTCTCTCTATGTGAGTGACTTGACCAGACTGTTATGTGTAATTGTTCAGCATTAACGGGCAGTTATCACCATTCTGTGACATCTTACCATGAGGCAGGAACGGTGTTGACATAGCTATATCTGTTTATGTGTTGTGGAGTGATGCATATAAGACACCAGCTGAACATTTATAAGTGATCGTGACTACTGCCTTCGTATTTCACTATTCAGTTGGCTTTGAAAGCACCTATGCCAATAGTCTCGGTAGAGGTTCTCGATTGGCATTTGTGTAAAGAGTATCATACAGTTCAAAGATAACAATAGAATTCTCTTCTGGCATTGAAACAACACACCAAAAAAAAACTAGTTTTTATCAGAGTGGATCATATTATAAAAAAATTGTAATGTGTTTAAAATTTATGGGAGAGATAATATTAATCATTATGTAGGTAAAGGTGCATTGTTTTGATATGTTGACTTGAGAATACCAGTTTGAAACTGGTATGACACCATATAGCCTAGGTTTGTTATGTGCATAGATACATTAGAGTGGAAATCCTCTTATTGGCATAAATTCTTTTGAGGATGTTATCAGCATTATTTTCTTTTTTTAGAAAATTTAGTTGGATCATATTTGTAAAAATACATCTTTTTCACTGTAGAACATTGATGGGCCTCAGTTTTTGGGGCTGACCAAGGAACAGATTGTCAACTTAACAGGCATGAAGGTTGGTCCATCACTGAAGATTTATGACATCATTCAGGCCTTGAAGCTGAAGGTGTCGCAGCAGAACTCTGTTGAAGAGGAGGCAAGCGCCAGGCAAGCACCAGCGTCTGGACTGATCAAACAGCAAGGTTTGCTGCAACAGCAGAGAATACAGCAAGCACCCGGAGAGAAAATCGTCGGCCAAGGAAGTCAGCTATTGACACAGCACTTGTTGAAGGGCACCAACGTAGCACAGCCCGCCAGAACGCTACAGGCTCAGCCCACTCAGTGAGATAATGTTGAATTTTGGACAGTTGCGTTGCTGCTTGTGTGTTGTTCTGCCTTGTTGGTGAGAGAATCATGAGACTTTGTCACTCGTCCACTGACACAACTCTGCATGTGTGTTCAGTAACTAAGCAGCACTACTGTTATTGAGCTTTGTTAGAGACTGAAACAGTTTTAAACACGTTAGCAAAGACGCCATTTACCTAGTTACATTGTTGTAGTAATTAAAAACAGATATTCAACTTAGCGCTTCACCCAAGTGAAACGTCATCCGTAGAAACCATTTATGTTAATCTGGTTTCATTTTAAAATGTCACTTTATGGTAATGTTAATTGTAACATGATTATGTTATTTGTACATATCTGGGTGAATCATGTCTTGTAGTAACAGGCCTTGTTAAGTTAATTGCAGCATGTTTATTATGGGTGTTCAGGTTCCACAACAGTTTCTTTAATTTCCTTTTTTGTCTGTTGTTGTGTTGTATACTTGTTACAGTTATGTGACGTACGTCTGAATGTTCGGTTTGGAAATCGGGACATTTAGTTCAGTTTGTGGTTACATGAAATGTACGTTTATTCAGTGCGTGCGAACAACAGTAGAATGTAATATTCAATAAATTATAGATAACAAGTCAGCAGTAATATACAATATAGTATTTGTGTTATAACCTGAACTCTGATATAGTAGCTTATCAGTATTGATCCCCGTGAAATAAGAAGCTTAATCTTAACTCGGATAATAGAACCATATTATGGGATACAGTGTATTCCGATTTGAGTACTGTATTTAGGAGGCTCAAGACACTGACCAATACCTTACTTTAGTGATTTAAATAAGTAGATGCAGCTTTGTGATATTGAAAATATATATATATATTTTACAGTTAATCTATAAAATTAGGTAATATGTATATTGTCTGAAATTTTTAGGTAATGTGTATTAAATCTCAGTTAGCAATAGATGTATTACCTGAAAATTTTAGGTAATATACATATTACCTGATTATACCGAATAACGGTAACATATGTTCATAAAACAAATTGTTAATTTGAATAAAAGTAATGTCGTATTTTTAATTCAAGTGCATGTAGGATATAAACTGCATTTAATAAGTGTACTTAGTTTTATAATAATGTGAACCCAACATCTAATGTAATTGGGCTCTGTAATGTATCATTTTGAACTCACTTGGTGATGGGATGATAGATTATTGTACAAGTTTCTGATTACTGTATGCAGAAGTTTAGCCAGATAAAAATCCAAACAGAGCCAAAGCAGAATTTGGACAAGTGAAACACTGCGGAGGAAGAGAGTCAGCCATCTTAATTGAAGTACAGCTGTATATATATATATATACAAGTGCTCACATAGTGCAATAGGTAGAACACTGCACTAGAAATCTCCAGGTCAGGGTTCAAATCTGTGTTACATATTTGTGAGTGTTCTCTAGGTGACACTTCTTGGTCAGGTGCGACTAGCATCAAGGCTAAAAAAATCTCTCTCTCTACACATATATATATATATATATATAGTATCATAGCATCAATTTAGTTCCCTTTTGTAAACAAATATCAGTTAAGACTGACACTAAATACTGTGTGAGATGCTCAGACTTCCCAAGTGGATGTCCTGCCGAATAGTTTTGATTGGCAAAGCAAGATTTAGATATCTGGCTGAAGCTTTGTGTTTCTTTGACAGTTTGAATCAGAGTGCAGAGAACACTTCAAATTTTTTTATCTGTTCGCACTATAAACATTGGTAAGCTTTACATAAAAATCAATGTCTGTTAACATCAAATAAAAAGAAAACTCTGCTCTGTGTAACTTCTTCCTTATATTCAGCACCATATAATGCTTACAAAAATGTCCTCTGAATATTAGCTCAAACATATACAAAACTTGATTATTCACCCAGAATCAACCTAGCTCATGACCTCATTCACCAACAGTTCAGCTATGTCTGTCTATTTTTATTCAGTCGCCCAGGCAAGTCTTGTCAGCAATTAGTTTTTCCGTTATTGGCCACAAGTGTATGCTTTTCACTGGATGGTAAATATTAGTTTTTTTGTATATCGGTTCCATTCGCAAGACACTGGATGTTTTATCATTGAATGTAGTACGCTCAGATTTGTTAACTTTCTATATAGATATTAAAATGTGTTACTGTGATGGTTTGCATCGTAGATGTGTACTTTGTTATCGCATAAAGACAGATGAACAGTTCCAAATGTAAATAGACGGAATATTTTGGTCCGGGTGGCTTCAGTTCTGGATGCATCACCATTTTAGTGGTCGTGTTGTGTATAGCTCGATGTACATCTGTCCATAGTGAGCCTATTTTATTTGTAGTGTTATCATTTGCAACTTCCTGTTATTGTTACCAGATGTTATGTTAATTTTTGATGGAATTTGATACTTTTCTATGGTATAATTGAAAAATGAACAATCATCCAAACCTACAAGATTTGAATGTCGCATCGGATCGTGAAATTGTTCAGCAAACAAAACTTAGGTGTAAATAAAATACTTTCCACTTTACTATGTATCCGTGAAAAGAATCTATTTTCGTGATTCTGGAATGGCATTTACTAAAAGCTTGATGGAAGGAGTGAATTCAAGCAGCAACCTTCAAGTCATGGAAATTGTATGTAATGGACACTTGCCAGTATCGATGCTTTGGCTTGGTCTTCCACGACTCATCATCAATGGTTGGAGTATTTACATTTTTTTTAAATTCACAAGCGCAGGATTAAATTGATCCTAGATATCAGCTGTTAAGTATTCATTCTGACACCCTTGTTCAGTAAACAATACAGATGCGGTCTTATCCATTACAACCCTGTACTTACTCATGCAATCAAACTAGTGTTCAGCACATCCGACCTCTTTTAACACCTCAAAGATTATACAGACTTTGTTCAGCTTCAGGTAGTTTTTTGTGCATCCATTGTTACGCGAAAAACAAACTTTTACATTCCTGTTGCTAAAATGTCAACACAACCAGATTTTTTTGGCTAAAAAAGTTATTTAGTAAGAAATACATTTTCACAAAAGTTACCTGAACATATTTTTTAAATTCAAGAATCATTTTAATAGAAGATTAAAAAAACATCAAACGCACCCAATATGAAAAGGTGACAATATCCTGCTTAATTATTACTAAACTTGTGGCTTGCTTTATTGTGTCTGAATGTTGTTAGTACTGGTGACATTTAAGGCCTTTTAAATAGGCTTGTAACCAAACAGTCCAATACCAGCTAGCTGGCATTTAAAAAACAGTATCACCATACTAAATTTTATTGTACATATAAATGCTTCCATCATAAAACAATGTATATATATGTACACAGTACAACACAAGTGGACAAAGGATGATAGACAACTTGACAATTCTAAGACATTAACTTAATTTATTTCTCAGCCAGCACGACAAATCATCGGACACTGCACTGGCAGGATACCCCCGAAAAACAATCAAGCAACTTGTTTACAAAATGTGGATTTGAACTATGGTCAATTCAAGAATAAAACTAGGCATCTTATCAGCTAAAAAATGTGGAAATAAAGTCACCAAAATCACACCAGGTATTGGTGTTTTTTTAACAGTGCATGGATTTGTTGCATTTTAACTAACCATCCATTCACACAGAAAACACATTTAGCAGAAAATGATACGGACAGTTATACAGTTAATGTTAACTTAGACAATATACCAATAAAACAGTGCAAACAGCATTGACATCCAAAAACATCCTGACACACTGGTAACATGTTTCATTGTTTCTAATTCATGAATGTGTCATTTTTAAAATGCTAAAGATAACAAAATGGATGTGATCTGGACAAAAGTACCTTGTTACCTAAAAGAGAGAATGAGCTTCGTGAAGTTGCGTTTTGAACAGGATCGTCCCCACACGGCCAGAATAAGCCATGCAGGCTTTGGAAAAGTCGAAATGAGAATGACTCAATATGTATATGTACACAAGGTAGAACTGTGTAGCTTTCAACGACTACGGCCTCCGGTCTGCTGTTGGAATACGTCAATCACATCCCCATCTTCCATATCCAACTACAAGAAGAAAAAACAGAATACAGTATAGATATTGACCAGAGCCGTCGCTCCCAATACATCCAATGGTTTATCCTCAATGACTGACTGTTCATCATACAATCATTACTAATAAATGTTGGAGCTTAAAAGCAGAACTAGTCAATCCTCAACTGTACGCCAGCCAACCTCTGTCATAACTACAAATTTTTACTAATTATATCATGCATTGGTTATTTAATAAGAAGACAAGAATACTGCTACAAAACCACCTCACTGAAATGGAATTTGCAAATCTTCTGAATTCAAACGAGCTAACCGACGATTAGGTTACAGGACCCATTCCATACTAAATCTCAATATTCAAAACAACATTAACTACAATACCTGTGTTGGGGTGTCTGTCTCATTGATTGGCTGACCATCAAATCGAAATCGCATTGCTCCACTCTTAACACCCTGGAAATAGATTACAGACATTACATGACTGTTTCTTGCATCCTGAATGTTATGGTTTCTTAAAACAGTTCCAATGAAGAACTAAGATGCATAAAAAGAAACCAATCTGTACTTACAGTTCTGTCACAGTATGCATTCATCAGTTTCCTTAAAGGAGTGTTCTTCTTAATTTTAAAGTGGACCACACTGCCATCTTGTCCTGTTACTTTCAAGTTGATGTGTTCATTACTCTGTAGGGTAATAACAAAACATCAGACCATAAAACATCCGGAATATAATACAGGTTTTTTTTTTAGTTAGCTACACATAACTGTAACACATATTGATAAAACGAGGCCTAAGTCTGAATTAAAACTTACGCTCACGAATGGTGACACCATTCTTAATTGGAAACAATTATTTCCCCAACCAGCCATAGAAATAAAACTGATAAAAGTTATTTCTCTGAAAGCTGGAGAATTTGTTCTAGGTGTTAGGGTTGTTTTTCCATAAGAAATATGATTAAGTGAAAAGGCCTACTCGCATACCACTGGATCCCAGAAGATTAATGTAATGTAATCTCCCCCCCCCCATCAGTAAAACAGTGTTTAATCAAGTATGTAATTAGTGTACAATAGGAAGCTATGTCTTTCAAAGGATGTATGTATAATTTTAGATCGATTAAAATGTTAACTGACAGTTAAACATTACATGGATTTAAATGTCTGAGACTTGGTAATTAACTACTAAGGCATGGACTCTGTATACCTGGAATCTGCTCATCCTTGTTTCAGACCGAATAAAATCAAATCAATATCTTGTACACGCACAATCATGACAATGAAATACGTGCAATGAGGCATGGAAATTTTTCCAGACAGAAATCGATACAAAATACCAAGAGCAATAAAAGTATAGATTAAATTGTTCTCGAGTCTCTGTTGCTAGTATCAGCCCAGTGACAAACGTAACGTTCATTTTTCGGATCTCGAGAAACAAGCATGAATTCGGCCCATTTCTTCAAATGCCAGATGATTAACAAGAACTGTAATATTACTTCCTCTGGCTTTCACCAAAGACAAAGTAAACGAATACCATTCCTTTTTTTACTTATCCCAGGATGAATCTCCATAGCAAAACTTTTATCACAAATAAGTATGACCCAAACAAAAACTTTGGCTGGATAAAGTAACAAACTTTATTTAATCAGTGACCGCGGCGCATTTGAAGGCGAACAATCAAAACATATTTATAGGACTATTTTAAACAACCAGTTTTGAAAAAACAGAAAGATAAGAACATGAAACGCTTCACCGAAACTGAAAGTGGTCAAACAAGTTACCTTCCACATGTACAATCTAGATGTAAACTTTAAAAAAAATCATCACTCCGTTCACAAAATCAACGAATATTTGAAAGAGCCAAATCTTTAACAGACTACAACTAGGTTCATATTTTAGCGGCTGAATCAGTGAATGGTGCCAGTTAGTCACATGGTTTTGTTTACATTAAAAAAACGCCGCATCTGACTTACTGCGAGAACTATATCTACTTGTACAACATAAACGAGGTAACACAAGACCCGAAGACCTAATAGGCTATATGATGAACGTATGGTGTCACCAACGCCATGATGGCGCCGCCACAAAAAACGAAGGCGCCGCCACAGCGCCGCCACATTCGATTTCGTTAAATTAGAAACACACCTTTTCTGCTGTGAATTGGTAAAAAAATCGGACTATGGAAAATTTAGAACAGCAGAGAAGTGTTTGTCGTACCTTATTATCGTCACCCATGATTCCGATCGCGATGTAAACGTAAAAAGCCGGCTCCAATAAGACACAGTGACGCTAACTTCCTTTTATATGAATGGTGCATAATACTATAGAACAGGACCGCACTCAATCAACTTTACTTGATAAATATTCATTAAATGGTTTTCTGCCGCTTTACACGGCGAACTGACATAATTTATGTATAGTATATTTTCGTAGTTGCCCAATGGTCTAGATAGCTTTCATATTTGGTGAAAATGGATATATATTTATTGTTAAAAAGATATGGTCGCCTGAATATAATAATGGATCGAAATATCACACCAGATGTCAGCACTGTCAAGTTGAAACATTTTCCCGGGCTTTATCACACGTTTCTATGTTATCAGCTGGCCGAACACTTCTAACGCAGTCTGCCAGTATAATGCCGACACAGTTATATTAAACTGGAGAAGTTTTAGAAGTACACGACTACCTGTCGTTTATTTGAGCATTCACATTCGAAGCTTAGTAACTGGATGTCGTGCAACCGACACATTCTAATAGGTTTATACTTCGATTTTATCTCTTGTACAAGGCGTTATCTATAACCATATAAAATTAAAGCACATTTTAGTGGTAATTAATATATCGCGCTGTGAAAAGGTCATTTAAGATCGACAGAAAGTATATCTTTTGTGACATATGTATATGATAAGCATATGTTGTTCGGGGAGAATCCCCAGGCTGTCGCTTATTCGGCACAGCCTCTATCTTGGAGTGGTTGAGAAACCTCCTCCCCACCACTCACAGGGGAGCAGTACGGAGAAATGGAGCCGAAATACTCCAAGGGTGGTCACTGCCAGAGTGTTTTACGTCCTCAGGTGGTCTTTAACGTCCCCCTTTATTTTAAATAATTCAGTACAGACGGTAGCGGCATTTAACGTGGTCAGCCACCCACGATGTTGTGAGCCGAGAAATTAACCTCTGGAAAAGTTTCGACCACTTACGAGGTTCGAATCTGTGACGGTTAGCATCAATTTCCGGGTGCTTAACCGCTAGGCCACCGGAGCTCACTATGATATGCATATTCGACCTCTTTGCTTAAATACTCTCAAATGGTGGTACATCAGTTGATGAAATATCCACGTATTTTGATATTCGAAAAGCTTTCGATGCTACGATATGACAGAAACATCTAAGCAATTAACAGAAAACAATGACATATCTGCTTGTGGTACAATATATCCTCCATGTCCATATTATGTCGAGTGCGATCATATTGCAATATCTACAAACGAATTGACCCGTAAAGTTTAGTTATTTTGTTGACGATATAAATTGATACCATTAATAATTGACAACTGCGGAAATTCAATTAATCAACCGAGGAGAGCTAGCGTAGTTGTTCTTGTTGCAATAATAATAATAATAATTATTATTATTATAATACAATCTTTTATTCTGAAGAAGGTGTTACATGTAGTGCATCGCCCTTCAGCTCTCCAAGTGTGAGTTCAAATCACCCCTATTATCTGCGTTTGTGGGATGTTTCATAACATCGAATTATTTCCATAGAGAGTCGCCTGTCGATCGCATGTTCAGGTGTGTAACTGGCGTCGAGCCTAAATAAAAATCACTCACTGGCTTAGGTCTGTGATTACCAAAGTAAATGAGATCAACGGATGAAACATCCCACAGTCACTGACTCGGAGGTCTGTATCGTCCTACGCTACCGACCCCACTATATCAGAACATCCCTGCTGTGACCTGAGAATTAATCTCCGTGGCTACAAATGGCATAACATGGCTTCCTTTTCGAGTCTGAAAAGGGACACGAACCCGTGGCCCTTCACGTTGTATTTGTGCACTCTATCCTTTGGACCCTTTGATTTTACCCATCGGAGACACCATGACACTTAACAATTCTGATCTTGTACATAATTGTACACTCCACACGACTCATATATGAACAAATACAATGCTCAGTCACCCTCACTGGGAACCCATATGTGCTACCACAGGTTATATCCTGAACCGTCTCGTTGACACCACTCAGCTGCGTACAAGACATTTGGTTTCTGTGATGGAAAAACAACTGAATTTCTTCGGCCATATTTCTTAAGCCGACAGCATTAAAATACTTATTGTACTTAGGTGAGAAACGTCACCGGGCTCCCATAGGTCAAGACAACACCATCCATAGAAATATACGGAACCAAGGACAACACACACACACACGCACACAGAGTGGGGGATGCCTCCGTAGTCTAACGGTAGTGTGTTGGATCACAGATCACTACCACCCGTGTTCGAATCCCGGCGAATGCATATCTGAAGGGTGTTTCATCTTTCATTTCGCTTCACTACATTTGGAGGTCGCTCGGCCCATTTAGCCTTACCACGTGCACAAAAGTGGCCGTACAACACCAATCATAATCACATACACACACGCGCACACACACACCACACACACAGACAGACACAATACAGTTATTTGTTTACGTTTGGCGAAGATCACAACTGCGACATACGGTCGAGGGACAATTACCTACAAAAAACTTCCATGATTTCGAGCACTGACATGAAGATTTGTAGCAAAAGCTGTAACCGTAGCACAAACAGGACAGCCAAAGACATAGAAAGAGAACTTATAATTTGGTCTATAACTTATTCATTACGTCTGGTGCCTGACAACAAGTCGATCTACACAAAGCGGGCCGTTCGCTCCGATTAATGCACAAGGAAGAGTCGAGTGAAGTTACCACCAATGGGACATCTGCGATATCTAGGTCGGTGTTACGCTTCAGCCGATAATATTGAAGTTTTAGTAATAATGCATGTTTATATAGCGCCAGAATCAGGTAACACTGTTCTGAGGCTCTGTACAATATTATTATCCCCGACTCAGACCTGTTGCCACCCAGCACACATCTCAACTCCCAAGGGCGCATGCTGCCATTAAAGGCGTAAAGCGTTACTCACAAACACATAGCCATCGTCCTGTCAGGTTCTCATTTTATGGGTGAGTGAACCAGTCGCCACATGACAGCATTGCAGCTCCCGGAGCCTCGAACGCGCGACCCTGCGGCTACGAGTCCTACGCGCTACTACTAACTGCGCCATCACGGCTCGCTGTTGTCCAGGTTGTCTGTCGGAGACGGGCCTAATTCTCAGGTACACGTAGGCATAACTTTGGAGACAGTTCTACGACTCGATATCAACAGGAATGTATTTAGAAAGCGAACAGCAAATTATTCTCAATTCTGCTCTAGTTAATTGGCGTAACACGGAACATGTCCCAATTATGGCTCATATTCGGTCTTAAATGACAAAACATTTTGATTATCACGATGGGGAGTCTTCAGTGCGAATTTATAGACTGGACTAGAGTAAACAATTTATCAGCATCTTTGTAGTCACTACAGAGATGTTGCTGTTTTGGGACAAATTGTTTGCTAAATGATGATGTTTGCTAAATGAGATGAAGTGATAGAATACGAGCACCCTTCTGAGATAATATAGCCCCAATCTGGGTTTGAACACAGGTAATATAGATATGTGGCTAACTGCGCTACTAGAGACACAACGCAGGCGACTTATTAGAGAGATGCACTACAACGGGATCACTGACGGTGTATATACATTTGATAGCCGGGTGATTAAATATCGATTTAGCAGTTATAATATCACCAACAGAAGTTAGCTAGTTAAAGTTCTCTCACACACACATACACACACACACCCTCTCTCTCTCTCTCTCTCACACACACACACACACACACACACACGCACACACATTTATACATACATAACTGAATGAATGATCAAACAATACATATTTAATATTAATACAAAAACGAAAAACAAAGATGACATTC
Source organism: Paralvinella palmiformis (assembly GCA_025642065.1). NCBI lineage: Eukaryota > Metazoa > Annelida > Polychaeta > Terebellida > Alvinellidae > Paralvinella > Paralvinella palmiformis. The sequence goes on from JAODUP010000055.1 coordinate 420,989, forward strand.
GTGATCAAGGTAAATACTGTGTAAGCCTTTATTTAAAATAATGTTTACGGTAATTAACTAATTAATGCTGATATAGGTTAATAATAATATGGCTTATAACAAACGAATGAACGAACAAACAAACAAACATGTCATACATACACAAACGATATCACAACTCGTAGATAAAAATACAATGATATGTATAAAGGTGAAACGTGGAAACAGAAGTCCTGAAACAAGCATTATAGTTAATGTTATGAAACTGTATTTTAATACTATAGCACCCTCTGTTAGATATGTTATGGAAGCTCCTACACGTGAGGTAGTCTATGATAACAACAACCCTTCAACGTTAAATGTACATCACAGTTTCCCAATTAAGTAAGAACCGACAGATAATAATTATGGCGTGTATGTATATGTGTGTATTTCTTCAATCAGTACCTGGCATCCACAGCACCAAAGATGGGTCCTTCCCACTCCCCCCCCCACATAAATATTCTGAGCGGTCTCACAAATGTATTCACTGAAGATTTTTTAAACTCGGTATTTGCCCATTTCTTGGTTTCTAAAAAAAAGCCGTGATCGACCAACATCACAAAGATCTAAACCAGCTTTATTAAAGTTATAAGCTGTTATTTATTGTTCGGAATAAGGTAAGCTTCAAGAAAGAAAAAGAGTAGTGACTATAGCTGGACTAAAAATGGAATAAAACGACTTTTAACAAGAAGCCAAATCTGTTCAAAGAGATGAAGTGCAATTTCGGAAGAAGTGACACGAATCAACTTCACTCTCTCTATGATTAACATCGGATATCGATTCGAGGTAGTTCATAGCGACACAACTCGACCTGACCCAGATGTGTTGTTGGTTCAATTAATAATAATGATAATTAATAATACTATTCAATTAAAAATGAATAAAACAATAAATAATATTAATTATTATTATAAAACACTGTATGTAAGAAATACAAATAATATCAGGTTAAAAAAAGGTTCTGTGACAACGTACAGGTAAATTAACATGCTTTTTGTTCTCTTAACAAAACATAATTTTAAGCGTTTATCATGATAATTTTAAAAAAGAATATTTTTGCGACGCTTTACTGGATAACAATGGCGTGAATGTACCCAAGAAAAATGACAGATAATTAATAATAATTTAATAATGCAAGAATTTCAAGGGGAATGAATAATATAAAACTAGGAAGTTATTTATTTGTAGGTAACACCCACAACAATCATTGATCACTTAATTAAACAATAGTTTCAGGAATAAGCTTCTCATAACAACAACAACAACAACAAGAATGACAACAACAACAACAACAACATAATTTAACCAAATGTCCTGAGAACACGTGACAAGTCTGTTTACAGTAGACCAAAGTAAGTTAATCCTGGAAGCTGTTGATCAAGAGATTATTCGGTGTCTAAATTTAGAGCTAATTCCAGCCTGTGCTTTTGTACAACAGATTTGTCCCGATTAAATCCCGGAAATGATCCAGGGAGTTTTGGTGGAAAAAAACGAGAAGTAGCCAAATTGGTGCCTAAATGTACCATCCTCTCTCTCTCTCTCATTCTCTCTCTCTCTCTATCTCTGTCTGTGTGTGTGTCTCTGTGTGTGCATGTGTTAGCAATGTTGAATAATAAGACACTGGTATAGAGAATTTCAAATCATAAATACAAACTTCGGGCAATTCATTATGGGAATGAATATAAAGAAGTTATTTTGCATGCTGAAACATGTAATGTCTCATCAGTCTCTAGAATAAATGCGAATATAATACACCAACTTCTATATATATATATATATATATATATATATATATGAATATCAGCCAGAACAGCGCTAGCACGCAATTGTTCAATGAAGACTGTGAGTGAGACAGAGAAAGAAAATGTTAGAATTCTAAAAGAAGAGAGACTGATCTCTGTATTTAATATTACAAGAAATGATAGTAACAACATATCGTGACAAATAATATCAAAAATCAATGAACGATGGTTTAGAAACGATTCGGATATATCAATAAGTGCACGATGATTTCTATGTGGACTTTTTAGACAAAAGGCTGCTGTTTAATGCTCTGCTTGAAGACAACCATAAACAGCTAACAAAGGTGAACCAATGTTTCTTAAACCAACACGAAGAAGACACAAACGAAAATTTTAGGACCTTAAAACATAGACTGGATATTAATATAAAGAAGGAATGGTAAATTTAAATCGTAAAAACAAACCTTAAAAACTGACAGACAAAGCAAACAGGAATTCTTAACATTAAATGTAAATATATATATATATATATATATATATATATATATATATATGATGTAAAAAGAAAACATTGGATGATCCCAACAACAAATTACATACACACACAGATGCGCACACACACACACACACACACACACACACCACTGTTATTCTATAAAGACAACGCATCATATTTAAGTAAAAGAATAAAAGCTGCATATGAAGCTGACACTTTCAGACGATAATCAGAAACGAGCAGATTTCTGCTTTGGATTAACTTCACAATTATCAAATATAGGCACATGCCGAGACATTATAAAGGCAGTGAAGGACATTAAGACATATGTCCTCAGTTAGAATATATGAGGGAATGCTGAACGGAATGGTTACAAAACAGCTTCAATGCTGCTATCGCTACTGGTATCTAGATCTGGCTCGGGTAAATAATCATGTTGTGTGTTGTAGACTTTGGGTCTGGCACCTTTAAGAATACTCCCCGATGGCTGACCAGCCTTCTGTTTGAAGTCAGTGGAATTATTATTCAGAGCAAACGAGGGATCGTTCTTGGCTATAGCTGAAGGCCGCTTCGAAATGATGCTGCTGATATTTGCTGATTGGCTGTGTTTTCGCATCACCGGATCATCACAATATTCCCCGAAGGTTGTCGCCGGTGGATCGCTAAATCGGACATGCTTCTGCTGCGCAATGTATTCATCTCGTTTCTCGGGTTTAAACATGACATCGGGATTGTCAAAGTTCACCCGACAGGGAAGCCTTGCCACGTATTTGTTGTTGACCTTCTGCGTGCAGATAATGGCCACAATGAGGAAAATGAAGATGAAGTCCTTGATTAGCCAGAGGTAGAATGCAGCAGGAAGAATTTTTGACAGATCACTGGCCAATATCTGGAAACGGGCTACCAGCAGCGGTGTCTCCATGAAGAGCACACCGGAACCACCGACGAGAGTCCGGTAGATGAAGTCGAACTGTTCGTGCACCTGCTTCCTCCCACTTCCAGCCTGCGGACTGATGAAACTGCACAGAGTTACCAGGGCATAACTGTTTGTGATGATAATACTGATTGCGATGATCGACATCGTTGTATAGATCACATGCCTGTATATGTCACCCAAGCGTATCGTATCCAACAGATCGACCGACTCAATTGCGATCACAAACCAATAGGCAAACGTCAACAGGTAGGTGCTGAAACTCATCTTATTGGTACGGCGACCCATCAGCAAGGATATCAGCACTGGCACAGCGACAGAAATTTGTATGACAACAAATCGTTCTTGCTACAGGTGAAAATTTGGTGATCATTAGCTCAGCAGAAAGCAAAAACCAAAAACAAGAACATACACAGCATAAATCAGACATAAACACCTAAGTAATTTTCCAATAAAATATATATAACCATTTGTTGTAGAAAGTGAAAGACACTGAAGGAATTTTGGAACGAACATAATATAAACGTATTACTCACTATATCAGTAGCCATCCTATCTTTGTCTGTCGTATGAATAGCCTTGCCATGATGACATCCTTTTGGTTCAAATCTACTAGTTCGGTTCAAGATACAGCTACACGTCTGATTCCAGCTTTCTGACTGAACCATGCAGCTGTAGCTTGTCACCGTTTCCGAGAGATGGTTTAGGATTAACACAGGCGAGATGGAGATACAAGCCAGCACAGGATCACAGATCACGTAAGCTACTCTGTAAATAAATATTGTGGGTATTCGATCTTAGCACGGAATGTTCAAGCAATGCCATTTCACTCACAATAGGCGTATAATCGTATTATCTGTACAATGGCTAGTCAGAGATTATAAGACACCACAAATTAATACAACAGTCCACTAAAAATGAAATCCTGACATGCAGTGATCAGTTGAATATCCCATCTTGTTACAACGATCCAGTCAACTTTAACCAAATCTAACCGTGGTCTGTGAGCCACCAAAAATACATGTTTACTGGTATTTATCTATGATATATTTTAATCTGTGCATAAATAACAACCTAATGAATCAATGCTGTGAGTTCACATACGATTCACATTCTAAAAAAAGCAGTTGAGATTATATTCAAAACTTTGAAGATCTAGTGGTTATAAGCATATACCACTTATTGCCGGAGATCGTGAGTTTACTCCCACAAAGGGTCGAAACCTTTCCAGGCATTAATTTTGCAACACACAACTCTCCCCTATAACAAATGTCGGATCAAGTATTTCAGCCACTCTGTAAAAAGGTGCAAAATCGAAATAAGAGTTCAGGTTTTCATACGTTGTCTCGGTTTATTTTGGTCACAGATCAGGAAATGAAACAAAAATCTCTTAGTATACCATCTGTTTAAAATGATTTCTCTTCGACATTCTATTAAGTGCACACCTGATTCAGATAGGTGAACTCGTCACCGGCTATTTGATGAAAGTGGCCATTCCTGCCATAATATCACCGTATATTCTTTATCGTGACCACAGTTTGCTACATGAAATCATGACATTAATATGGTCACCACCACCACCACAACACAAAACTGAGTTAAAACAAACACAATGCAGCCCCTGTAAACAATAATTTGGTATACTGATATTGTAGATTCACCTATAACATGATTGGGTGATGAACCTGAATTTGTTGGGCTCCACAATGGAGGTTTTCTACAAAATCAGTGAAATCAGTGATTATTTTCTCTGCATAATGTCTTCAAGACAGAAAGAATAAGAATCAGTTTTTACATTAAATGTATGCAATGGAATCCAATAAGAGGATAAAAATCATAAACATCAGAGGAACTCTGTTATTATTTAATAGTAACCCTGAATTCGGTCCTCCTTAATACATCATGGAGCTAATAACTCCTAACGTTCACGTGGTCCATCTATATATAACATGGTCTATAATAATGGTTCCGGACTGCATTAGGGTTATTTGACATGGGCAGGTAAAACGCTTATTGATACTAACCAGATACTTGCTTAGAATTACCGGTAGATATACACAACATACACTTAGAATCAGATAACACATAAAATCATTTGCAATATTAAACCAATACACAAAGAGTACTAAAAAAGGTGGCACTCCCGGAAGCCAAAAGATTCTCATAAAAGGGTGATATATGTTAGCTATTACAATATTTATTTATTTTTTATTGAGCTTAGATAGTATTGTTTTTAAATCAACTGGGAAGTCAAATTACACGTAGTCTAAAAATAAGCAGACTGGCTAACATGAGAAAATACAAATAAATAGACTTTGGTTTTGATGCTCTCATCGGCCCATTTACTAAGAAGCAAGTAATAATAACAGTTAACAGGAGAAGATTATTTTCATATTTGTGTGTACTATGCACTTTTAATACAGCATTCTATATGTCAGCAACTGTCGCTCTAAGAACTTCAAGGGTTTTTCATATTTATGTTGGACACAGGGAATTCTGCATTTGCTGTATTATCTCCTGATATTACAAACTGTTTTTTTTTTTTGGGGGGGGGAGAAATTTGTGAGTTCCCCAGCTAGACCAAGTGCAATATTGCGTATTATCTGTACTATATTTTCTTTAATCACATCACAAATTCAGTTCAACTATACAAATAAATACCAGGCCAGATTGCTGAAATATGTTTCATTTAAGACAGTCAATTTTCATAATGTTTCATGGAGCATGATATCCTACTAAATTTCTGGCTTTAGAGGGGATGAACTGTGAAGACAGAATTGTATCAGTTGTTTCATTCAATCTGTAAGCTGAACAGCTAGAAAATCATTTCTCCTTAAAAACTTTTCCATCACTTATTAAGAAATATTAAAATATCTTAAAACACAATCAATGAACTGCAAGAAATAAAATAAGTGTGAGACTGTAAGATACAATTCAAAAGATGGTGCTGCTATGCTATAATAATAATAATAATAGCCAAAATTCACAATCCAATTCCACTTAATTCCATTTGGTCAATTCCAATTCCACATCAAATTTATCAATTGTAATTCAAAATGTATCAATTCCTATTCCGTTTTTACCAACTCTTTTTACCTACTACTTTTTACCATGAGTGAGTACCTGCTCCGAGTACCTACTTGGAATACCAACTGCGAGTAGTTTATAATCCAAGTAGGATTGTCATAGAAGAAATAGTTGAAAAATTAAATGGTAAATTCCTACTGCAGAACCACAACAGTCACGACTGACATTCCATGTGCCCTAATCCACTAACTAATAGTGTCATATTTTTTACTGTAAGTGTGTAAAACATACTGGTAATCTCTATATGTCTCTGTTATAACTCGGGAAAAACCTTAGTTTAAAATGAAAACCTCATATAATACCTGGCTCAGTATGACACTACTACTACGGCTTAATAATTAGGATTGATTCATTTAATGAGATACATATTTCATAATGAACAGGGTCCTATAAGTCCATACGAGTGAAGGTCCAACACAAGATCTGTGTTTTTTATACTCTAAACATGCGCATATTTGTGGTTACTGAATATGGCGATTTCCAGTTTGATAATAGTCTGGAAGAGGAAATGCTGCCATGATGTAAGTTTCAATTTAATCATGAAGTTCTGTGGTTTCGACCAATATTACGATGTTTATAGTGGTAGCTCTTAATGAACAGATGTGTCCAGTTTGCTGTCTTAACAGTGGTAAAACATTTCATATTCCTACAATATAATCTCGGCTTGACGTACTTTCAAATGATATCCTGGCGTATGGTCTGGCGGAGTGACCAGCTTTATTTCCCAATGACTGACAGCTGGTTTATCATACAAAATTTCACTAATTACTGTGCCTATATTTGTTTCCTTACCTGATTAATCCAGCTCCATGCCGGCCTGATGTGTTACTATAGACGGCTGTCAAAATGGGTAGTAGGAGCAGTGACAGGAGCGAGAAGATCCAGAAGGCGACATGCTCGGTGATGACCAAGAACTGCGAGACTACAGTCAGCAGCATTGACCAAACCATCATGTGCCACATACATCGCCATTTTGCATCCGAGCTAGTTAACATGGTCTTCGGCGCTGTACGCGGACATACGTGAAGCTTCTCAGCTGAAGGCGTTTACGTGCCGTCACCTCACTGTATCGTTGCTGCTATTGGCAAATCTTACCATGGTCTCTCCCAACATGTTATGGTGCATAGATCTAGAGTGTGGCAAGTCAGTGAGGTATACGTAGCTGATTATAAGGCCTGGAACACAATAAAAAATACACGATGCATAAAATGCGAATTATAGTAGGAATTAAAGTTTGATACAAAATTTTAAAACCTCGACATAATTCAATCTGTATCTAGATGGAAAAAAACACGTGGGCACCTTGGGTATGAAAACTATACATCTGTAAATATGTGCCCATATCAGTCATATCGCTTCAGCAAATCCTGAAATACATCAAGGACAATTAACATCTTCACTTAGTGGGGCTCAAGCAGTTACAGATCTGTACATGATGTATACTGCCAAGATGCTGCAGCTATCTCAGACTTCATAACAAAGAGCCTTGAAGATGAAGGAACTTTTAAAGGAATTCCTTTCTCAAAATATGGGAATTTTAAAGGAATTTGTTTCGGCGGAATACAAGAAAATAGAGGAATTATATGTATGTCAGTAATCTATTTAGATGAATTTTCGAACCCGAACCCACATAAATATAAATGGTAAGTAGCCATCTGAACTTTATTATGTCTCTTGGCAACCTAAAACTTTATTCAAAACAAATGATTAAAACATATATGCGTAATCTGACTAAAATATAAAACTCAGACTATAGTGTTTCATCTTATTGTACTATATGTACCAAGAAATAAAATAAGTACTAATTTGCCTCATAAAATATCACATATACCAAACAGCCGAAATCAGCTCAGACTGTAGCATCAGATTTATCAACCATTATACTGTTATTCTATGTATTGTAGACTATGCGCATGTTACAATTATCGAATGGTGCAAAGTGAATTAACATACTAAGAAAAGAATAAACTATTACACTAAAGAGATCATTTATTCTTGACTTAATTGAAATCCAGCCAAAAATATCAAATATACATAGCATTTATATAACGAAAAATTAGTTCAGTATGGTTTAAACATAAACATAGGGAATTATGAAATTGACATCAATTAAAAAAATGCATTTTATCATAATTTGTTTGCACATCATGAATATTTTATAAAGTGGGGGGGGATTCACTTTTTTATGTTTAGTTTAAAACAGATGGACATATGTAGGAATTTCATGTAGAAACAATGAAAACAATTAGATATGATCTATTTCTTAATATTTTTTATATCATTTGAGTATCCATCCAAAACCCTCTTTGTTTCCAGTTTATTTCTCATGGCCTGCATTTTGTACTTTGCTACTTCGATGAGGTCTCGAACAACGGAAGCTTAACTAAATCAATAGAATTGATAGCTCCGTATAATCGAGAACTTCCTCCTGTGAACAAATCTTCAGCACTTTTCAAAACTTCTTAACCGAAATTGTCATCTGCTTCAAAGTCGTTGCCTTTCTCTCCTATTTCTACTTCGTTAGTTTTCATGAACTTTCTTCCCGTGCTTCTTAGTTTCTGTTTGGTGCTTTCATCTTGAAGTGACTTTAGCTTTTGTGCTGCTTGCTTTTCGTTGATGAAGCGCTCTTTGTACTTCCTTCCTGCAATCTGTGATGTCGATAGCAAATCTTTTGTGACAGAGATATAGAGTATTGTGTTTGCTGAAATGCTTCCCTCGACATCTGCATTTCGATGCGAGTGCGAGACCTGTCTTGACCACTTTTGTCGATGGCTTGCACTTCAATTCACCTTGCTTACTCTTCCTTGCTAAGTAGTACTCAATCTGTTGATAACTTGTTTCGGTGTCCTCTTCTGAAAAAAATATACCAGGTGTCTGGAATTTTTCAGACATGTATAGCATCCTCTTATCTCAAACAGTGGATAATTCACCAGAAGGGATTACGGTGGACAATTTCTTAGGGTTCGCACATCCAAGGAAATATTATTTTCCGGGACTTTTCCATAACAAAATTACCATTTTCCAGGACAAAGTATACAAGATTTAAAGGTAATAAATCAAGATACTTGTGAAAAAGCATATCATATTTATTCAATGTATGATTGATTATTGACATTTTTATGGTACAGCATGCTCCTGACCCCTTCTAGCTGTCTGATTCACCCACTTTTATTTAAATCTTGAACCAACATGGGATGTCAAGACTATGAACCAATGCTCTTTTTCTTCTACAATCAAAGTTTACTTCCACAGGAATATTTATTCATAGGCTTTTTGTTCTCAGTGGACTTTTTCACAGGGCAATATTATTTCCAGGACATTTCCCGATTTTGTCAAATTCAGGGACATTTCCAGGACCTCGAAAATGAATTTGTTATTATCCAGGTTTTCTAGGAGGCATGGAAACCCTTTCTCTTTGCTACAGATCTTATTGGCTTGTCTAATATACCAGATTACTGTACTAATGGATGAAGACAGGCCAAATTTGTCAATAACTTGTTGTCCAGTCGGAAATAGCCGAGAAGAGATTCTGCTGCATTTACATAGAAGTCTTTGATTGATATCCAGTACAATTGCTTTTTCTTTCTGAACCTTTACTGCACGCAGAGCTGTCCTTGTTGAGATTCCGATTTCTACATCTGCTGCAGGTAGATGATTATCAGTTTTCTTGATGTCAACGGTAAGGAGATCTTTTTCTACCCAGAACTTCTGCTTTTAGAAAACTCAACAGGACAACTCTTTATCAGCTCAGACAATGATTTATGCATAATGAATGAATGAATGAATGTTATTAAGGACTACAATACAATACGTTTTAATTAAGTATAATCCATCAAATGATCAGTTGTAGCCCCATACCAAGTAATGGGCCTTCTGTTTGAAAAGGGGTGCAACACTTCGGGAAGAGAAGCGAGACAAATTTCAGAAAATGCAGTTGTATATGAAGTTCAGACTTCTGAATAAACTGCCATATCTTCTTGTCACGTTCATTACTTTCACCAGACTTATCTTCATGTGATAACGTCATTGTGTAGTTTCTGAGAGCTTCACACTATTCAATGATACGCTGTACGGCAGGTTCCTACAACAACCACCAACTGCTAATGTGTCTCAGGAAGTGATGCTTTTCTGCTCCTAGTACTTTTTGGACTGATGCTAGATATCCTCTCTCCTGCATGATAATAAACCGGACCAGTAAAAGACGTTCAGGGCCAGTTCTTCAGCATCATGGCCATAAACTGTAAGAGTCTATCCAAAGGCATTATACACAACGTGGAGATTAAATATTCCTAAACTCTGACCAATTCAATATTGCTTTGTTCAAGCTGGAACCGTCACTTGACATCGTAAGAAGTAGCTTCAACAAGATGTTATATATTCTTGAAGGGTATTTTGAGATCGATGAAGCAACTGGAGTTGTTTTTGGGTGTCTAAAGGGGAGAGTGATCTTAGGAACCTGACAACAACGTAATCTTTTTCCCTTGACCAATATCCAGTTGTTTAATGTTACGAGATGTGGGAGTTTAATCATAACCTATGGTATAGGCATTGTCAGACTTGATAAAACAACACTTCCAGCTCCACCCTATCTCAAAGAACTACCGTAGGTACCGCTACTTCAATTTCAACATTTCCACCTGTTACTGTCTGTGCTGTTGTTTTCTTGTTTATTTGCTAAATGCAGCTTGATCCATATCTTTATGCTTATAGCTTTTAGTATATTGTCTCAATTGCAATAGCCCATATTCTCACAAATAACAGGTTTCTTGCATGGTGTACAATAGCTATTATATAATGAACTAGCATCTGAAATGCACCACTACCTTAATGTATGGCTGGCTATTGCCATCTACTTGGTCTAGCCAAGCTAATGGCTGCATTTGGTACAACCTCCAGGCATATTGGAAATTTGATGGATGTTATACAATTGAAGAAATGGAAAACTTGTTTTCGGGACCTCCACTGTTTAACAAGAGCTAGGGCATGTTTGCTCCAACTTCATAAAAGTTGAAGCTCAAATTTTTTTAAATATGTAGTTGTTTGCAATGACCTCATCTGCCAAGTTAATTACTCATATTTCATCCTGTTAGTTAAATGCCTGCAAGCCAATGGGGATTATAATTTGTTCCTTTAAAATGATGACAGTTAAGTCATTTTAAAATTTAAAATTCTTGAATGAAAATACATGAAAAATAAGAATTGTCTGCTGAAAATACAGGAAGTTTTGAAAATATATTAAAATAAGGGGAGTGTTACGAGGCCTGAGAATAAGCTGCACCAGTTTAGGTCACGTGATCAATTTCTAGCAAAATGATTGGCTGATACGTGATGTCTACAAAACAAAAGCCACATACAAATATTGTTGTAGCTAATGGCAATTAATCATCATTTCTATATAACCCATTATTATTATTATAAATTTGGTTACCTTTCTATGTATTTACCTGTTTATTGGTATCAAGAAAATAAAGAATATACCAATCAAAATAGGTTTGTTCTCTTGTTTTAACACAGGAAATGTGTCAAACTATTAGAGCCACCATAGTAATAATATCTCCATACATCAGGCATGGGGTGATTACAGGACAAAGGTAATTGATTACTATTATAATTACTTCAGATGATTATGATTATGTTAATACTTATAATGAAATTGATTATCATAGTGATTACGCTTTAAATGATCATAATTACAATCATGAATACAATGCCGAGCCGTGATAGCGCAGTTAGTTAGAGCGTAGGACGGGTTCGAATCTCCGGGAGCTGCAATGTTGTCATGTGACGACTGGTTCACTCATCCATAAGAATGAGAACCCGACAGGACGCGATGTGATGGCTATGTGTTTGAGTAACGCTTTGCGCCTATAATGGCGTTGAGTTGAGATGTGTGCTGGGTGGCAACAGGTCTGAGTCGGGGATAATAATACTGTACAGCGCCTCAGAACGGAGTTATCTGGTTCCGGCGCCATATAAACATGCATTGTTATTATATTTATTATATGTATATCTACGTATATAATATCAATATAACTACGGTACTAAAAAAAACACTTTTATAGAAGTATATTTTATTGATCTGGTTGATGTGATGTGATATGTATAAAGACATGAAATTTAAAATGATTAAAAAACATGATATTGATTTGAATCACATGGGAAATGTCACAAAGTTTCCTAATCAAAGTGAGAATTTTTTTTTATGCACACGAGTTGTTCAAAGAAACAATCTCCTAGACCAGCAGCGATTGGGATGGAATTTTTTCCCCCTCCAATACTGAAAAGTCTTCCAACTGCTGCAGACGATGATGGGATATACCAAGGTATCTCATGGCAAGCTTTCCCGGGATGGGGTGTGATTCTTGGTGAATCTTTCAATACTGGAGTGCTTCACTGCCCACTAGAATGCAAGGTGTTGACAGATAGTCCTGGATATCTGCTTCCGCAGTGACTGTGTTTACATACGGGATTGGTGGAGCATTGTCCATGAAACCAAACAGTTGTTTATTCTTGTGAGGAGGGGACGTAGTTGGCTCAACAGCAGCTGTGTCCTGACTATCGGAGATACAGGTGTCATGACTCATCAACAATGCTCAATAGTCACACCAACACTGGACAGCTTGGACATCTCTTCGCGCATCTTGTTCTGTAGCTATATGGTCTTGTCGGTGATCAGTTTAGTTGAAAAATGCTTCCTGGAATGGAACTGGTAGCATGGATCTAAAGCGTGACACATCTTAGTGAAAGATGTGGATTTTGACAACAGATAGTGACCACTGTTGACATGATCCAGTTCTCCTTAGCATCAGCGAGTGGATATTTCTTTGTGGCTTATGGTTCTACAAATAACGTAATCAGGCTACGGGTTTTTGGTCTACTTCAGCAAACCAGTGCAGACATGGGGTGAATTCCATTTTGTCAAATCCAATTCCACTCAATTCCATTTCGTCAATTCCAATTCCACATCAAATTTACTAATTCCAAATGTATCAATTCCAATTCCATTTTTTACCGACTCTTTTTACCTACTACCTTTTACCACGAGCAGGCACTCTGACTACCTACTCCGAATACCCCACTTCCAATAGTTATTATTCCAAGTAGGATTGTCACGGAAGAAATATTTCCGAATTAAAAAATTAAATGGCAAATTAATTTGTGGATTAAATGTTTTGTAGGAAACTCCAATTCCAATTCGAAATTTATCATTTCGAATTCCAGTTTTTTTAAATAATCAACTGCCATTCTGCAATTGAACTGACCCCATTTCTGCACCAGCGTCATTTCTCTGTAAAGATAAAAGGTAAATGTAAGTACAAATATCCCAAAGAATTATTTAAAAATAACATTGTAATCGAGAACTATATTGTTTTCTACATCTATCAAAAATCATATTATAAAATATCTTAAATATTCGGCATTACGTTATATTTACAAAAAATTTAATTCACAAAATGAACGATTACATAAAGACAGATTCTTGTCATATGCGTATCAACGAGTTACCTTTAAATGGGTTAGCAGATTTGATGTAGTCGTCCCTCTTGCAGAGTTAACCATGCTACAGAATCAGATGCATTTTCTGGTATGTTCTTGAAATGAAAATGTACAACAGACTGTAATGCCATTGTACGATGATGATGTTTTAATAGTTCTGACATTAATATTCACCACAGAGCAAAGGAGCAAGAATTACATTTGCCACGAATGTACAGGCATTTATCGAGATAGCCGAGATTAATCCAAACATGAAGAATCGTCAATATCAGCTCAACATTACCTCATCATTATCTCCAGCTTAATTGGTCAGCTAAGTCAATTAGTAATTAAACATCTAGCAGCGTATCCATTCCCTCCCTCGCCTATATCACTGATTGAAATCACACCGTTTGAGCTAATCAATTTGCCCACTGCCCAGAGTAATACAATGCATTATAGCATAGCACACAATGGTGAACCCTTCTAATTAAACCACCAACTGTCCAGCCGTAATTGCCGCAATATGAACCAGTGGCTGGTTGGCTGCATGTTGCAAACTATTAATGCAATCAGAATAATATTTCTGTGCATTACCCGCGGAAATGACACGTATGGAAGTGAAATGGATAGATAGATATTTATTTCAAACTATGCCATACATCAGTATCTAAATGTGAATAATTCACAACTCAAATAAATATAATAATAATGGCCGAAGTGGCCGTTTTTAACGTGGCTGGCAACCTCAAATGAGGGAGACTCATATGGTCTGTAATTTACAGCTTCCCCACGGAGACTACCGGTAATTCTAAGTAAATTTATTATTTAGAAAAGATGGCATGTTTGGTGGAGAAAACCTTGCTAGTTGCCTGGCTGGATGAAAAACTCCTCCTACTATAGTGCCACGGCCGAGGCTCAAATCTGCGATCTCCTGCACGGAATGACCATAGCCATAGGTAAATAGTCTCATGCTCTACCCATGAAGCCAGAGGTTCAAAAATAAATTCATGATACAGTTTTGGTTTACATCGATTCTGTGCTCTTTGGTGCAACCCAAGTATTATAATAACTTAACAGGTAGAAATATGCTTGGATAACCGACCCCGAATTATTATTGTATTGATTACCGGAACTGCTCAATTTATAACACTATCAAGCATCAGATATTCATGTATGAGAAAATAATGCTATGGTGATAGCATGGTAAAATTAATAAAGCAAAATTAATATAAACTAATGAAGTCTTTTTTCAACTTAGAAGTGAACTGACCAACATATGTTACAGTGACTGTAGTTAACCTTTTACCCAATACTACATTTTACCACCAAAGAGTTATGAAGTTCAAAATACTGAAATGAGCGATATTCACGCAACATTTCCAGATCTTGGGAAACAAGATCATTTGATTAATTTAGGAAATCTATAATTTAATTAATATTGAGTTTTTTCTCCCAGTTCAAAAAGGTATCATAACAACAAGTCTGGAATTCTAATATGGTGATTTTTTAGTGAAGATACATTTTTGATAAGACATACACCAGGTGCAAATATTTAAAACACTCTCCCAGATAAAGCAAGATTTAAGTAATGACATAAAAAAGATACGCTCATCAACATGTATGAGGAGTACACTTGTAAAAAAGTCTTAATTAGTTGTATAATGTTTTGTTATCACGAGACGATTCTGATTATAACATAATCATAATGTAACGTGTGTGTTTTAGCCATGTGGAATAAGGCACTGGCACAGAAAATATCGAAGTGTGAATTCAAACTCTGGATAATTTTTCAGGGGACTGAAACCAGAGACATGTGTAATATGTGTCTATGTGTATATATATATATATATATATATATATATATATATATCAGTGATGTATATATTATACAATAATATTAATATATTATATATATATATATATATATATATATATATTACACATGTACTTGAAAAAGATTTTTATAATCAAAACTAGCTAGGCTATTTAAATATCTGCTTTTGCTATTGCTGCTTTCATTGAAGGTAATAAAATTATATATACATTTTGTTTTATATATATATATATATATATATATATATATATATATATTATATATATATAACTTTTATTTAAACTCAGATAGCTATCATTCAGTCACAATTTGATAAGATTTATAAACATCACAAAAACCTATGCTCAGGCTTTTATTATACATTACACGAACACACACAGACATACAGCTATACAGACATGTAGCTGGGCATGCGGACACACACACACACAGACACACACAATGAAAAGAGTGATTATGTACAGAAAAATAGCAATGTAGAATATTATTTATTCATATTCTTTCAGATTTATATTATGCATCATGTGCATAGAAATATGTACAATGCCTCACTTGATGGCATGATAAGTCTCATTTAGGTAATTATTCTTTAAATACTTGTTTCACAAAAGCACCAACCATAACAGAATAACAATATGTTTTATCTGACCAACCCCTGATTTTCAGTGAACCTTTAATTGTTTTTGTTCCCACCAACCAAATAATTTTTTATAACAAGTATTAAAAAAACAGGGACTTTAGATAATTAAAATATATCATTACAAAACTTTTATTGCGCTAATATCCTCGAAAAGAATCAAGCTCAATGGTGCACCTAGTACAGGGGTCGGGCAAACTCATAGTCCAGGTACAATGCAAAGTTTGTCAACAAATGATCAGATGGACTGGAAACTTAGCAAGGATAAGCGAGTCTAAAAAGGTGAGTTTTTATATGGTGACAGAAAGAAACTATGCTATTTGATGACTTAACATGGTCAGAGAGTAAATTCTAAACAACATTTCTATATCTTCTACTTCCCAATCTTATTAGCAATGAAAAGACATAAATGAATTGAGTCAAACATTTATCAATACATCAACAAA
Organism: Paralvinella palmiformis; assembly: GCA_025642065.1. Taxonomy (NCBI): domain Eukaryota; kingdom Metazoa; phylum Annelida; class Polychaeta; order Terebellida; family Alvinellidae; genus Paralvinella; species Paralvinella palmiformis. Next base: position 437,665 of record JAODUP010000055.1, read on the forward strand.
ACACACACACACACATGCCATGCACACATCTATGGGGAAACAGGAGGGAAAACGTTATGAATGTAAAACTCTAGCGTAACAAAATTCGGACCGTTATCATCAACATTCGTGATAACATTAAATTATATACAAACAGTTGGTACTTTGTCAAACATTTATCAAATAAACCAACCAGATTTAAGATAATTAATCATTGTGACCGTTCTGGTAAAGAAATGTTTTAAATAAAACTGCTGCGGCCACCCAGAAAGAATAAACCTCCAACTATACATGTATGGATTGATACACAGGAGATTTTCCACTAATATTTATACAGACTGTGACGATGTACTCATTCAGGTGGCAGATCAAAAGATTAAGATATCAAATGGATCAATGACGACATTAAGAATTAATTTTATTACTTCTGTATGTAGGTTGTAATTGTTTTACACCTGGTCAATTAATATGTTACATTAATTTTTCCACCATCCCCAACAAAAATTAGGATGATCAATGTATCATAGAATATCAGCTGAAGATTGATACATTTGTTCTGTTACAATTTTTTAAGACTTATTAGTAAGTAGACACACTCAACGTTTCTCATCCGGCTAATGTTATGAATGTGGATACTCACAACACACATGGGTAGGCATACCCTATGCTGGCATGCGTGCATGCATGTGTGTAGACAAACATTAAGACTTCAGTCTTAAAACTCTTGTATCAGTGAGTACCTACTCAAGTTACTAGAAGTAAATCAATAAGTGAGTGATCTAGCTTATTCTATCATAGGTCAAGAGGATCTCACCTTGTAATATAGCAACACACATAATAGCATTAATACATCAACCAGATGTGGGGGGAGGATTAGGGAAGGAAAGATACTTAAATGTTGCTGTATTTAAATATTTAAAAGATTGTCAGGGGGTTATAGACTAGCTTGCATGCAGGAGAACTTAATTAAGTCAGATTATATCTATATGTGAGCTGCCAACAGGGATGACACCAACAGTGTAAGATTTTAAATGATCACATTCTATACTGGTGCATACACTGTCCACGTAACTTTTGTTGAATACTCCAGAATAACAGGAACTGAACAGCTTTTAAACAATCATCTTTGTGCTGCTAAATAACATTTTATATGCATTATATAATTTCCTGGTAACCAAAGACCAAATAGTTCCATTGCAGGGCTGGAAAAATCAGTAGCCTAAGCACCCATGATTAGTGGCTTCTGTCTTCAGCCTAGTGACTGGTTCAAAATACTAGCCTGACCGCCCGGTCAAGCTGTACTGTCATTTTGAGGCAAAATATGTAGTACCCTTGAGTTCATTTTTTGTACAATAATTTTCAGCTGTTTTGGAGCTCTTCACAGATACAAGAAATGGATGGGAATTCAGCACAAAGTTATGACTCTTCACTCTATATAAAGAAAAGGCTATTTTCCAACAGTGGATAACAAATATAGGTAGATACCAGTAGTCTTTTCTTTATACTGAGAGCAAAGAGAAATGGTGGCAGAGTTCATGACACTGATTAAACATTCTGAGCCAGATCAGATATGTCATACTAAAAACCACACATGCCTTATACAATTTGAGCATACAGTTGACAATAACAATGTACATAATGTTATCTCTGTGTTTCACTGATATACCACATTATGACAAAACATCGAATGATGTAAGTTTTAACATATTGCATATTTATTTAAATGAAGACACTAAGGGAAGTTTTCTTAAATCATCTGATTAAGATCTGGATTCTACGATGATGTTATCTGTTTAAGTGTTGTAAAATCAACCTTCATATAATTCATCACTTCTACATTTTGAGAAAAAAACTATAAATACAAAATAATTATAATAAAACCACCCCACCCTAAAAATGTACTGCTTCTGTTATCAATCATATTCCTGATTTTCCATAACAAATGCCAATAAACCACTCAATAAAAGGGACCACACTGGAAATAAGTGCTGGTGATTTCATTTGTATCCCTGTTTCATGATCATAGACCATGAAACAAAATCAAATCAATCAATATTGTATATGCAACCGTTTTTGTGCTATCTGGTAAATACTCTTTAGGGTTTTAGATCCAAACAAAATACACAATTCATAAGTGAGAGAATATTTCTCTGATATTTACAGGTTGAATTTAGCTATTTCTTACAGCACGATGTTTAATGAAATGCTTAATTAGAAAGATATATAGGTTTATTCAACATCATAAAGTTATTCCCATTTAATAAACTTAACCTATTCAGCTACTGTAACTTTGGGTGGGAGAATGTCAGAGGAAGATATAGATCTACACTGATATACTGAGTGAAGACATTCCGTTTGATAAACTGAAATAAATAAATGTCACACACACACACACACACATATATATATATATATATATAACTCCGCCTTATTCTAAATATTAAATAAAAAATTGGCATTTATTCTAATACTAATAGATCTAATTCAATCAATTAATATGAATTATCCGATTTATTGTACTTCGCTGCTTACGTTGTGATGAAATATCAAAATCAATTTGTACCTGTATCTGTTCTTCAGCTCGCCATACAATTATAGCCTTTTCAGATATAACATATTCATAAAGCACACTCATCAATTAACTTAGGGCATCAAATTAACGAAAACATGTCAGTCTTCCGCAGTTTCTAAAGTGTTCATGAGTGAGTTTAGTGTAAACGTTGGTCACATCTCGGACAGGTAGCCACTGTTGTGCAGACATTAGGCTAAATGGGCCGAATGACCTCCAAAGGTAATGAAGCGAAGATGAAACACCCTTCAGATATGCCCACACCGAGATTCAAACTCAGGTGGTAGTGATCTGTGGTCCAATGCACTACCAACAAGACCACAGAGGGACCCCCACAGACAAGATTTTATCAGTGTGATTTCAACTTACAACTTGGGATGTTGCACATTTATACTGGAATTACATTTATCCCAGTGCAAAATGGGGTTATAATTACACTGGCATCACTGTTGGGTGCCATTTGTGAAATCGATTACAAGCATCCCTATTATAAAAGATCGGCAGAATGTTTCCACTGCTGTCTTATTTTATTGATTTTCATGCATCAATATTTCCTGTAATTGCTACAAATTAGCATTATCCTGCTGTTCATTTTACAGTAATTTCAGCCACATCAGAAACTGGATTTGATCCAATTTGATTTGAGTTATTTAGCCTCCCTAATGAAATGTCCCACAAAAATATGTATTGGTCAGATCTTAACCCACAACATGGAGATCTGCAGCGCACTGCATTAACCATTGTACCATCAAAGCATCCACCTCAGAAATTTGACACTGTAAACTGTAATTGCACACTTTTTACATGTAGACATTAGATTTCTACAATTTTTGTGATACTCAGCTCATTTTATCATGCTACTATCATATAAGTATTCAGGTATTCACATTTTATGACAATTTAAAGAATTAAATATATTACGGCTAAGCGTCGGCTTACTTAGTGAGCACCAGTGGTCTAGCAGCTAAGCATCTTGTCCTTTGGGCCATGGATCATAGGTTCGATCCCATCAAGAGGTCAAAACTTTTCCAGGGATTAATTTCTTGACTTACAACATTATGCGTGGCTGATCAAGTTAAATGGTGCTGTAGTCTCTACTGAATTAATTCAAAAAAGGGACGTTAAAGACCCCCTGAGAACACAATACACTGGCAGTGACCACCCTCAGGGTATTTCAGCTCCATTTTTCTGTACTGTTCCCCTATGAGTGGTGGGAGAAGGGTTATGAACAACCACTCAATAAAAGGGACCACACTCGAAATAAGTGCTGGTGATTTCATTTAGTATCCCTGTTTCATGATCATAGACCATGAAACAAAATCAAATCAATCAATATTATATATATGCAACCGTTTTTGTGCTATCTGGTAAATACTCTTTAGGGTTTTAGATCCAAACAAAATACACAATTCATAAGTGAGAGAATATTTCTCTGATATTTACAGGTTGAATTTAGCTATTTCTTACAGCACGATATTTAATGAAATGCTTAATTAGAAAGATAGATAGGTTTATTCAACATCATAAAGTTATTCCCATTTAATAAACTTAACCTATTCAGCTACTGTAACTTTGGGTGGGAGAATGTCAGACACTGATATACTAAGTGAAGACATTCCGTTTGATAAACTGAAATAAATAAATGTCACACACACACACACACACATATATATATATATATATATATATATAACTCCGCCTTATTCTAAATATTAAATAAAAAATTGGCATTTATTATAATACTAATAGATCTAAATCAATCAATTAATATGAATTATCCGATTTATCGTACTTCGCTGCTTACGTTGTGATGAAATATCAAAATCAATTTGTACCTGTATCAGTGTATTATCACGCTCTATTCTTCAGCTCGCCATACAATTATAGCCTTTTCAGATATAACATATTCATTAAGCACACTCATCAATTAACTTAAGGCATCAAATTAACGAAAACATGTCAGTCTTCCGCAGTCTCTAAAGTGTTCATGAGTGAGCGAAGTGAAATATAAACTTTGACTCAATTAGCGTGCCCTATATAGGTCAGTTCACTACGAAATTATGAATAACTTATACGAAAGGTTATAAATACGAATAGCTATAATCATTGACCCGAAAGAAAATATTTAGGTCAATGGCAATAATTGAATTTGTCAGAATAATAAACCTAGTTTGGTTATTATCTCCGTAAGGAAAGGAAAAAATGTAAGAACTTACAATCTGACGACCACAGCTAGTTTATTTTAAACTTATTTCATCCCAGCTTTTCCGTAAATATTTTCGATATGGGTGACTGACTCAGTGTGGTGTGTGTGTGTGAGCGCGCGAGCGTGTGACATCGACCCAACTTAACTCATTCTGTGTCTTAGAACGTTATTTACGGTATATCTAGAGATAGAATAAATAATAATAGTAATATGCAAAATTTATAATGTACAAATTTGTATAGCGACCTTTTAATTTGTAAGAAAATTAGAGGTCTACTCAAGGCGCTTAAAAATTCTCATCCATAAATATGACCAAAAAACATCTGACTTCTAACCAACAAGAATATTTTGGTCATACTTTATTATACAATTAAGTATATCTAGTTTAATATTTCGCTAAAAATATTGTTAATTATTAACTATAAATAATATAAAGAACAATTTTCGCATGTGATTATATAACATCAATCGTGTCTGGCCTACAGCCATCTCACTGAATTTGAACAAGATTGGTGTTAAAACACTCCTACAGATATATATCTACCATAGTGTCCACCTTTGGTTAGTAGTAGTGTGTTATTTTATAGTCACTCAATAAATATAAGCCTATAGGTGGACACCAAAAATAAGTTGTATAATTTCGCATGCTGTGCCTGCTCCACAACTAAAACAAATGGAAAAATCATTCATCATAAAAGGACGAAGGGGCTGGTGAAAGATGGCGACCAGACAGGTGTAGTGCTCCAAACAAGACTGCGAATGGATGATTTTTCAAATAATTATAATTGATCGCAGTCTTGTTGTTAGAGCATATAATAGCATGCATGCTGCAGATTATATCCCAGTGTTGCTGTCATAGTTTTGCGCACACAAAAAGTTTTGGCTGAAAATTTGTTTTAAATGACCAGCCCACGTAATTACTGGCGTTTTCAGTCGTCCATATTGAGCATGCGTTGTCTTTGGGTATTCGATTTCGATCCTCCGTTTCTTGGAAGTCTCTGTCGGCTCCCATATTAGTTTAGTTTCCCGTCATTTGATCACAAGGTGTATCTATAGGTTTAGACGAACGTACCTTTACTTATTTTAGCTATAATTACCATTTCAAAGGATTTAATTTAATTCATAGGTTTAGCTGTTACGGTTTTGTTGACTTTATCAGACCCGTTTAATGCCACAGTACAGTTGATGTTTATACAGAATGGGAGTTTAATTTTTTTCCTTTTTTAGTACGCCACTGGTGCGCTTATTCGACGGCATATATGCAGTTATGCCATTTCATAAACTATTACATTATAGAAAAGGAGTATGTCAGAAGAACAAAGCTTATACAGATATATATAGATCTATATCTTGATAAACTTCAGTAGATTATATTAATAACGCATACACACACTTTCTGTCTCCATTCGGATAGATATATAGAAATCCTTCAAAATACAGATGTACAGTGTAATTCATTAAAAAAAAAGATGATGAATTGAATAAAAACAAGTAAAACGCAGTGATTATTAAACGTAAACACGATTAACCGGATTCATTTGAACCGCCAAATTATAAATCGTTTATGAAGTAGTATGGCTAATTCGACCATCAACGGCGTCTCGGATCATATATATATATATATATATATATATATATATAAATCAGTCAAGTGTGGAAAGTTAATCATCTCCACGTGCCAGTTAATTAGATGGCCGGTAATTGAAGGCGGAGGGGGGGGGAGCGATTGTTAAATCCCACTGTTAACCTTAACAGATGGGTGTCCATAATGTGTATCTTTATTAATGCTGCATTGTTCTGATCGTTGTTCATTATATTAGCCAATGCATTCGAATGTTAATGATATGATAATAACGCTATAGATATTCACTACGTTGGCAGGGGTCTAACGGTACCGTGTTGGATCACAAATCACTACCACCCGTGTTCGAATCTCGGCATGGGCATATCTGAAGGGTGTTTCATCTTTGACTTCGCTTCATTACCTCTGGAGGTCGCTCGTCCGATTAAACTTAGCCTACCATGTGCAGAAAAGTGGCCGTAAAACATCAATCATCATCATCATCACTACGTTAGCATCACTATCCAGATTTGTGGGTTAACATCAATATACGTGTGTATACTCCTATAAATAAAGTGTGAAAGTTCGTGCGTCTGCGTGAATAAGAATATACGTATCTACGTACGTTTCACAAAATCTTTTTTGAACTTCCGCAATTATGTTAATCTATACAGTGAAAACAATGAGAGTTGACCTATTTAATCATGTAAACAATTAATACATTATTATTATTCCATTGTGATTATCAGACTACTAGTGTTTCTTCTGTTTCTAGAAACTCTCTAAGGCTCGGCAGCCTATGACTTCCAGACCTACACCGGTCCTCGAACTATCACTAACACTGCCAGCTAGTGTCATACTGTATTTTGGCGTACTCCAGAGCTCAGCATAGAACACGATATAATACTCAATCACCGGAGATGTTGTGTAAAAGCGTGGCCATTCTTTTACATTGGTAATAACAATTATCAGAATTGACAGAATTGGAATCTATATTCAGTATAGAGTATTAGCTATCTTGTCGATATCGAAATGTAAATGTTGCTGTTATACGGTCACTTTTGTGCACATGGTAGGCTGAATGGGCCGAGCGACATCCAAAGGTAATGAGGCGAAGTGAAAGATGAAATAACCTTCTGACATAGCCCGGCTGGGGATTGAACCCAGGTGCTATGAATCTGTGGCCAAACGCGCTATATCGAAAGATGAATACGAAACAATATTCTAAAGTTTAATAATGACAGTTAAGTCAGAAGTGATCAGTGGTTTTCATACTTAGACCATGCCAACTGTTTATAGAATATATATATATATATATATATATGTTAGTAATGTACAACGTGACGTAATCCCAACAACCACTGTACAAAAATTAGGACTCATTATCAATTAAATATGGTGATGGAGAGAAACAACATCATACTCTGGACTGAGGACAGTCATGTTTGTTGTAGTGTGTCGTTCTTGAGCAGACTATCAAGCAGGAAAAGACCGCTAAATCAACACAGAAATAAACTTACAGCTTAATGACTAGAGCTGTCGACCAATGTAACTCTGATGATGATGGTTGGTGTTTTACGGACACTTGTGTGCCCGTGGTAGGCTAAATGGGTCGAGCGACCCCCAAAGTTAATGATGCGAAGTCGAAGATGAAACACCCCTCAGATATCCCCACGCTGAGATTCGAACTCGGGTGGTAGTGATCTGTAGTCCAACGCGCCCCAGTATGACTCTGAAACTGCCGTGCATAGGAACATACCTGCGAGAGTCCTCGGGCAGAACAAAGTACATGGTCACATTACATCTGGCCACCTATACAGTGGATGGGGAAAGTCATAGGAAATGTCAGGGAAGAAAATTCAGACTTTTGTCTTGGAAACAAAATTCATCTCTCCATTTGTGCGCGTGTACGGTGGCGTAGCGTAGCGAGTGAGTGTGGACGGCACAGGGTGGCCACTTTGGTGGCGGCCAATACTATAATGTTATTACTTTCTTGTGATGTTGAGGTACATTTTTGGCAATGGTTGTTTTCTCAAATGGCCCAATTTTGTTCATCGATCAATAAATAAAATTAAATATTTTATATACACGTTATGCTGCCGTCGTTTCAATGTTATTTAAAATATTTGTCATAAACAAACATAGGACAGTTTATAAATGCAAAACTCGAGTCATTTTAATATCATGCATACGAAAGCAAACAAATAATTAAAAAGGGATGATTTTAATGGCCATTTGTAATTCAATTTATATCTTCACTTTGATGCAACTTTTAAGACAGTTAGTATTCTTTTCTCCAACACTTTATTTTAAAACTATATACACGTAGCCTGTTTTCTCGTCAAATCAATAGGATAAGTAATTATGTATTTATTTTTGGTTTTCCATGATTACATATTTTGGATGGTTCATTCACGATTTTTAGTCACTTATTCTTGTAATCATAATTTACATGTAAACAAGATCCTTCCAAATGGAGTTTGGTGACAGGTTGCCAAAATAAATGTTGACCGGAAAAACAAATCTATTTTGATGGTTTAGTGGTGAATAAAAACAGGGCCTTTTGCAAATATATTTATCTATGTTACACTGAGCCAATACACATTCTGTATATGCCCTTTAAATGTCTTGTCTCTCTCTGTGTGTGTGTGTCTGTCTCTCTCTCTCTCTCTCTCTCTGTGTGTGTATACATGCACATAATCAAGCATATTTCATGTTAAAATTACATATTTAGAAACTACTATTAAATTGCAAACAGAAATTACGTTGTTCCATAAAATAATTTATATAGATATTGATTTTTTTTGCTAACACATTCAAAAGCACATTTACAATCTATAACTGCAGTCAAGTAATTAATTGCAATGATTCATTCAACAAAGAATTTCAGACATATAAATATGGCTGTTTTACAGTCAGTTATGTGCAACATGGTAGACTAGGCCAACTCCGAAGGTAGTGAAATAAAAGATGAATCACTATCCAAGCAAAGGCCATAATTTGAATGCTGCAATAAGAGTCGTTGGGCAGTCATACTATTAGTTCAGACATGAAGATACCCTTAATCTGAGACACCTGGCAATGCAATAATACATTAATAATATTTGGAGAATTTGCATGAAAATTATGATTGTAAACAAGCACCACCACCACCACCGCATTCACAACCAAAATGCATCTATAGATGCAATTCGATTTTATAAAAGCTTGCAATACACATGTATGGTGTAAACAGGTGAATCGAGTACTCCTTAACAATCTGCTAATGGCTTGTATTAATACTCTCCAAGTATACACATTAAGAATGGTATATTTAAAAAATGACAGACTTGCTAATCTTAGGCTATTGCTATCAGATCATTCAGCAGGGATCTTGCATCAATAAAGAAAACATCATAAACATCTAGCATGATCACATTGAGCATGGTGGCAAATCATTAAGCACGCTGCAAATTATTAACACAACAAATTAACAATAAAACGACAGTTTTTCGTTCAGTAACAACACATCCACAGCGGAGAAACATATCCCACATTTTGTTCTGATGCATTAAATCCGAATTTCAAATTATTACAAACGCTTGTTAACTTGAATGTAAAGAAAGATAGGAAAATATATTAAACTATGTATAGTTTAAATTAAACATGGAATAACCTAAATCACCCGACTATCAGATGGATGTGTACAGTTTTGATACTGTATGCTTGATTATGGAGAAGAAAAAGGTTAAATTCTGGTCCATAACCTTTCACACAAAATAATGTCACATCATCGTGTTGTTTGAATTAAGCATCAAGTAACCTATAATGGCAAATTTTCAGACGAATATGTACAGTTTCAATACTGCACATTTGATTATAAACTAAAGGAAATCATCACTCAGAGAAAGATTTTGTGTCACTTAATGGTGATATTATCATGCAGCATGAAATTGTTGGAATCTATTGAACCCAGAGACTCTGATGGAAAACTATTTTGAGCAAATACGAAGATGGACTTCACTATCCATTATCAACCATAGTTAATTATGAGAGGAATGAGATCAAGATGGTATATTTACAGCCAACTTACAAAATGATTCAACAATAATTAGCTTGTGATGAGCCAGAGAGCTGTCAGCTTTGATCACTGATTGCGAACCTCCCCATATCAAGGCAAATAACGATATTTGTAAAGGAGCAAATTACAAAAATATGGAATACCTGTATTCCAGGACATGGATTTGATAAAGAGTGAAACTAACTGAAACAATTCAATTAATCAAACTTGATTACTATAGGAGCAAATGGACTTGATATACTGAATATATTTGCTAAAGAAGCCATTCAGTTATATTGATTGGATTAAAGAAGCTCTCACTGCACATATAGAAAAAATAGTATGATAGAGAAGACATTTGTTGCTATTCAGCGGTGTTATATACACTTCAACCATGCACTTCCTCTTTGTCCACAGACCATAAATCACCATGCCAATTTCCCACAACGATAGGACAGATTTCAAATGCTGTTGTGACCACGTCCTCACTGAATGAATACCTGGCACCAGAACTAGAAAAATATCAGTCAAATAGAAATCTGACAACTATTACGAGGCACAGATTATCGGCATGATTGGTAATTCCTGAGCCTTAATCATTTAAAATCAAACAAACACTTATTGAACATTCAATAGAAAAAAAGGGAACATTTGACATTTGTGTCACCTTGCACTATTTATCACTTTAACAGGACGAACACTAATGACTACACTATAATTTTTTTTAGAAAAGCATACCATGTTTGGATAAAGAAGTTGCTGACTCAATACACTCGAAAAAAATGCTCTCTGTAACCGTTTCAGGTAAACCCAACAACAGTATTTCACCAATTAAGATAAATTAACACGTTACCAATGACAACCATTTTAAAACGAACATAATTATTTTACATCAGTATTGCACCTAAGCTACACTTGTACACGAGGTCTTCATCTTTTGCCCAGGTAACGTTGAACTATATCATGAGCAGACGTCCAGTAAGGCATAACTACTTTATTGATGTCAATGCAGAATGGTTCTCTTCGATGTGTGTAACAGTAGTAGTAGGTGACAGCAAACAGGATCAGCAAGGCCAACAGGGATGTCATACACGCCGTACAGCAAGAGAGACCACCTGTAATAACATAATATACTCATTGGCAATGGCAACAAATAACAATAACCATGGAATCATTTAGTGCTCATATGGTTCACATTAAAAAGAAAGTATTAACAAATCAAAACGAAACATATTTAGAAACAGTAGAGATACAAATTTATAATGAACTGCAAGCTTTTGTGTGAATAGGTGAGTTTTCAGTTTCAACTTAAACCTGTCCTTTGTAGTAACACAATTAAATACAATTTATGCACAACAATCAGATATTAAAATTTTACCTTTCACTTTCTTTTCAGCATGTGCAGGAATACCATTTGATACCTGGTCTGAAAGGTATTAAAACATTCAAATGTAACAACAATTTAACAGGGGAAAAAAGAGATCAATGGAGACATAGAACAATATTGTACGAGAGAACTAACCAGCTATTTTAGTTTCCGTCTCCTCTACCACTTTTTTAGTGACATTTTTTCCTTTAGCTGCCAAACGAGCTTGATATTCTTGTCTTCTGCGTTCTTTTTCTGCACGTTTTTCAGCCTTTTTTCTTTGCCGTTCGCGTTCTTCATCTGCTTTTCTGGCTGCTTCCAGTTCTGTAAAGTTGTTTGTTTATGATAACATCAGTCAGTGCACGCACTTAAACACTATTGATAGTTCGTCAATCAAAACACTTCTCTGCCACAATAAAAAAGGTTTGTGAAGTGTGCTAATATTTCTAACCAATAGGAGTCTCAGCACTGAAGAGTCACATACAGAATTTTCCGACTTAAGACATATAACTATATATGCAAGAAAACATTATTTCGTATATTGGCAAATAAAGTAAATGTTCACGGACATCCATGAAAACACAATTTTTGCCAAACACGTCTCCCCTGTATATTAATGTTTCCTCAATATTATATTGTAATTTTTTTAGCTTCTATCAGTGTTATTTCATGGTTACAAATCGCGTTGGTGGCAAAATATTCAGATAAATAAATTCAGATAAATTTTAAAATATTCAAATAATTTTCATTTTGGAAAGCTGAAAAATAAATACAATTACTTGAAAAAGGGATTTAAATAATTTCAAATACTAAAACAAATGTATTTGACTCCATATATGAATCCAGATACCAAAACATTAGAGAAACTGAAGAAAAATGCAGTGTGATCACAACATCATCAGGATTACAGATATGTAACTGTTAAGTTAATTGATAATATGTTTTTCCTGTACACAGATGAACTATGAATATTCAAAATGGACTTTGAGAACTACACCGAATAATTTCATGGCATTGAAATAAATAGATTCACTTTGCTTCTCACAGCATTAACATGTTCAGGAGCATAAACAAACTTATTAATTAACACAGCAACAATTTAATAAGAGTACAAGAAGATCATTTGGAGAGGTAACATCTGACCATGTCATGAAACAATATACCAATTTCAATGCCACACTTCATATATTCATGTGAAGACCAATTTTACCTCCCAAATAACATTACTTATTGTTTATCAATTCTATATATATATATATATATATATATATCAAGTGATTTTGAGATATTAGTAATGATTAAATTAGCATGATAGTGAGGTTATCAGAAACTGTAGAGTGATGACTAGCATCACATGTCATCAAAGTAGATCATAACAACAACAATCTGCAATAAATATTTTAAGTTGACATAGTTATATTTAATAACAAGTTGTGTATCTGCACAAAAACTAACAAAACAAATGAATGCACAAAGAACACTGTAAAATCTCAGCAAACCAATCAACAGTGTGAATAAAAAATTACTATTAATATCTACAGTTATCTCTAGGTCATGATATTCATAGTCTTTGATGTGTATAAATTGTATTAAAATATTATTGAAATATGCACTATTATTGAGATTTTATTTATTTTATGTAATGAGTCTATGACATTTGGATTTTATTGATTTCATGTAATGAATCTCTGACATTTGGATTTTATTTATTTTGTAGAATTTGTTTCCAGTATTTTCTAACCACAATACACTATTATAAAGAGCCAATGTCAAGTGCTATGTATAAACAACATATTAAATAATGACTTGATTGATGGATTATATGCCTAATCAATCTATCAACATGTGCATATGAATACACTACTAAATTACACACAGGAATATGTGAGTGGGCAATAATATAGGATTTTCACAACACCACGATTTGTCTGCAAATTCCAGTAGTTCAAAACAAGAGATGCACACAAATGAGATAGGCAATAATTGATTCATTTGGCAATATATGTATTTAACTTTCAGGTGCTTTCTCAAATGGCTAATTTCAATAATATATCAAACAGATTAGCAATATTTGCCAATTGCATGCCATAAATGTCGAACCATCCAAACACAGGTTGTATCTATATGTTCCACGAGATCTTAGCATCCAAGTTTAATTTTTTTTCCACAATATTAAAATACAACCCATAATCTTTCCATTGATGTAACAAACATTCATAAAACCGATTAATAATCAATGATATTAGGTACTGGATTGGGAGTGTTTAGCATGGTAGCCGAGACCCAAATGCTAATTGTTCGTTATTGCTACTGAGAGAATCATGGCAAACGTTCTCTTACTGGGAACAATAGTTACAGTGGCTTAATGATATTACAGAATGGAAAGTAGTATTTAAAACCCGGCTGTCCATACAGTCACTAAACCAAGTGATTTCGTTATGATGGGTCTAGAACGCTGAACAACAAAGTACACAATACTTGCCTCTCTGTTCCTGAAGTTTTTTCTGTCTGGTTCTCTCTGTGTCTGCTTGAATACGTCTCATGTAAGAAACCACCTAAAATCAGGAAAGATTAAATGTTCAGTAGTTTTTTTTTAACTTGCCCAGCGGCTGATTAATTAGAAACAGTTATAAACAGTGGATCAGAGTTATGGATTATCCATTCGAGGCGAACATACATTTTTCGCACACTGTTTACATTCGGCTTCAGTCAGGCATTCACCAGCAATTTCCTTCAAGCCAGGATCTAGCTGATTATCCCTCAGATCAAGCCACTTGAGGTTCTTTAGTCTGAAGAAGCTGAGTGGTAATGTTGTCAGATTGTTGCCAAACAGATCCAGATGAACAAGCTTCTGTAGGTCACCAAACTCTTCAGGGAGGGACTCGAGCTGGTTCTTACTGAGATCCAGCTTCGTGATGTGTGACAAACTGCAGAAGTCCGACTGTTAAAGGAAAAGAACAACAAGGAATTTATTTAACTATTATTTGCTTTCTGGCAGTCAAGGATGAATTTTTATTTAACTAATACAGGTATCATCAGTGTGTAATAAGAACAAGAAAAATAGTGGTCATCAATTACTAACTGTTGATGGTTATAGGAATAACCACATTGTAACATTAAATAATGATGTTTACATACAAGATAGACATCTAACAGACATGTATGTTAATCTCTCACTATTAAGGTATTCTTCTGTGTATTGAGTACATTCATGTATAACATGCACCCCCTTTTGACCAGAAAATGTCTGGAAAAACATGCAGCTGGATGTTAAATGTATTTATTTCCATGAAATAAATTGATCTGTCGCCAAATGAGTAGTAAATGGATCACGACACAGCAGAGACGTCGCAAGACTTTTGGGAGATAATCTGGATGGAAAGCTACATCACCAAAATGGGAAGATCTATCTGGCTAACCGAACCTGACATTGGCTGCACACTCATGACATTCATACAAAGGTGTGCTGAAGATGAACAGTATGCATAATATCACTCACTTTACACGTATACCACCTATGCTAGACACCCCTGATGTTTACACAGACAGCCCTTCAATCAAGGACATAAAACACTGAATAAACACACACACGGCTTTGTACAAACTGTGCAATATACAGAAATAGATGAAACACATATACAATATCAGTAAAACTTTAATGAAATAATTTATTACATAATATTGTATAAGAAAACGTACGATCAAAACAAACAAGGAACAGGGTGAAAATAACTGAAGTATACACAGAAGAACATGGTATCATTCTTCACTAATAGCTGCAGAGAAGAGTACTTACTGGCAATGAACTCAGTAGATTACATGACAGATCCACATGTGTTGCTTTGGTTAGATTGGCCTGTAAATAAAAAAAAGATACATATTTTAATTGTAAATTAACAAGAAAAAATACATGTTGTGTCCATGTAAATAAAATAGGAGCTGGTTATCTTCATGGTCATATATCTCAGCAAAGACCATTTATAAAGGTATTAAAAATGTCTTGTTTTAAAACAAATATCTGGCTTAATATTAGCTGGTGCTTTCATTTTTCAGCTGATGATCCTCAGGAATAAATTTTAGTTGCTGAGTTAATTTTAGTTGTTGAGTTCGCCATAGCATCATATAACCCTGACCTTTAATGAAATACGGTCAAAAGAGACAAGGTGAAAATTTTATTTAGTTGAACTCCCATGCATTATCAAGTGGAACAGTCCATGGAAATAACTTGGTGGAGTCTAGTAAGTTACCTTAAAGATACTGAAAAAGCAACAGTTGGTAAAAACAGCATTGGTTACCATTTGGAATTTAGTCTTGATGGAAATAGCCATATTTAATAACTAAGTTGACTGAAACCCATAGTGTAATATATCAAATGAATGCCCTCGGCCTCATGATTAAAAAGAAAGCAGCATAATTATCTTACCATTCATCAAATAAAATTCATCCTTCATTATATACATCCTGCACCATAAAGACAGCCTGTTAAATTAATTTTTGTACTATTCTCACATGTCTTCTGACGATGATGATGATTGATGTTTTACGACCACTTTTGTGCACAAGGTAGGCTAAATGGGCTGAGCGACTTCCAAAGGTAATGAAACGAAGTGAAAGATGAAACAACCTTCAGATATGCCCACACTGGGATTCGAACATGGGTGGTAGTGATCTGTGGTCCAGCACGCTACCGCTAGACCACAGAGGCGCCCACATGTTCTCTGACCAAAAGGTTAAGCGTATATATGTTTGCGGTAGAATGCAATGTTTTTAGGATG
Source organism: Paralvinella palmiformis (assembly GCA_025642065.1). Classification (NCBI taxonomy): domain Eukaryota; kingdom Metazoa; phylum Annelida; class Polychaeta; order Terebellida; family Alvinellidae; genus Paralvinella; species Paralvinella palmiformis. The sequence continues at coordinate 454,160 of JAODUP010000055.1, forward strand.
AGTTTTGTACCTTTTTTAATCCTGCACACAAATTTGTCAATTAAAGTATATCTTTTATCTGAAATACAAATCTATTTTCAATTATTGAAATGAATCTTTGTATCTAACTCGATCTGAAACTATTAAACCCATCTCTCATGTAATTTTGGTTCTCAAACTATCTGTAAGGCATTCATTTAGATAAAAAATTCTCCCTCTGAAAATATTTGGTATCTTAGTTCTTACTAATATGTTCATTTTAAGTGGGGGGGGGGGGTGCTCAATAGATTGAATAACATACATTAATATGGTGGCATCTGATGCTAGACAACTTGGCCCAAATGACAACTCAGCCCATAACTGAGACAAGTCAGTTCCAGTCAAATGACCGGTTGCTCCCAATGATGAGATAAGTCTGCCCAATAATAAATATCAATTGACAGAGAGTTGTTGGTGACATCATGTCATTCATGTATGAAGATTTTGTTAATAACTTATAAATCTATTAATGATATGGTGCCAGAATACCTGTGTGAACTGGTGTCAATTAGAAAGTCATCCCAAAAACTCAGGTCATCCAGTCAGATACTAGTGCAGGTGCCAGTGTCTCGGCTCAAGTCATATGGTGATTGTGCATTTAGTGTTGCAGCCCCCACCTTGTGGAATAGGTTGCCGGCAAATATTAGAAATGCGTCGTCTCTTGAAAATTTTAAATCTCTTCTAAAAACACACCTATTTAAGGTCGCTTTCACAGATAAATAATTGTTATCTTTTAAATCATTACAGGGTTTTTACAGACATATTATTTGGGGTATTATTATATTACATATAATTTATACAGCGCCTTTGAATGGGTCCTGCTAGTAAGGGCTCTTTATTAAATATACATTATTAATATTATGTTATTATGTCACCAACATCTGTCAGAAATTTTATACCCAGTGATTTCTCAAAAGGTGATATGCGAGTGGATGAACAAAGGTACATAATTTTTGCCACAACAAGACAGCTCAACCTACCAGTTAAAAATATTGTCATATCACATCAATTCTTCAAAAACTACATTGGCTACCTGTCAGGGTTGGGTTTAAGGCAAACTGCCCATAAGTGGTAAAAACTACCTTAAACCTTGAATCTTCAGTGCGCCTTTGGCCAGGGATAGCAAACCCTGTCCAAAGTGGATAAGTCTGTAGTTAACCCCTCATCCATCCAACCATTGGCTTGGAGCCGTACAGTGACACCATTTGGGATGTTTTCTTTAGGTGGTCTTTCTCTTGAAGTTGATGTATGGTGGTAGTTTCCTGCAGTACAGCTCAGCATAAAAGTGAATCAGTTTTTCTCATTCCCAGTTGTTGTGATGTTACTGATTTTGACCCTGATGTGGCTATAGTTATTGAGGATGGGAAGTCAAATGTAATAGGTGTCTGGTCTGCATTGCTGATCTGACTCAGTTCAAAGTTGTGGATTTTGAATTTTTTTATGATGAAATGCTGGAATTCTAATAGTTTATCTTCATAGTCTACTGGAAGTCACTGTGAAATGTGGGGGGGGGGTCTGTGTATAGTTCTGGGTTTGTTTATTAATTATAACATCAAAACAATTATGAATGGAAATGAAAACAGCTTTTGATCTTTTTGCAGACCTTAGGAGCAAAATCTGTCATCATACACGGAGGGTGTATGTAATTATGGAAAAATGGTGTGTAAGTCTAACTGCAGATTTTCCCAGCTTCTCCTGCACTTTATACACCAATATTAGGTTTTCTCTGAGATTTTCTGGTCAACAAGAGGTATGTACTATAGTGATTAAGTTCTACACAGAAGAATAGATATATTAAATCAAACTCCAAACAAAAATAAATCTTAAACAGGATTTTGTTTACACAAATTACAGGACGTCTAGAGACAATTTGACCAATCAGTGTTCACAATTTACCAGTACAAGTCCTTCATTCCATGGAGCAGCAAAAGACAAACTTGCTTGCTTTTTGGACACCCAGTCGATTCCTGATCTTGTTGTGTATGAAACTGAACACCCTCTCAATTGATGCTGAATTGATGCCATGATTGCAAAACAAAATTAATTATTGCTATACAAGAGTCACCAGCAGCTACTTTTTTGTAATGAATGTATCCAGTTTCTACACAAAATATTTGATTATTAGTGTGCAGGGAAAGCTTTACCTTAGTAGACTTTAATAGCACATCTTTAACAGGCGGTTGAGTTTATTTGCAGCCAACTGTAGTAAATTTCAATAACAGGAAAGTAAACTGCCTTATGCCTGTTACTCACATCTCTAGCGGGTATAGGACACGCTTTTAATGGCAAAATATGTTTGAGGCCTTTCTATGCCCTAAACTACCTTAAACCTGTTTCCTATGTATCTAGCACATAAGTGACATATGTAACAATTGAGAACTGAGAAGGGAATTATTAATACTTATGTTATGTTTAATATACTTTTATTGTGTTATTAGCTGATGCTAAGAGATGGTACCAGGACGGGACTTCCAAGATCGTGAAGGTGCCTTTCATCCATGCATTTTTGTGTCATGACAATGTTATGAAGCAAGTGCCACTCACCTTCACTGATTACAAAGGGGTAAGTATAAAACACACAAGTTGGTGCCAAAGTACATATTTATTCTGCTAGGCTGCTGCTTACTCAAACAATACTACTGTTGGTGGTTCCACTGGTGGAGCGGGATGATTGTCTGGGCCAAGCTGTCACTTTTGTTGAGTTATCCAAGCACCAGTAGTATCAGATCTGTCTCAAGTTGATTCTAGTTTCATAGGAATGTATTTGACACACTTAAATATTTTCCGGGTGCTGCTGATGCAGATTTGTTTAATTACCTACCAGAAATGATGAACCTTAAACATCCATGCCATGGCACGAGTCATGGCATCAGACATGTCTCCATTTCTAACAAACTTACAAAGCTATTTAAAAAAGCAAGCTGTTTTTAAAGCTCAAGCTATATCGAAGCAAGCCTATACCATATTATCAGATTACAGTGAAAAGTCCGGTAGTCTCTAGATCTATATCATATCATAATGATAGATCTAGATAGATGATGTTATCATTAGATCTATCAGATATGTCATATGTGGCGGTTTTGATTTTTCAGTTTTGTATGGAGACCATTAATTCAATACCTTTATTACTCTAACCTTACCATTTCTTTCACTGGTACAACAGTGATATCACTTAGGCTCAAATCGAGCTGATTCCCATCAACTTTATCCCTCAAATTATCCTTCGGCATGACTAGATCTAGTCTCTGATATTTTTTACAAAACAAAATTCAACAGACGACAACAACAAGAAAATTTCCCAATCGTTGGCACACACGTTAGAGGAAGTTTTCTTTTAGCCTCCTTAGAGAGTTCGTATTTTGGATCATCTATTTTTTGTCCTCTGAAGGAAACTGGTTTTAAAGACTGTTTATATTTAAGCTCTCTGCTGGTTTTTAAATAAATGAATCTCAACTAGCCGTGAACCCTTTATGCATATCACTCACTCTATTATTAATAGTTTACAGACTTTTAATATCTATGACTGGATAAACCTGTATTTATTATTAACTGTAAAAAGTTATAAATGTTTTCAACTTTTAGGTAGCTACAGACCGATAGATCTAGTATAGATTTCAAAACATGCATGTGCTTTTTAAAAATATATTTCATTTAATATATTATGTTGCCACTTGAACTGCGCTTAATGCAGCGGAATCAACTTTATTCGTGTTGACAGTGGTGTTTAGTTGTAATGTTGACCTTGCTACACAGGACACGAGGGATGTCATAATAAACCAGGCAAATGGTACGTTTTACTGATATTTGATTATAAATAGTAGCGTGTCATTTATAACATTTATTTTCTAAGTCGTGTTAATTATAGAGTGATTTCTTTCGACTAGTCGAGAGAAATCATGAACTTCTTCCACGTTATAGTTGATGAATAACATTAAAGCCTATATTATCGCTCATATCGCATTGCGTGATCAGACGGTCTTTAAAGGGGTAACAGGTTGAAGGTTCTATACTCGTTAAAGTTTGGAGTGGATATCCCTGGCTGTCGTCTGTTGGACACAGCCACCTGATGTTTACTTATGTCCTGTCTTTATTGTTGATGGCGGTGTTTATATGTTGATTACGGAATACATTATAGTCTAGATCTACAGAGACATTGCCTGATTCCGGTCTTGATACTGATAAGTGATAGTACTAGTAGGGACGTCGTTACGTCGTGAATATTATTTGACAATGCTTTTAAATGGGCGTAAGGAAAATGACGCGTGAAATGAAAGTCGTTCTTGTTTTGCTTGTGGTTGTCTTAATGTTTCACGTAATAACTATAAATTAAACAAATAAACAGAATGTTATATTATAATATTGCTCTATCCCCTAATATATTTTTTTGAAATGGGGGATATAATTGTTAATGACGTTACGTCAAAAAACGTCCAGAAACGATTTTTTGACAAAATGGTCCGCGATAGGTGGTCCGTTTACCCTCTTTGCGCACGGCCTTGGCAATATCTATTAACAAATGAAGCTAGCCATGTTGTCAATATTCCACTCTCTAAATATGCTGGTTTCCCTATGAAAATACGAAACTAACCTAGTCTGCGATCACTTTTAAATCTAAACCACAATAATACATCTATTAATAATTGAACTAGAAAAGGGAAACCACCACTGTGATAAAGCTGATAATGTTTTCTATTTAATGGTATAATTTTTGTTTTTGATGCGAAACTATCCGTGCTGCGCAATGGGAAAAACCCAGAGGTCCTCCAGTGCCAAATCTTGTAAATTCCTGCAGCGTCAGTTCAACATGTTTAGGTTGTCACACAATCCAATCAAATCTATGCCTAATTTAACCCATCCATCCTATTTTATGTATGATATATGCAAAATAACATACATAGATATTATATTTGACTATTATTTGTGCACATTGTGAATATTTAAGATGTATTAGAGAATTAAACATCTGACAATTTTTGGGGGGATAAAGTTGCATTGTGTTCATGATTAGTTGCATTTCAATTTGTTAGATGTACATAAAACAATTGATGCATAATTTAATGAGACTATGTCGTCTTTTCCATTGGATTTGTCCATCTCACTTGTAAAATAGTTCATCAGATTTGTCACCGTAATATGATTTACATGCATATAATATGTATATATAACTACATTCTAATCATAAAACATATTGTATTGTGGTTAATTTCTTTATAAAATATATAACAGCACAACACCTGAACTTCTTTTTCACTGTATGTCGATTTTAATTGTTTTTTATGTCTGGATTAAAAATATATGCATTGGACCTTACAGTGGTCATTTTCTACCCTATCGATGTATGTATGCCGACATTATGTAAGTTATATATTTACTTATTACTCTAAATTATGAGTCTAAATTTTGTGTTTGGGCCAATTTTGCAGCCTTATTTCTGAAAAATATGATAACTTGATACACATCTATTTATTTTAATGTGTTATACATAAATATTACATTACACAAATGATGAAAACAGGTCAGTGATACAATTATTTGGAGAGTTATGACGTTGATAAACCTTCACCTCTGGCAATGGTACATTTCTGGAATTAGACTTTTGTGGCCTGTCAAACAAGTAGCGATATTTGGGGCATATTTTAGCCGATTACTCAATAATGATAAAAGATAGCCCTATTAAACTGAAGTTCTATGACCATTCTGGGAAAAAAGACCACCTTCCCTACTGATAGTTCATTAGTAGCATTTTTTTTTTAATTTAGTTGCTATGAGTATGACATATGTCATACGCCGATGCCGGTCTTTCAAGAGTAGTGGGGACTGGGTGATGATGTTTGGTCGGAGTGTCGATTTCCTTATAATTAAAGCCGCTAGGTGATGATGATCTGTGAGTTTATACTATAAATTTTAGTCTTCATTGAGGAGATGACCCTTTACTGTTTTAGTCTTCTTCAGTACAACCGGTGGGCAGGTATTGTACCAGATTGTTACTGTATGCTTGTTGACAGTTGAAGGCAGAGTGCAAGGGATGATGGACGGGTGAAATTTTGCGTATATGACCAGAAACGTAATCGTCTGAGTTGGATGTCAACCACTTTGGGTAACAGGTCATTTTGTCACCAAAAGAAATGGCTGTTTCGTTGCCTCTGAGAAGTCGTTTCATCACCAGTTAAAAGTCGTTTTGTCATTTCGCTCTTGTAGTTGTTTCCACTAATAGGTTTGCGTTTCAATTACTTTTTGAGTGTGATGGGTATAAAGATTGGTGTTACCGTACTTGTGATATGTGCTATGTACACTGTGTACCTCTAGGCGTCAAGAATGGCAGCTGCCATATACATGTGAATCATACACAATTGCTGTGTTCCCAGTTGGACAGTCAACAGTACTAGCAGTTTCATGTCTGGATATCATCATGTCCTATCTTGCATCCACCAGGATCGATCCTATCACTGCAATGGAATGTTCAGCGCCAAATATGCAACGAAGTGACTTTTCATAGGCAATGAAACTGGTAGTGGCAATGAAACGACTTGCAACCTTTAATGAAGTTGACTGATCATTAGATGATGATTGGTGTTTTACAGCCACTTTTGTGCACAATGTAGGCTAAATGTGCCAAGCGACCTCCAAAGGTAATGAAGCGAAGTCAATGATGAAACACCTTTCAGATATGCCCACACTGAGATTCAAACTCAGGTAGTAGTGAGGGCACCTCCGTGGCTTAGCGGTAGCGTGTTGGACCACAGTTCACTACCACCGTGTCTGAAGGTTGTTTCATCTTTGCACGTTTGGAGGTCGCTTGGTCCATTTAGCCTACCTTGTCAAAGCGATACAAAGCACCGCATCCAGTTAATTTTTGTCCCTTCATTCCGAGTGTCTTCTGGTTTACCTCAGTACTGATATATCAATTGGTGCCATATATGACAACCAGAACAGTGACTGGGCCAAAAAAACAATACATGTAGCTGTGATGATCTGTTTGTTGTCTAGAAAAAATGATCAACATATATGTCCTTTTAGCCTTATGCATTTTAATATTTTTTATGTCCCCACATATGACTATCTTGGGAGCTGTGTCATACATCAAATGTGGAAATAAAATGTGTGTTATATATATATATATATATATATATATATATATAAAATCTTTGATAATATTCAATTAAGGGTCATTTAACTTTTCCAGGCAAAATATATTGCACAGATTGTAGTCACTGGAGTACAGATTGTTGGTAGAGCATTCACGAGAGCCATAAGACAAGAGATACAAGCAAGTCAGCATGCTGCTCAGGCAAGAGCGAGTACTTCTAACAATAGGGACACAAAGACAGCAGCATCGGATGCCCTGACAGGAATGTCACTTTCGGTATGACAATTTGCTGAATTTTAATAAGGATCTCTTGTCCGTTGGCCTGTTTTATAATAATACTTTACGTAACTCTAATGGATGAGTTCTATGTTTAATAGCCAAATCAGTTACACTTGATTTTCAGGAGGCAAAACAGATCCTGAACTTAGATGATATTGATGATCCTGAATTAGTAAAGAAAAATTACGAACACCTGTTCAACATAAATGAAAAGGCCAAGGGTGGATCATTTTATTTGCAGTCGAAGGTTAGTAGTGTGTTCACCTTCTCTGAATGTATAAGTGTGGCACTGGCTCAGTCTTGTTACTGCTAGTCATGATGTTAGAACCTTTGAAATTGTGTGTGTATACACGCATACATTATATATATATATAAATAATTTATAGTTGATCTGTATAATCAGGTAATATGTATATTACCTGATATTTTCGGCAACCCATTTAATTCGCTTTTCATAAGTGGCAATTGTGTCATGCCCACAGGGAATCAGTTGTATGTGGGCTACGTAGAGTGGGCATGTGTGTGTGTGTAATAAATTTAGAATTCATTTAAGTTAATGTTGTCAATGAGAAGTTTTTAACCTGTTACAGTTGTGTTGCCGTCTAATTCTAACAGTTATGCCCCAACTCTTTGGTTTTCTATCAGGTTTACAGAGCCCATGAAAGAATAGAACAAGAAATGAAAGCTGTGATTGAAGAGGCAGAGAAGAAAAGGAGACGACATAACTCCTGATGTTGGATGTTATTCTAATTAATGTTGTCAACCAGAATTCTGAAGAACATTTCGTAATATAACTGTATTCATGTCTGTATACATTATGCATTCTATCATCTTCATTTAGTACAACTGACTAATTTCCAAGGGTCTTATTGATTTCCCTTTATTTTTCATAATAAGGACAGTTTATTGGCCTTTGCATGGGATGTATCAGCACATTTTGGAGACACACTGTTGCTGTCTTAAAGTTAGTTTCGGACATGAATTCAGTTTGTGATTTTATAGTTATGTGTTTAGTATGCCACATGTTAATTATATCATGTAAATAAATGTATGTATTTGTTATTAGTGTATCTTAACAAATGTGAATATCTATTTATTTTATGCTGTGTGTGTGTGTGTGTGAACAAAAAATCAGGCTGTCAATTGATGCTGGGCAACTTGCACTCCGATGGCGCAATGATTATGGCCCTACACTGGAGACCTTCAGGTCCGAGTTCGAATCTACTCAAATTACCTATATTTGTGGGGTCCTTCCCAGGTATGACCATGGTTAAACAAATTCCCCATTCTAAGGCAGTGGCTTCTTTATCAAATGACTCTGGTGAAACCATTTCCGAATCTAAAACATCGAGCAACCAATCACTCGGTTGAAATCGATGGGCAACCATATGTTGGTCGTAACTCTCCATAACGTTCAAACGGATTGCCTCGAATTTAAAACGAAGTAGTAGAATCCTCCAGGAATAGAAGTAATCAGATATGACAAGTCTACGTGGTAGTGCATAGCGCATTCGATAATACTCGCTCTAACTGCGGTGTGGTTGACTTTCATTTGGGGTTATTGAGAAGATCGAGGTCCAAAGATAACCGCGATTATCGTGTGCATTATCTTAATTAGTGGACCACGGATATGTCGCGGCAATAAAAGCAGTGACAACGCAGTATGTGCTATAGCGGACGGTTGTGAAGAAGGCACAGATTATGAAGCATTTATTCACAACGGTATGGTATCCGCTGTGTCTGTTATGCATTGGCAGTACGCTGTATTTCTTCAATATACGGAACGCCGAAGTGAGCGATCCTTCACAGCCAGATAAAAGTTCAAGAACGAGACCACAACCAGTCTACATATCGGTAGCATTTTCAGCCAGTGGTTTGGGCAATATGATGTTCCAGTACGCATCTTTGTACGGCATTGCAAAACGTACCCGACGGATCCCTGTGGTGTACCATAGGGTACCACTTAGAGATTATTTCCGCCTAAGTGCCAACGTAAGCGCACTGATCCGACCCGGGGAGACGTGGGCTAAGATGGTAGAATTCCACGCCAGTAGGTACGACCAAGTAACGGTGAACGTTGCAGAACATTCTAACACCGACGTGGAACTGGTCGGATACTTCCAGTCGTGGATGTACTTTCGGGAAGCTTTCCATGCAGTCAGAAATGAATTCCAGTTCAGCGCAAATGTCAGTTCTCGGGTAGAAACACTTTTGAGAGCCGTTGGGATCCGTTTGTCCGACGATGGAAAACGACGATCTTCCGAAACTAACGTCACTCCGATAGGAATTCATGTTAGAAGGGGCGATATTCTATCGGAGGAATTCGACAAGTTCGGGTACGCCGTACCTGATGCGGCCTACATTGAGCGTGCCATGCGTTACTTCGAATGTAATAGAACTGCGAAGAAACCGCACTTCCTGGTCGTGAGCAATGACGTTGACTGGTGCGTCAACAACATACGAACTCGCCGTCGACTGGTGACATTTTCGCGAGGAAACGACGCCATCACCGACATGGCATTGCTAGCCAGCTGTGATCACGTTGTCATGACTGTCGGTACCTTCGGCTGGTGGGCTGCATGGCTATCCGGAGGTCAGGTCGTGTATTATAAAAACTTCCCAAGGAATGGATCTTCGTTGGAGCGATCCTTCTCGCCTACAAAAGTTGACTACTTCCTTCCGAACTGGATAGGAATGTGATTTCCACGTTAATAGATGGCCGATATTTATAAACGCTTATTATTATTGTAGGTATCATGCAGGCCATATTACCTGCCTATGGAGATCTCACGTGTATTATTTATAGTAGTGTATCAACCTAATGGTTCAAACTCACAGTCAGGGGAACTTGTTGCAGACATTGTGTCAGACATATATATACATTGGAATAAGCCAGATGCTGACATCATGGTACTTGGCGATTTCAACACAGAACTGCAAATACCGGTAGTCCCTTCAAGCGCATTTACGATATAGGGATAACGATATTTTGCTTTTAAGGCCTCCAGGTATACCATAACCGAATGGGGAACAAACGAGCCCGGATGACCCATCAAAATATGGAATGAAGATTCAACAGTGAAATTAAAAATATGTTTCGAGTACACAGATTGGAATGTGTTCATTGACTCATGGAACACCCATTGATGGAGTTGTGCATACTATATCTGAGTATAATTAGTTCCAAATAATAAGCCAATTAATTAAGAAGCTTAATGTTCAGAAAAGAGAATTCCGTACCTCGTGCAATAAACTCGAACTGAAAATCTTACAGAAAGATCGAACTCCATGATAAAATATATCACTGCACGCGTAAGCTAGGATAACTATATAATTAAGCGTACCACAGAAAACGCATCTGGTGGTCAAAGCGAGCGACGCCTGGAAACGATTATATGAAATATTAATAGGCTGGAAAACAAAATCTTGTCCCGGTAGTCTTAATAGTGTTGAGATTGCTGAAGATCTTAATAAATTCCACGCGTGAAATGGTTTGATGGCGACGGTTCGGCTAATTTAGTGAGAGACTGTGAAAGATACTTTAAAATGAATAAACGCCGATGATGTTTTATGGCCACTTTTGTGCACACCGTAGGCTAAATGGGCCGAGAGACCTCCAACGGTAATCACGCCAAGTCAAAGATGAAACACCCTTCAAATATGCCCACGCCGAGATTCGAACTCCAGTGATAGTGATCCAACGCGCTACCAACTAGACCACGGAGGCGCCACTGAATAAACGCCGAGGATATATCACTGGAAGCCTGTGAGTCAGTTACCGAGAAACGATTTAATAACCAAAATTTGTTTAAACAAACAACAACAAAACGGCACTGAGGTCCGGATTTTATATTAATGCCTCCTTCTATAATAAAGACTTGTTATCGACACCTATCAGGTGTACATCGTTATTTGTTTAACGGATGTATAAATACGGACGATTGCTATTAATGATTGTGCCTGTACGTAAGAACAGCACACCTAGAGGTCTAGAATCAATGCATACACGTTTTCTTTGGCTTTAGCGTGATTTAAATGCCCCGAACGGTTGGTATATTAAAACAACTGAAAGTATACATGCCGTTTATAACCTTGGCTGGTCCGTACCTATTAAATACCTTGTAGCAAAATTTAAGCGAAGGTTACATTTCTTCCACGGGACCCCGCCCACCCGAACCACATTCGCAGTGCTATATAGTATATATATTGTATAGATTTTATAAGTCCACCATTGAAATTATAATAGGTTATAATATAATTATTTGGTGGAATTCTGACCTGTATAATAGGCCAAAGTGCAACTCAATATAATAGAAAGACATATAGGCAACAATTAAAGACCATCAAATTTAACAACAGTAGTGACAACTATATAGGATATGTGTGTGTGTGTGTGTGTGTGTGTGTGTGAGACGGTTTTTTATGTGTAATACCAGCATGAAGAATAAATAGTGTTATGTTAATATACATATATATAAATATGCACCCACAAGTTAGATTAGATATACACTTTTGGCATATATATATATAGATATATATATACATATATTCGCATATTATAATAGAACACATATTAAAAATATATATCGGGAATAATTAAAGGGATTAATTTAGATTGAACGATTAGGGTTTTTAAGAATATTTATAAAATGTACAACACATGCATGTCTGCATATATATATACACACACACCATATAATAGCTATAGCCGCATAATTTTCATAATTAAATAATTAATATAAATACATCCATTAATGTAATATACCTTACCTATTATATTATTTAATCCCCAATCATATGAAAAATATAAATTACTGAAAGAAAAATATATAACGGGATGATTTTCTTTTCATTATGTGTCTGTGTGTGTTGCTTTTAATTCAACATTGTCCCTCTTTCTTGCGCATACATACTTTGGATCAAAATTAGATATTTGTTTTTGACACATAAAATAATATAAAAATTATTCTTGTCTTACAATAGCTAGATTTCTGCATATGTGCCGAGCAATCACCCTCATTCTTTAAACATATGACACACAAAATAAGACAACAAGAAACAGAAACATTTACTCAGTGGTAAATATTTTATATGTTTTTTCGATAATGGTTTACAATGAGTGCTCGATTTTAAAGCATTTCGGTCAGACGAAATCGAATTTGGCTCCAAATCTCTCCCGAGTCCTTTTCAGCGCAGACGACGTATTTCTCGTCACGTGACCGAGCACTGGCTTGGAAAGAGGCCGGCTGAAATAAGCGAGAACGGCTGCGTTTATTGCTAAAATGCTCGGTAAGTACTGACTAATTCTTAACACGGAGGGCTGGCATAAAGAGGCTTAAAGCCATAATTTGCAATTCTTTCCGGAATCATCTCGGACAATTTATATTTCGCCGGATATCAGCCACTGAAAATATGACAGTTTATGCTCTTTGTCAAGTTAACAAAATGGCGTATAGAGCAATGGATTTTTTAGCGAGTGGCGGACTTTGTCAATGGAAAATCTTTACATACTGGACCACGGTGGAATAGATCTGAACAGACATGAAAGTCAACGAAAGACCTTCTTCAGTGACAGTTATTATTCGATGAAGTGACCTGCTGGCATTTTCTAGAATGAGCTATTTAAAAGTATCTTCAGTATTCATCCTTTCTTCTCTCTATCATGGCATATTTTCGCCAATCTTATTTTTTTCACGAGTCACTCGGAAAAGTGCAAAAGGTTGGTTTATGATGCCGATTCTAGTTGGGTATTCTACCATTTAGTTCTGGTTACTCGAAAATGAATTCAGATATTAACGCTGCTAATGCGTGTGGTGTATTATATAGAAGGTTAGTTAGACTTGGAGTACTGTTTCAAGTGTTTGTGTATTAAAAAATCAACGTTGATGATTGAGGATCTACCTTATGTGCAAAACGTTCAATTTGTTCATTTTTTACATGTATACACATGCACTAAGTTGACTAACATAAATTATCTTCAATCTAAATAGTGTTATCATATATATTTTGTAAATCAGTAATTAATGCAATATAGTCTGGGTTCCAGAGAACTGCATTTGAATTTCACTGTAACAGTTGTTAGAAAACACTTCAGTCATTTTGTGTGGCGACCAAACTAATACATATTAAGATATATGTATTGTCAAAACAAAAAATTGTTATAAAATATTGCCTTTATGTGATGTGTAAAATACAAATTAGCTCTTAGTTGATGAAAATTAGCAATATAAATACTCAAAAGTAGACATTGCCATTATCTGTATGCCTTGTTTAACGCTTCTAATATGCGCAGAGAGAGAAAATTGTTAGATATCATTGTAAACATATCCTTGAACTAACATATTTTGTATCTCAAGCTGAGTGACAGCTTTGATTTTGCTGGGCGACATATTCATTGTTTTGTCGTCATTTTAGGCTCAAGGATTTATCACATAGTACTTGTACTGCAGTGCATATTGGTTGGGTATTGTGTGAAATTTTCAAAACTTCAGCCCATGTCACCATGATTAATGATATTACTGGATGATGAAAGGAGATTCAATTTCAAATGATATACATTAGGTTAACCTCTCAAGCGTTTCTTTAAATATTTCTCAGTAACACACTTGTTTTCCACACATTTGTTTGGTTACCCAGTAAAGTTGTCTTCATTATTGTTAATAATTAACTATATTTAGTCTAGTATCCAGGCATTTGAAAAGCTGGTGCTGCCACCTAAAGTGTATAATTACAATATTCGCAAGATGGCGCCAGGCTAGCTATGCCACATTGCCACCTGACGAATGGTTTACGGCTAATGCAGGAACTGGTCAAATGTGTAATCTGTTTATAGGCATTCACCAGGGGGCACTATTTATTGTTCGTTCACACCAGATGGCAGCATCTTTCATAAACGTAACCACCTTGCAACTTTGCATCGTTACGTAGCCTTTATATTTAATTAATAAATCAATTGTTATTTAAATTTACACGGTGTATAACACTTGTATTATAAAGTAACGGTGAATATAGTCGGTCGTTAATTGTAGTAAATATTATTTTAATGTTTTATTGAATTGTAGTTTTTACTTTTTGTTGACCAATGGCTTGATTAGTTGATAATCATAATGACCATGATTTATTGTATAATATAAATTTTAATGTAACTTAGTAGGAATAGTTATTTCTTCAGTAATTTCTGTGCATCAGTACAATATTTTTACCCCCCTCCCCACCCCAAATGTAATGCACCACACATGAAACATCTTATGATAAATTGAAACAGGTATGATACTTATAAGTTTTAATTAATATCCTTTTAGTTTGTGTTGCATAGCTAGACTTCATGTTTATACCCATACTGCTGTTGTTTAGATTCATCTTTTGCATTTTATGTAATCTTTTAAAGGAAAACCTTTTAGAATGTAGCACTTTATTTTGGATTAATAAGTTTGCAACACTTTTGGTGGTACAACATCACAAAGGCCTTAAGGTGGCTTGCAGCAGTCATTTTTTGTGATTAAGAATGTAGAAAATGAGTGAATACACTGCCATTGACAATAAATATCTATGTAAATTGATAACTTGGGTGAATCTGGAATAAACATACTTTTAAAATAAGCACTGTTTATCAGTGATGGACTAATGCATTTAACATTTTAACACTGGACTACAAATTACTTTGCTCTGTGACATTGAAATATACGGATGAGATCATTATTGATATATAAAGATACTTCCTATTTTAGGTGAGTAGTTATCAATTTATTTGCTGTCGAGGTCAAGTAATGCTGATAGGTTACTAGGTCTTCTACCCCTAATGGGTCAGTAAAAATTCTAGGGGTTATTTTTAACCAATGTATGAACATGTGACTTCAGTATGCCGAGCTGCCTACAACTGTCTTAAGAACATCTACTGTTTAAAAGCCATCTTGACACAACAAGCACTTATAACTGTAGTCCATACCGTAGTTACATCTCATATAGACTGTTGTAACTCCCTGTTATATGCCATTATAACATCTCCTTCAACAAATTCTGAATAGTGCAGCTCACATAGTGACAAATACTAGAAAATATAATCATATCACCCCAATTCTTCAAAAACTACACCTCTTAGACAGTGTATCTATTTCAAGATTTTGTTAATAACTTATAAATTCTCTCAATAATAAGACACCTGAATACCTGTGTGAGCTGGTATCCATTAGAAAGTCATCCAGAAAACTCAGGTCCTCTAGTCAGATATTAATGCAGGTGCTTGTGTCTTGGCTCAAATGATATAGTGATTGTGCATCTAGTGTTGCAGCCCCCACTTTAAGGAATAGGTTGCTGGCAGATATTAGAAATGTGTCGTCTCTTGAAAATTTTAAATCAGTTCTAAAAACATACCTGTTCAGGGTTGCCTTCAGAGATAAGTAATAATTAACTTTTAAATCTCTTATAGGGTTTTTATAGACATATTTTGGGGGTATTGTTATATCACCTATTGTTTGTACAGCGCCTTTGAATGGTTCCAGCTAGTAAGGGCACTTGAATAAATAGACATTATTATTAGTTAGTTATACAGAGCCTACATTGGAATAATTTCTGTGTGTACCCATCACGTACCCAACAGCTATGATGCGGGTTGTGTGACATTCACAAAGGGGGCTAACGTCTTGAATTTCATCGATTTCCAAAGCCACCATAGGATGTAATCATCACCTGAGTACTAGCTTGGAATAGACTAATACAGGTGTGGATATACAGTAGTAGATTAAGACATGTACTATGCACACAAACACGCATGTCTAACCTTAACTTCGTGCATTGATGATCTGTGTGATATGTCTGATGATAAAAGATGTCAAACATTGAGATATTTGCTGTTGATATACACGACAATCTGATGACTGAATTATGGCGACCAGTTTTATTCTAAACAACTGTGGCAGAGTTATTGGTCCACACCCTATGAGGTGTATATTGTAGATGATGAATGGCCAACTAATTGTAATGCTGTAACTGAATACCATTCTGTGTCTGTCTTGATTGACTAAATTATATTGTGTATCGTCATATGATCTGCTTTTAAATTAATCAACAACATCATTAAGGTGGAGCTAGCTGGCACGTTAATCAATATCTCTGCTGGAAAATGCTAAAATGTTTTGTTAATATTCCCATACTATTAGACGCATACACTTGACGACAAAATCGCTTCAGGTGACAGATACCTGATTTGTTCGTGTAGACCATACAATCTTCCAAAATGTTTTATCATATTGATTTTAAGACAGTTAACCATTAAGGCTTCATTCAACTATATTTTTTGATGTAGTTACACAACTATTGTTTATGTAATCGGCTGCATCTCTGCCTGTGTGGATGGCACTTGTACTGATTAGAGCTGTATCTATTCTAATGATCAGTATGTCATTGCAATCAGTATTAGAGATCTTAAACTGTCATTGTACATAATTAACTCACTGTGGTGCAGATACAGCACAAGGGGCCTGTATATATTATTATAACTACATGAATCAAGATTGCCATCCATCATTTGTTACATTGGTGTGCAAGCTAAGGAGTTGTTACGGAACTAATGGAAATGTTGCCTTCATAATACACTGTCCATGCCATGTACATCACACCATGCTGTATGTACCTGGGTTTTTATACGGAGTCTGTTAGTGTTAATTCTGGGCTTTCTGTCATTTTACTCCCTGCTAACCAGATAAAGCAAAATAAGTTACCTGTAGCCCATGGCATGGACAGTTCTCTGCCCGTCTTCAGACACCACCATGCACTATTATCATGTGATTAATGTGATGGGTATCGATTGAATTTGATTCGAAACTGGAGCTCACTAATTGAACATTATTTATTAGCTTCGTTGTTGTCCATTCATTTCTAGAATTGTTCACCTGTTTAAATTTGTCTTAGCAAGTTTTCCCAGCATAAAAATTAACATCAGCCTAATATAATAATGCCATTTATTATTGTAGGCATGTTGAATTAAGCAAGTTGACAGTTTTACAGATCAATTCTAGACGTAAGCTAAATGAACTTCTGTTGTGTTTGTTCAGCAGTTTACTCTAGACTACGAAGCGAACCAAATGCGCAATGCTAGAGCAAGTAGTGCTGCAGACTTTTTCTCACAAGCAAAACAAAGAGTGAATAATGCTGAAAGTTGCTGTTGTTCATGTCTAGACTGTTGTTCTAGTTGTTTTTGTTTTAAATAGAAGCAGGTAGCCAAAAAGTTTCATCTTTATAGTGTACTTGGTATGTTGTGCTATGCTTCTAGCCATGCAAATAGCCATAGCACAGTCGGGTCCAAGTAATGTCTCGCAGTTCGATGTTGGGCTAGCTTTGGTGCAGTTGGGGGAAAATTTGGTTTTTAAACTATGTTGCCATTCTTGATCAAGTCTAGTGATGGCTGTTGTTTTAGTGTCTGGTGTATCAAAAGTTTTTTTAATCTCGTACAGAAAACAGCAGAAGTGTGTGTTGTCTCTCTCTCTCTCTCTCTGTGTGTGGATTGATGGGCGTGCCACTGTAATCTTCTGTTTGTATTTGTTGATGAAGTGTATGATAGGAGAACTGTCTTATCAGTGTTATTATTTAAAGGTTTCTCCCATGTTGCAGAAATTGTTTGATTGAAGGCTGTATACTTTAAATCCTAGAGCTTTTAACACATAGGTTTTAGTTATTTGCATTTGCGCCAGTTCAGTCATCTGTTAACTGAGCATTTTCCACACTCCCATGTTACTAACTTTTTATTTAATCCAGTAAAAACACTCGTAGAAATATTGCCGATATGTTGATTTTTTTTAATGTATCAACCAAAAGATGTACATATTTAAAAGAATTTTCATGCACATTTGTGGTATGGGTGTGTGTGTTTACAGAGTTGATCATATATCTCTGGGTATTATCTTAAAAAAGAAATACATTTAATATTTTATTTTGAATTGTAGTCAACTATTATATTTAATAATAGCTAGATTAAATTAATGAAGAGTTTGTTGTATATTTTTCAGATGTGTGCTGCCTAGATAGTGTGGACGGTTTCAAGTGAAGGAGATTTATCATGTGAAGCTTATACCTTGTTGGTTTGTGTATAGCAGATATATGGATACAAAATGTTATGGGTTGATAACCATGAAAGCTGTTACAATCACTTAGGATTAACAAATTGGATTAAGAGGGTGTCCTGCAAGACCAATTAAAGGTAAGCATTTTCAGTTGTAGAATAGTAGTTAATATATTGACAGTCATTAAATACGTGAAATAGTTTTAATTGTGGCAATTTTCCGGTTATTGACTTACTACTAATCTCATTTCTGACTTGATCATTGAATTCTGCTTTAGATAGGCGCAAAATCAGACAATGCATTAATCAGTCTTGAACAGGATGTTTATGTCATGATTGAAAACTGCGTTATAACTAGAGAAACTAGTGTGTTTGTGTGTGGCGAGAATGACTTATTTTAAATAAGCACATTTCCTGAGAAATGGACAAACTCAGCGGTGGAGATAATATTAGATGTATAAACTATATTTGTAAAGGGACTTTCTCAGTGGGGTTTAGAAAAGACCTGAGGTCTCCTGTCGGTGCACAAGAGACAGACAAACAAAGGGAGAGATTGAGAGTGAAGCCATCTGACCGAATTATTTGGCAGAAAGGCATGAGAAATATTCATAATTCTTGTTTCAGTGTTTAATATAACTATTCAGCGTTACTTCAGACTAAAAATAAATGTTAGCGTTTTGGCTCATAAAAAGTGTGAATGTTTGTTTAGTGGCCTCCCATGAGAGGCGTTCTTACGTGTGGAAGGAAAATGTAAACAGAGCCTTAATATCTTTAAACTAATAATTCTGGCGAAAAGTTACCAGGTTCTTTTAAACTGTCCTCGGTAAGGCTGTAATGAATGCCCGCCGAATATAGTAGACGCGCCAATTTTGGCCAATACACATCTGCCAACAGACAAACCTGAAGCAGATCAATCCTGTTTGGCTTGAACTATCCTTCTCTGTCATAGGTGTATTAGTAAAATCAGACTTAAACATAGATATAAATGATTTGTTCCAGTCTGGTGGAAGATTTCTTTATTTAGTTGATGGACGTCATTCTGTATGTATACTGGCGCTGGTCCAACACTGTCTGCCAACATTGGCTTCTACTCCAGCGGTTAATGTTGTAGGTACTGTGGAGAACAGGTTCCTAGCCGGTGTGTGTAACTCTTTATAGTACAGTGGTGGTGCCAAGTGAGTGGTTTTATTTTCTCCAGGTGTGTTTTCAGTTGGATTATGGCTGCATGGAGTACAAAAGTATCCCTTCTGTAGAGTCTCTCCTGTTTCTATCAGCCATAACTGTGAATTGTTGCCCGTTATGAATAAATGTTAGTATATGTGGGGGCTAGATTCAATTGATTTTTTATTATGTTAATTGTTTACGGCTACAGCGAGACTACAATGGCAGGTTGCCATCTGCGATTATGTAAACAGTTGCTTTTCATCCGGAACACCATAGTGACGCATGTCTTTAATTGCACCAGTGAGAAATACGTTATGGTTCAATATATTGATTTGATAAATATAAATCTTGTAATATGTAATTAGATGAACAGTGAAGCTATTCGTAATACTAGGTGTTTTACTTCAAATAAGTTGACCAGATGATCCTTAAGCTTGAATTTCTATATTGGCTATAAGTATTTACAATAATCTCGGATTAATTACCTATTTCTTATCTGGTTTATTTAAACCACTGCGTCTTGAATTTTCAATGGGATTGCGTGACTCTGGATTTTATTCCTGTTTCATGTCACTAGATATTTATTTATTTTAAAGTCAAAACAGCCAAGGAATTTGGGTTTGGAATAAACATATCTGTCACATATCTGTTACTAGTGTAAGAGCTCGATAATACGCATAAGGTCAGGTTAGAGGTCAGCTAGTCAAAAGGCTGGAATTCCAATCTGAACATTCCAGTTTGCTTATTCATTTGCCTTCTCTAAATGTATGTTTAATGGCATTGGTGCATTCTTACATACACTGGGAGTCCTTTATCAGACAGTAATAATGTCTTTAAAGATAATTAAAATGTAAACATTTGCTTACTTTATCAGCTGTTTTGGGGTTTAGTTCATTGAAATCTATTTCAACAGTAAAATCTCCAGGTTTTATGCAGCCGATGAATTTATTGTTATTTATATTTAATGACAATAAAATATGAGATGTCTGGACACACCCAGTGACTAGAGTAACAACAACAGATTATGGCATTATCGTGTAATTATATTGAAATAACTGAATAGCTGATGTGATGTCTATTCCAGATGACTGGTCCTTCAAACATTTAGCAGTATATTTGTTAACTGAACTACGATGAATATTTCCAAATAATTTATAGTGCATTCATTAAAGGAGCTTCATGGTTAGGAAAGAAATAATGTGCATAGTTAGTTAATTTAGTTTTTATCTAATGACATAATTATGTCAAACTGTTATACCGTATACTAATTAAATTTAAAGATGACAGTATAGTAATGATTTCTTATAAATCAACATATTTGTTCCATGTACTACTAACTACCTGCAGTTGTTACTAGTAAATAAGGGTCTCTCTAGCCTATTATGAATCATTATAATGGTCACTTGTGACTACATTTGAAATCCAAATTATCTTTTTCGTTTTGTCAATTGTGCATTACGTTAGCTTTTAATCGCCATTGATCCCTCTCTCGTTTTCTGCGCTGTTTTTTTAATAATAATTTAAAAAAATACCAAATAAAATATGTTTCATAATTTGGGTAGGCTTATCTACATTGTTTTCATGCTTAATATGTCCAGATGTATTGTAGTTAGTTTTCATTTGAAGATGGTTGTTTCCCATGTTTTCAGCATAATTTTCCCTAGTTGCAACATTACAGCAGTATTGTACTAGTCTTTGATAGTCCTCCTGTGACAAGACTTGGGTACATATTCATCGAAATTGAAATGGGTATCAGTCGTTAGTAAAAATGAGCTGTACTTCAAAATGTATTTTCTGTAAATACATCTTCCTACAAGCAATAGTAAATTGCTTACTAATCACTCTTCATAGGTGGAATGCTTCTTTTGAACCGAACTGTTTTTGTTTGCTTACGGATATTTGGAAACCATTAATGGTTGTCTACATGCAGATTTTAGGATGTTATCCGAGTGGGTAATAACAAAATGCGCTAGGAAGTAAGCGTGTGTTGATGGAAGTAGTGAACAGTCGAATATCACATTTCATGATTCACTTGATCAGAACCTGGCCCAAACTAAACATCAGTCATTGTCATGACTGTACGCAAAATTTCAAAACGTCAAAATTAGTTAACATTTTATGGCAAAGAGCCAAGACTTGGTGCGGTAATATTTTTTCAGTAGACAATGAATACAATCACTGCACTTTAGTCTCTAACTGGCGTTCTAATAATGGCACTGATTAATAACTGGAAAAGTCCAGCTGGGTGCAATGTCACCCTTCTGACGAGCTGTTTAGAATGTGCTCTTGATACTCTAAAAACAATGTAAAGATTAGAAATTAACAAGTCGGCGAGTAACCGTTGATTTGTCTACTAGATGTCGACACTGTTCCATTTCGGCGCCAAACGTTGACAAATATTCATATTTTGCCCGTGACTAGCGCGGCGAAGAAATGTGTGCTGGCAGCGTGCCAACTAAGTTTCGAACGCTCATTATCATAATTGTTGCAGGTATGCTCACGATCAAAGCTAGAAAAAAGTAGATCCGGCGGCTGATTTGTATTGGCTTGGGGTAGACCAACCGGGAGACGAGTGTGGGTGGGGGGAGTTTATTGGCCTGCCGAGGGGTGGTGTGTATTGTGTTGTGCGTGGGGGTGTCCCGCCTGGTTAGCGTGTGTAAAGAAAACTCGGTGAGGCCGACTGTGTAGTGTATCCATCAGAATGAGAGAGGGCAATGTGTGGGAGTTTGTGCGTGTGTGTTGGTAAACGTATGTACGCGTCTGTGCGCCTAGTGGGCCGGGTGGTTTTGAAGCTTGGCCCATTGCCAAAACACGAAGATAAGAGACCAACGCTGATAAAGGTTTACAGCTGCTACAGCTGTGTACAACCGGGGGGGGGGTTCTGGTAGTGTTGAGGAAGCCTATGATGGGGGTGGATTGGACGAAGTCAGACGATATACTCAGTGTACTGTACGTAGGTGCCTGGGTGTAAAATGAGTTAAATACAACCGAATGTGAGCGGAATAGTCGAATACACCCGTCTACGGGGTGGTTATGAAGTTGAGATGGGCATTAATATTGTTGGCTCGTAGTCTCGCCGCTATCACGTGATGGACGCGGTCTTAGCTTCTGTGACCTAAATATGTGGGGAGTTAGTGATCGGGGCAGTCAGCTGTTCACACGTCACAGTTTTGCTACTAAGCGGAGACTGGCAATGGCCCATCAAGTAATTGTTATAGGGCCGTGCGAATTGTTGGCAGGCTGCCCACATATGGCGGGGATTTGCGGGATTAGTTCAACGAAGAACAGTACAATTTGAGACACGCAATGTTAACTAGTGACTGTCAGCACATATTGCCTAATATGCTATACAAGTGAACTAAAGGATTTGTTAAAATACGTCTTATTTGGAGCGACAATCCCAGTCTTGAGCCAAAACGTTATAACGCCCCCCCCCCCATATCAGACTGGCGTGACCTCCTCCTGAGAATCAGCTGACTCGTGTTATGTCTCAGCTGATGTCTGTTGGCAGAGAGCCAAGTATACATTTCGTAGTCGGTCGCTTCTGGTGGAATATTCACCTGCCGCTAGGAGCTCTCAGACCGTTAAGTTACCGCAATGAGGAATGATGCCGAGTTGGAATGCTTCGTCGAGTTAATTAATTGAACCGCAAACAATAATCCCTCTACAACAGCCCGTTAATCAAACACCAGACTCACTCTTTCGTTTTAGTTAATATTTTGATACTATGTAATTCATTCTGGTGAAGGGTTTACCTTTAACATCAACTTTACGACGTTGTGATCGTAATGCAGAAATAAATAGTTATATTTGGTGATCTTCATAAAATAAATAATTATTGGAACGGGTATTCTAGGTGTAGTTATTACTTGTGCACAGCAGAGTGTTATAGATTGTTCATTTGGTGGATGATAAATGTGCTTAATGGGCGACAGGAGTTCCAGGAGTGTGTTTATATTTTGACTGTTGTTTGTGAACTGTATCAGTGGCCTACGTTTTGCCATTTGATGTTTAGATATTGTTGAGTGTTGTTGTGAAAACAAATATTCATATATCAATTTATGTTTGTATGAAACACGCTCTATGTAGCTATTGCCATATATCTCTCGATATCACACAGTGAAAATTGTTACATTATGTTTTGATGTGTACATAACGCAGCTTGCTGTGGTTATCCGCGCTAAGCTTTTTGTTACTAGAAATCGGATAGTACTATATAGGTCACGTTGGTCAGTACATAGATGTGTGTGTGTGTGTGTGTGTTATGGATAAGTTATCTTACCAAATTTGGTGTTGTAGTTTACAGTTATTAGTGGAAACCCCAATCTTCTTAATGGTAGAAAATAATAGTCCATTATCATGTCAGCTTTATGTAAACACACACACACACACACACACTTTTGTCATGAAGATGTTTTTTAAATTTAAAAGGTTGAACCAAGCTGGTGTCATTTGTGTAAATCTGTAAATCCAATCCGTAGTGATAATCTTCCCTTTTTGCTTGAAATGCTTGAAGGCTTTATAGCAATACACAATTCTATGAAGTGACCCAATTCTCACGAATGCTTACTGTGAACCTAATTTAGTGTGCCTGTGAGAAAGCTCTCTCTCTCTGTGTATGTGGTTAAGTGTCTGGTTAATAGGTCTCATTAGATGATCATTAATAAATTGCGGTGTTATGTCATTATGTCCACATTATATATATATATATATATATATATATATATATATATATATATATATGGACACAGTAAGTCGATGATAATTATATATAATATAATGTATTTTTATATATATATATATATATATATATATGAACATTTTGAATATGTTGTTCAGGTATATAACTGTAATTGGAATGTTACGTTTTAATGAACCTGACTCAATTACTGGCTTATTCACTCAAACACTTCCCCACTGTGACATTATAGCACTCTGCTAGTACAGTGGTTAGAACTCAGAGTTTGAATCTGACTGGTATTTGTTGGATAATTATCTGTTTCTCCTATGTCCCCTGTGTGACTACTGTAGTTGTGGTATTCACTAGGGCTCTGTTGAGTTCTGTTAAAGTAGTTGTAGTAATAATTTTTTGTGAATATTTGCATATGCTTATCTTGTTGTATGGCATAATAATGGTCATCCAGGTACCAACGTAATCATGTCAGTTTTATCACCACATGCAACTTTGAAACTAATAAGCATTCATCCAGAAAAGAACTTAACTATATATGATTATAGGTTGATTATATCAAAGTTTACTATATCATGGTTCAATATTCACACCTGTATTGTTTCAGTGAAGGTTGTTCTGGTGGCATTATTTGGGTATATATCGTTTTATGTGTGATATTTGTATACCATTGTACATTATTTGGGGACAATTTTAAACAATTACTGTTGTTCTAATCAAGGGAGTATAGCTCCTGTGGTTAATAATAATAATGGCAAAGATGACATGGTCATTTATATAGGTATTGCTTTCTATAGATGAAGTGGGTACTTCACACTGGACAATAAATGATGATTCAGTTCTTGGCATAAAAGGACCCTACTGAAATCTTGGGCCTAATTTGAAAAGGCAGATTCAGAACAGCTGATTTTCGTAATAATGCATTTGTGTATAATATTCAAGCATAACAAAGAGATAGGGATCAATGTCAATATAGAACCGGGATTGACTCTCATATTAGCTATTATACCCGATCAGAAAGGTGTGAATTAGGGTAGGTATGATTTATCCAGTATCTCAATAGTATATTTTCCGGGATAATGATGAATCAATCATTGTACATTTAGTTAGACCAGGGTTTAGCATGCAGTTACCAGTCAACCATATGCATATAGAAGTTTTACTTCAAGGCAGTTTGCCACCATGCACAGGCAGGTATACATACATGTGTGTGCATGCACGCCCCCCCCCCCCCCACAGAGAGAGAGACGCTTTATCTACAGGTGCACACATGGGTACACATACTAACAATTAAAGTTGCTTTTTCATTTACATCAATAGAGAACATTTATTATAGCCGTTTTTAAATCTAGAACCTTGGTTACAGAATCTAGATTATTGCATATAACAGAATATGTTTGTGTACATATACTGGGATGTTCCTCTCACATTGTTCAGTAACTATTTGACGTGGTGGGATTCCCTTTGTCATGTGTTGTGTAAGCAGCTTAATTGGGTCAGGGGAGGTTAAGGGTAGGTCATATATTCATAGTTGCCTGGTGGACTTGCACCTAAGGCTACAGTTTTACTTTAAAGCATGCCATTATTAGTTTCATCCTTACAAGATTGTCTTGTATGTACATAAATTAGCTTTTATATATTTTGATATTGACATTATTTATATAGCTGCATTTACCTGCAACGCAGATATATTAAATTACTGATAATAACACACCTTTTGGTGCATATGAAGGAATTAGACAAAACTTGGATGGGTGTGTAGCTAGCTATATGAAAGAGGTTTAGCTAGGTAGATTTATACAGAAGACAGCTGTTACTTGGAAACACAAAGCACTTGTTTTGTAGTTGCTCAGATGGATTTGAAATAAATACAAATGCAATTCATCAGGTGATAGCATATTGTAATTCTGTTAGTTTTGGTTAGCAGACATCTGTATTTGCTATATGTAAATATATATTATTTGTATTTGGTGGTGATGGTGGTGGTTGCAGTGATGTGTGTCTGTGTGTGAATGAGAATTAAATGGCCACTGATTTGTTATTCATGTGTATAACTGTATTGACCAAAAAATGCAATGTATGATAACAGTGGTATGATAATTGAACGATACACAGGCAAGGAAATGCGTTGTTTGACATGAATGGGCAGCCAGTGATGGCAGGAGTGGTTAAGGTAATGGCGGCAGTCTATTTCTTGAGAGTTAATGAACGACCACCCATGTTTGATTATGCATAATAATGACTACGGTCATAATATATATCTTACAGTAAGATTGTGAAATCAGTGATTTCATGAAATCTCTAGGAATATCGTGAAATCAGTCTATTTTTTATAGTGATTTCACGAATTTCCTAGGGATTTCGCGAAATCGCTGGTTTCACAATCTTACTGTAACATATATACTATTCCGTTGAGCTATACTGTCAGAGATTTACTTTTGAGATTGGCAATAATAATTGTTTTCAGACGTGTATTTCTTACACAGTTACAGTTATATAAAAATGACTGTCTCACTGAAAGTTGTTTACATTTATAATTGATACCTATATATATATATATATATATATATATATATATATATATACAGGTAGTCGTCAACTTTTATTAGTTTTAAAGGAATAACGTATTCAGTGATTTAGCTGACGGTGGGTCATTATATCTGACTATGAATGTCATACACCAGTTTAACTAACTGTGACTGTTAGGTGTACTAGCTTTCTACAATAACTGCCATAGAATAATAATCGGATTATGCTATAGAAATGTATATTGTTCAGATTAGCGTTAATATTCTACCTCCCTTCATTTTCTCTGAATGCTGTATTTATTAATGTAGCTGTAGCATTCGCATCATTGTTGCTTGTTGTTCAACGGTGGTTCACTTTTATCCGCTTCACGGAGTTCACATTCACTGACCTCCTCCATCAAAGTTAAATGTTACAGCCATTAGCTAACCAGCCACAGGATATAAAATAATGGAAAACTCATCGTACCGGATGTAGCAGACAGGGATGCGTGATGCCATTTGACTTTTTAAACTGGCCACTGTGATGACATCTCTTAACTGTTTGGGGGCGCCTTCGTGGTCCAGCGGTAGCGTGTTGGACCACAGATCACAACCACACATGTTCGAATCTCGGTGTGGCCATATCTGAAGGTTGTTTCATCTTTGACTTGGCTTCATTAACTTTGAAGATCGCCCATTTAGCTTACCATGGGCACGAAAGTGGCCGCAAAACAGCAATCATCATCATATTTGTACATCAGGCTTGTAGTGGAAAAGTTAAACCAGGATAACATTGTAACATTCTTGTAATGTGATTGTTACTTGGTTTTCTTGCAATCTTATTAGTGTTGTCCCAATTTGAGAACAACAAATCTGGTTTTATCTGCCTGAAACTAATACAATTGATACACAGGCTTTTTAGATATTTGTAATAATGATTTTAGTCTGAATTATATTGTTATAATATAACTATCACTCTTTGGCAGAATAAATAATGATTGTCGGTTCCACTTGTCTAAGTTGTTATGATCGTAGCTGAGTACACTACATTTTACTGATGTAACTGTTCAGTAATACTGAATTAAGTCTCATAATTCTGAAGCAGTGACAGATTTTAATGCAACACTTTCATCTGAAGTAGATGTCCTACAGTCTCAACAGGTAATTAATGCATTGGTTGCACTTGATTTTTCTAGCCTTGTGTGATCCTCTTATTTACCTCAGAAGACTTGATACGGGTTAAATGAACAGCTTTTTTTCCAGATAGCTCTATTTTACTATTTGAAGTATTTATTTATTTTAGTGAGTGCTCTTTTTCAGAGTGATAGTAGCTGTAAGCAAGCTCTATAGGAGTATAAGCTATCATGTGTAAGCGGCTTAACATTATTTACATGGCTTTTTTTAGGTAATGGGGATGCTCTGAGAGCACACTGGTTAGAACATTGCGTTGCAAGCCTCTAGATTGTGTATTCAAATCCAACTTCTACATGCGTTTGAGATTTTCCTGAGAAGCCGTCCCTCAGCCATATGATCCATATAGGCTGAAGAAACTACACTCACTCATTCGTTCACTTCCTCATATAATGCTAAACTGGTTTACTTTCGAATGATACTTTTCTACAACAGGCTGGACATTTTTGAAAGCTAGAAAGGTTGCCCAAATATCTACAGTGGTTTTCTAGAAAACTGTTATCCAAATGTTTGAAGCAAGCGGGCAAAAAAAAGAAATATTGATTTAAGATCCTCTGTTGGTTATCATTTGTTTGGTAAAAGTAGTTATCTTGCTACGGTTTCATGGTGAAGGTTCTTATGTACTTTAATTCGGGAAGTCAAATCAGCCGGATAGTAAGATAGAGCCAGTATCAGCGTATTGTGATATAATACAATGATTCAGACATGTTCAAATTACTTTACAAAAGATAGATCATTTCCTGGACGCACTAGGATTGTTCCTGGATCAGTTTTGTCTAAGCCAGTGGGCAGCCATTATACTGTTCAGGTTATTGATTTCATCACAATAAGAGATGACTTCATGGAGTATATACCATTGCTGTCCAGTTGGTTATCTGATATAGAGACGTTCTCCTACTTCATAAGCGTATAACACGTTTGTTGTATTATGTCTGGATGCAATAATTACAATAAATAAAACAGCTGTCAAAACCGAATCCGGGACATTTAGCCAACGGACATTTAGCCAATATTTGCAGGGGAGACATTTAGCCAACATTCAAAATTTTTGATTATGTTTATGTGAGTTTTCATAAATATAGTTGTTTCAATAAACACAAAACATTGTATGTAATTGTATTTTTGTAATTCATTGTACAAATGTAACAAACACAAAGTGATGTCTCATATTCTAGAACTTGCAAACACAGATGTTACATATAGTCTACAGCTGTTATATTCAATCATCATAGTGTATGTAATTGAATTTTATTCAATTCATTGTACGAATGTAATGATCACAAACAAATGTCTTATACTCTAAAATCCGAAAACACAAACATTGCATATAATACATTCTTTATTTCTGACATGTTGTCTATAGGTGTACATTGTCAGTATTCCTATTATTAAGTCTACTTCGTATGCTTTTAATATATTTGTTTGTGTTATCTATATTCTTTCCATATAAGTATAAATATAGTTGAATAAAATATTGAGTCATTTAAGAACAGAAGAAAAAAAACATAGCGAGCCATAATAATCTCATTTAAATTTATTGCTCAAATAATGACACAAGTATTTCTTTATAGTGTTTGTAATTAACAAATATGAAAATGCTCAATGACTTCAATGCCATTCCATGTCTTGCGTACGGTTATTGAATTTTGGTTTAAATACGGACGTATATCTGTATGATTTAAAAATGTGTGACACAGACTACCAGTATGTCACAAACTCAATAATCATATTCTCATTTATCCCACATATTATCTATCATGCAACAAACCTTGTGGATCAACAAATTCTGACTGTACATAAAACATAATCACTGTAAAGGAAGCCAGATCTAGTTATCTGGGGCCCTTTTATCCTACTAGCCTATAGAAGTCACTGGTTCCAGGTGAAAGAAGTTAAGTATCATTGGGGATGATCTGGTCAACTTGAAGGTACACCAAACAGAAGCACTGTAAACAAAGCCAGATCTATTTGCACTAGGTGACCCATTTATTTGATAGTGTCTTTCACATACATGCATTTTTATTAGCACACTACTCAATATTTGGAGTATGGACAGTTGCTCTGAACTTTAATGCTCTAATAATTGGTAATATTCATCCCAATAATTATATAGGTAATATGATTCTAATAAATATATTTATTAATTAAAAATCATATAATTTAAAAAAAAATCCTCATTAACAATTCACTGGTGAGTAAGTGTCCACTTTTTCATTTTGTTTGGTGAGCAACTGTCCGGGTGAGCAACTGTCCTACATCCTAATATTTGACACATGAATATCTACATGAATAGTAAGAATATAACAAAATAATGACATTTATTGTTCTTCTGCACACAAAGTGAATATTGTCTATCTGAACAGTTAAATAGTCTAATTCAACACTGCCTCTGAGAATCCTGTAGCAATCTTAAACGTTTTACTGTTGCATAGAAGATTGTGAACTTTAGTGTGAATATTTCCAAGTTTGAAAATATTCGCTCACTTGATGCTGATGAAACTGAATCCATTGAACATTTTGTGTAGTGGACTGTTATTAGTTTGCTGATGATCACACTTTGCACTTTGCATATTTCTTATTTTCAACGGCAACATGTAAAAAATGTTCCCAAGCGGAATTCTCTGGCCTTCCACCTTTATACAGTACTAAAGGCTGGATATAAAATAATAATCACAGTATTAGTTCAATAATTTAAGCCAACATGCAGGCATGTATTAATTTGATATAACACTATGATCACGAGAAAGTGTAACACTGCTTCAAATTAAATTCAGACTGGCTTTCTATACTGAGACAAAATGAAGTCACATTTTAAAACTGTGATAACATCCACAAAGAGAACATAATATTAACAGAGCATACATAAACTCAAAAATATAACAATATACATGTGGATGTAGGATAAAATTTTGAATGTTGGCTAAATGCCCCCCCCCCCCTGCAAATATTGGCTAAATGTCCGTTGTCTAAATGTCCGGATACCGTCAAAACCAGCAGAGAGAAAGAGTGGGGGTGTGGGTGTGTGTTAGAAATGAGCTATCTCATCATTTAACTAAATAAAGAACACATGCATATGTCACAGAGTGGCTAGGCGGATGCGTTTGGACAGGCATTCTCAGTGAAACAGCCCTATTAGACTTAGAGACAGGTTGCGTCTCTGTTAGCCATCGGCACAGCAAAACCCAGACAGTTGCCCTCACGTGGCTGGTCCCCCAGGCCTCATTGATCAAAATGTTCTCTTCCGCATCAACTCAACCATACCGGAAAATCTCCTGACCCTAATCATTGTTTACATTAACTACATGACCTTTAGAACTCTGTACGGATCACCTGGCTGTCTTCTTTTTTCTAACCCTGTTTTGACCTATGGACCTGTTGCTTCACACCGAGCAATTTGATTTAATTCAGAATTGCTTTTTATGCACTTGAAAATTTCTTTTATGCAACCCATTGGAATTAATTGTGCTGAACCAGTTTATATATGTGTGTGTTCATATTTTAATATGGGTATTTTTACAAGCATGATATAGTGGTGTCTTATCAATTTATTAATTATTCTGTTTCCAGAGTTTATCTATTTTGATTCAAACTCCACATGCTTTTTTTTCTTGGGGATGTTTTGTCTTTCCATCAAAGGAGTTAGTAGCCTGTTGAAGATTGTTGTTGTATATATTTTTGCTTACCTAATTTTTTCACCACATAGTAACGAGTGTGAGCATGCCTCATATGAAGCTGGTCACCTAAAAAATCCTAGCAACTCCTTTCAAGTCGGTGGTTTGTTAAGTTCATCTGTGAGGCCACCATAGATTGATCTGTCATACCTGTTACACATTAAACAGCTCAAAGTTAAGCTATAGCCACTGGACTGCATCCACTTTGTGTTACACACTTGAATGATGTCAACATTATCAAGGTCAAATGGTTATTATTTTATATTGACAGAGAAAAACCATGCAGAAGATCTCAAACTGGTGACAGGTCAACAGCGCTCAGATTTGTTTACTTATTACAGTATTTGGATGAGCAGCCCATTCCATTGTATCCTATTCATTCATTCATCTTATAAGCTTGATTGTTATTTTGATAGTTTACGAGAAGAGCATTAACTAATATTGGCATTACAGTATGAACAATTATAGCATCTACATTACTATTAATGTTATTGTGTTTCATTATGTGAAGACACTCATTATCTGAAGGTTGTTTCATCTTTGACTTTGCTTCATTACCTTTGGAGGTAGCTCGTCCCATTTAGCCTACCATGTGCAGTTGCGCACAAAATGATGAGTAACTTCGATATGTATGATCACGATTCAGCGATTATTATTTTCGTTTTGGGTTATGAAGTATTTCATTTCTCATTCACTCTTTGTTAACAGATCATGAATACTGATGGTTATGCTTTAATTTTTTATTTTGATAACTTTTTGGCCATTTCCTACGGTTTACCTGATGAAAATAGGTATTAAACAGTGCAGAAATTACAAACATTGATCTGTTCATAAGATGCATGTTGTGTCCGTAACTCTGACCACCCATTGTTAAACACTTTACTGAATGGACGCATTCAAAGATCAAAACAAAGGTTATTTGAATGGGTGGGTTTTGATAGGCAACAGTGAATCTAATATGGATGTGACATTTGAGTTTGATGAGCATGTATTGGAAATGATTGATAGTTCAGGTTATTTTCATATTTTACCTGAAATGCATTTTCCACCTGTTATTAAACTGTATATCATTGTTTTGATCAGGAGGTGTATACCCAGCAAACTGTATAATCACATATAAAAAGTAGTACACTAATATTAAAAATTATAGATTATGGCACTCTAGTAACATATTTTGTCTGCTCACGTATTATATTTATAATGGCATCATCATGTGTCTTTAAATAGATCATGATTCTTTTTTGTTTTCTTAAGTGAATTATGGTATCATTGTTAACTGATGTAGGTAACCAGTTTTATTATCTGAAGTTAAAAATATCACACCCACTTTTAAATGTGCCCCGAATCATGATTGTTTTTGCTTGTAATCATTGGAAGCTTTGTAAGGTGTCGGTTTTATTATGTTCTGCAAATTGTTTTCCCTTCTTGCTGGGAATTGGAATTATTAAATCTTGGGGAATTTGTGGGAATTTGTTTTTAATTTCTTAGGTTAATGATGATTCATTTGGAGGCAGGTCCCGCCATCATTTTGAATAGTGTGGTGACTGGGTACTTATTTGACTGATGAAAGAGGGAATAAGTAATAGGTTCTGTTTTTAGTATTGTTTTCATATTTTTAATATATTCTTTCTTCGGTTACCTCACTGTAACAGGAAGTCTAAAATACAGGCACATGACACCTTAATCAGAAAGGTAACAAACTTGTTGTATAATCTAGCTTGCTCTGTATGTTCGTTCCAACAATAATTATCTTTCAATAATGTTGCTGGTAAGGTTCTAGTCAATTCACTGCCAACAATTTAGTTTGCAGTTCTGTGACGAAAATATAATTCATATCTCCTGGAAATATACATAGTCATAGTGTGTATGAAGTTCACAACAGACATGTGTTCAACATTGTTTGTCGGTTGCCTACAGCTTGTATTTGTCCATCGTATGTACATAACAGATATGCCCAAGGCATCTCCTCTAATGTAGTGTTTCAGTGCTAAATTGGCAGTATTCTGATGAGTGGTGACACTCATCTAATGATGTATAATTACAACTGATGGTTTAACCTCCAGGTGCTATATGTATAGTGTAGTATAGTTTACCACTGTGTGACTTCAAGTGTCATTCAGTCTGGTTTTTCTGACCTTACTGGGGCTGTGGTTAGGTTTCAATTATTAAGGGAATCATGTGACACAGAGATGAAAAAATCTAGCGTAGAGTTGTGATATTTTGGTAGTTTATGTTAGATTTTATTAGAGTACTCTAGGTTCATGTCTTATCATTCTGGTACGTAGTCAAGTATATACAAAACAGAATAATATTTAAATCAGTAATCAGTGAGAATTAACATTGTGTTCATTATTTTTGTTAGAGTGTTATCAATGACGCTTTTGATATGGTATCAAAAAGATTCTGTTTGCACTAAATAACATTTTTATTGTAGTTTAACAGTGTAGATGTATGTATAATTTTTTTCTTCCCTGAATAAGTGCATTGCTGCCATTATCAGGTTCACAGACCAGATCCGCTTCTTTCAAGAACTGTACTTAATATCATTATGGTTTTCTTTCACTAGCATATTGTGGTCCTTCATCATCCATAGAAGTCATTGAGTAATAACTTGTCTTCAACTTCACTGTTGTTTCTTTTCAGGTTTGGCGAGTGAAAGATGAAAACATGTTTGGTAAGTATTTGATTTATTTGAACATATTCCAGTATGTATATATCAACTTGTATGATTATTAACATAGAATTCAACCAAGCAGTGTATCTTGGTGT
The DNA here is from genome assembly GCA_025642065.1 of Paralvinella palmiformis. Lineage (NCBI taxonomy): Eukaryota > Metazoa > Annelida > Polychaeta > Terebellida > Alvinellidae > Paralvinella > Paralvinella palmiformis. The sequence goes on from JAODUP010000055.1 coordinate 488,589, forward strand.
ATGTTCTGGGCAGATATATAGAAAGAAGTTCAACCGGTAACATCAATCATGTTTATTTGAACAACACATCTTGGGTAAAATCACAGAGACATAATGGGATTAAGTGGGTTGTTTTCATCCTGTGTCTTGGTGACATTTTCACAGCCAGTGTAATATTTGCAGAGGATGCTACCGACATCATCTGGTAGCTGAGATTATCCAGCCATTGGATATTACTTATTTTCTCCGGCCTCTGATGCGACATTGTTGTCATTTAATTGTCTTGTCCTTCAGGTGTGCCCACTGGGAGAGACACTGTGGCTGGTTGGCGATGACATTCGACTGGGTGTTCTTGGTGTGTGGGCGTCTAGTCAAATATTGACTAGGCCAGTCTCCTAGCCAACTGTATTGGTACAGATGCTAGTTTTGCACATCATCTCCAGCCATAACGCGAAATTGTTATCACCTGTCATTCAGCGTCAGTACAGAGTAAGGATTGAAAGGTTTGTCATTCATAGATGCAACTGCACCTGGCATTTGGCCCGTGCAGATCTGTTGATTTTAGGTCAAGGAGTTTGTTTGTTTTGGGCCGTAGAAGACATACCTTCGTTTTCATGGGAATGGGTTGTACTATGAATCCCTTATCAGTACAGCTTATCAGTCTTTTGTTTTCTTAGTAAATAATGAGGCGTTCTGGCCCGTAAAGTGCCAACTGAAACTACTGGTTGTAAATGTGAATTCGCTGATAAGAACTAGATCTATTCACCGTCACTCACTCCCTTGTGGCCCTAGTACGCTGTGTTCAGTAACTGTGTAAATATGTTACGCCGGCATGATTTAACTACTACGTCATCTGAACCGGTTAGCTGTATTTGTCTGCTCTTTCCTTCTCTCACAATATACCTTGCAGATACGACTGTACATATGATGTACTATACCTAGACAGGTATTAGGATTGTAATTTGCAGCATTAGTATTCATGTAGCTGTTTGAAAAATATTAAAAATATACAAGAAGGCATACAAATGCTCTATATCTGGCTGCTAAAATAGAATAGCAGAGTGTGTGGGTGTGAGTACGTGCGTACGTGTAGGTCAATGATATGAGTTTGGTATTCATACATATGTGAAATGTTGATGGTAGGCATGTGGGTGGGCATGGTGGTCTGTAGTAACTGGAAGATACTGTGGCAGGGATTTATGTAAAAAATTGTCAGTTTTCAGCAATGTTATATTATTTAGAATTAAGTGGGTTGCTCAAAGTTGGTCATAGTGGATTTTCTGATCTGAACTTAGGGATGGGATGTATTGTTGCCTAATTCAGAATTAACCAAGCTTATCCACTCCAGGTTACAGGATCTAGTTTGAGATAATACAGTTTTTAATAGGATGTACTTCTGTGTACATTTTTATAATATTAGTTTCATTGTATTATCACTTAATCACCAGAGTATTTGTGATTACCTTACTGGGAGTCACCCAATGGATGTTTTAGTACTTGGTAATATTAATTTATTTGTTAGCAGAAAGTGTTGACTATGGTAGTAAGAATAGATCTCTCTTCCTAAACACATCATAATTTTATACTTATAAACTGGATCGCTGGTGGCACTTGTTTATAATTTTATTCTTGACTTTTCTTCCATTTGCTGAACAAATTAAACCTCTGATACAGGTTAGCATTGGTGACTATTTTGGTAACCGTTTAGAAAGGATCGAATAAATTAAGGTCAAAGGTGATAGGTCAAAAAACCAGACAGTCTAGCTTGATCAACAGACTATAAACACAAATGAGATGGATACATACTATAGTGATTTTATTGCATTGTGTGGTGGGACTGGATGAGTGGCCGAAGTTAGCCTGATTACAACAGGGTCTTGTCTGCAAATACTATTAAACTGGGAGTTCCTGTGGGGATAATTAAATATCTAGATGTCAGTTTGTTAACGAATAACTTAACAGTTTCACCTAATACAAAAGTGCTAGGTCTGCATACGATCTGACCTGGTGTGTTTTGGGGTTAGAGTTCAATTATGGATGTCTATAGTACGTACACCAGTTAACGGAGTTCCCATAACATTTCATCTGTATATAATGTGAGAAAGGAAACGGTGTTCATAGTGCGTAATGGAATGGTAATAAATAATTTGTATTTTTGAATTCAGGAATGTAGTGTATGAAAAAGGCTGCTGTCTTTGCATGATTGACAGTTCACCATCTTATAAATAATTGTAACTTTTTTCTGTGTACATTTCACTTGAACCCCTAAAATTACAAAGCCTGTTTTGTATCAGTATATTTCATAGCTTACAGTAGTTAAAAAAGTGTGATTTGCAATGTTTGGCATTCTGAATATGTTACATTTTAATGATGGGGGGGGGGCGAAGGGGGAGTAGCGGTTATCTATATTTTATTACCACCTTATACAATATCATGATTCACATCTTGGAATGCTGACTATGTTACTATATTAATGATTTGCGTCAAGTATGGGCTGTGTTTTCTTTGGTATGCATAAACCAGACTTACAGAGCAGAGCGTATGTGGGCGTTGTTTTATATAGTTGTCAATGGTATGTTTATGAAAGTGACATATTGTATACATAATGAACAGCTTCCGATTATCATCTTGGCTTGGAATCTATTTGTTTATAATATAATACACATACATAAATATGAATTTATCAGTGCATTCTTTGTTAGGGACCTGCATTGTATTCACACACACACACACACACACACACACACACACATGTTTATTCATGCGAATATTATTGGCTTATAATCATTGACATTTTAGGAATGCCAGAAATTGGCATGAACTTCTTGGAATTTTAATTCATAGATAGTTTTCTTCGTATACACACACTATGAGTATGAATGGTATTTTATGCAATCTGTTTGCAGGATAATACATTTTGTGAGTGTGTGTGTAAACTTTAGTTTCCTTGCAGCTTGTATTAGTCCAGTAAGTATTTTGGCCTCTGGCCAGCCAACTAGACTATTTTTCCAGGCAGCATGATGTAAATAAATCCCAAAAAGTAGGTCAAGGGAGGAAGAAATACCTTAAATTTCACATGGCTTACTCACACATCTTTACTCTGAAGTAAAATTAATCTCATATATTTTTGTAGACGTAGTAGTTACTCCATACTTATTAGCAAAGTGACTTTTGTCAGTTATTACGTATATTATCATTTCACTGAGTTCATTTTTATAGATAATATTCAGATTATTATAGCTTTCTGACAGGTTCATAAACAGAAAAAGACTTTCCCTTGCATTTACATGTTAATCTGTCAATACTTATGTTATATCCTAGCTTTTGACTTACCAGTTATTAATTATTTCTAACCATTATTATTATATTTCTATTTATAATGAGCAAAGTGCTAAACTTCATCATTTATTGATGGCTATATTTGATGACATCATGATACTTGTTGAAGTGAATGACACTAATGCAACCTGGATGACTTCTGTTTTGGCTGGCTGATATGTCTATTAGCATTTTCTGGACTATGATTTTGCCCAATAATGCCAAGGATATAGTTGTTAACTGACTATTAAATGCTAGAAATAACATATCTGTACTGTGTAGAAAGAGATCTAGACAGTAATTAGAAGGAAACATCACAGAACCCTGGCCGTTAAAGGTCATCTAACACAGGCATGGTGAAAGTTTTTGGTGTCTCATTTACATATATATCATTGACGAAATGACCAGTGAGGGTAGGACCCAGACTACTGACTTGGATGTAACGGTGGTGGAATGAATAGGACTGGATGTGAAACTGGGTTGTTTCTCCAGCTGTGCCGTGATCTCCGTCTAGACTAGACTGGCCATTATAGATTTAGGTTTAAGCAATGGTTTGTTTTAGCCAGATGGCAGTAACCCCTCCTGGGTTGGTGACGCTTCGAAATATTCTCTCTCGTTATTTACACGATGTTTAGAATTTCAGTTTTGTGGGTATCGTATCTTCATTGGACTGGGTAGATTTTTTTTGGTGCTGATGCCCTACCAAATAGGCTCATTCTCTGTATAACATGATGTTTACAGCTCATTGATCCCTCAGAGTGATTACCCCAGTTATCCTGGAACTAGACCAACTATCCAGGACCCTGACCTTACAAGGTCAGCAACACTACTATTTGAACGAAACAGCTACATGTAATTGCTTTCATTCAGTTCCCCCCCCCTGCATTCAGTTGAATTTCGGAAGAATGTGTTCCACATCCTTTTTAGGATGGCACACCAGTTATGACATTTATTTAATAATTTATTGATTCTGTATAAATTATTAATGACATCTTTCTGATGTTAGTACTTTTTCATATAAAAATGGTAAAATGACATCAAAGAAGTGCAGCGTAGTCAATATTATCCCCAGTTTTGTTAAGGTATTGATTGATATCTAAACTTTATGAAGCTGTCATCTCCCCAAATCACAGTTGCATTCATTTCAGACGAATCATTATGATTGGAAAAGGGCATTTTCTGGTAGAACAGTACAAAACCTTCCCAGTGACCCTCCCTAACTTGTACATATTGTTAAAAAAATCCATTACATTCCCTGCATTCATATATATTTCACAGGTTGAAGCTGTTGTTGTTTTGTTTTAATTTTTCTGGGTGCAGTTTTCAAACTGACAACACATTGTCAGTACTACTGTTATTGCCTTGAATGGATAAAAATAATATGGCTAAAAATCGGATCAATGATTGGTATCAGCTATGTCTGCCATTAATTATTGTTTTGTTTACTGATTGATGGAGTTTGAAGAGATACTTCTTTATATTTTTAGATAAATTTGGTTAAACTCTAGGTGTTATTTTTCCTGAGATATAAGCTCTTATATCCTAACTAAATCCTGGAGACATTGCTACCCAAGCTTTATTACCTCATCCCGTTAAGTTTTCTTGGAGTATCATATTGAACTTGAATTGGATCAGTTTGAATTGTTGGCACTTGTCTCTACATAATGCTAATCTCTGGTCTCACTTGCAGTTGAAGCATAACTCATTACCTACTCGTTGTAGGAATGAAGGACACTTCATTATGTTGTCAAAGGCTTTTACTTGAATACCATTATGAAGCTAATGGTCATCAACAGTGTTAGCTAAATTGGTAATACTTTGTTTTTAGGCTTTTTGTGTGGCGTAGGCTTATTATAAAATAACCATGAATTATGTTAAGAATTTGCACCCATCATTATACATAATGCTCTGTGAATAAATTTCATTTGTTGTAAGTTCATTTTATTGTAAATGATATTATTTCAAACAGAATCCAGGCCATTAATTTTCTACTTTTAACACTTGTCCATCTGTTGGGATATTGAATAAATAAACATTAATGCTTGAAAGCCACATGAACAACAATGAGCTGTTTAAACAATTGTCCATATTTCAGCTACACAGAATGGTCCATTTGGTGTTATGGCCAATGAAAGCAAATGTACACTGACAACATGGCAACTCGAATCCTCATTGTGCCATCTTCATTTATATGTCATTGTCTGGTTTCATCTAGCCTTCGTGCAAACTTTATTGGTGTTGACTGGGATTTCTTCTGACCCCTTTATGTAGTAGGTTATTAGGTGGCATACAATTTATTATTCATGCACTCAGAATTAGTTTTTTGATTTAAGCCTCAGATGCCTGTAGTTAATGTTTTGTTGTAGACAAGCTTAGCCATCTGTAAATATTATAGCAGAGCATGTCTTTTACTGTGTGGGAGGCAGCTTGAGTCAGAATTCAACAAGCTACTGTTCCTTTTTCTCTGCTTAAGAGGCCAGACAACCAGACAGAGTCTTTTTTTTATCAGAGCAAGGTTTCTAGCTGTCGCTGTTAGATAGGATCTTGTGCAATTTATCATTGTAACAAAGCACAGATGTGGCAGAGGCATTATGCAAGAGCTGACTGGAGAGCTAGTATCAGAAGGGTGGCTAGCTATTCATTTTATCGGTTATCTTTTTGTAGAAGTTCATTATCAGTGTATCATAATAAGACACCACTCTAAGCTTAACCTTTTCTGTGGGTAAACTATCATCTGCCAGCTAACTTAATAATTTACACTAGTTTGATTTAAGGCTAGCTATGTTTTTGACATAACTGTGTGTGTGTGTGTGTGTGTGTGTGTGTTGTGTTGTGTGTGTGTGTGTGTTGATAATAACAACAACAAAAAAGAAATTGTAATCCCTAAGTAGCTTGAGTCATCAAACACCTGGTCATGAACAAGTTATCAATGTATGCTGGTGATTTGCGCTTTTCCGTGAAAAACAGCTGCAGATCAAGGGGTCAGCTTTTATCTCACCAAGGGAATTGTACTTTATTAAAATGAAGTGATTAGAACCTGGATGCAGCCCGAAACCTACTCCATTCTGGGGTGGCTTAGTTTTAGAGAATAATACCATACACATAGTATCAAGTATGGTTACAACCCGTCATTAATACACTGAGCTTCCCCTCTTAGTTAGTGGCCATATATTTTACACTGCTGCGACTAATGATTAGCTGAGTAACGGAAATGACATTTGTCCATCCCCAATATAAGCGAATATTTTTCTCCTATATACTAAACGCATTGATCAGGTCAGAGATACTGATTACGCTCAATCAGTCCATGTATATGTTGCCTGTATGCTAGTATACAGTGATTTTTCTCCGATGTCTTCTTTACATCCAAGGCACATCCATTCTCATTAATGATTTCACTCCCACCGTCGTACATCTGCTTTCAGTCTTAAGAAGCTAGTAGTCTGTGCTCAGCTTGTTCCTCATCTTTCAGCGTGCAGTTATCTCTTAATTTATCAGAGAAACAGCCAAGGCCACATACGGTTTTTTGGCTGTGAGAAAGTTGCACGGTAGTGATTTTTTACATTTACAACTATTTCACCGGTTGTTCCCAGAGATTTTGTCATTAACTTGTTTATTCTCTGTGTTCGTTGTCAGTACTGGTCGTAGTTTGTGTTTAAATGCTTAGTACATGTACTGCATTTATACCCATTTAATCACATGTAGTCATTTCCCCATTCGTAGCCTGCTCTTCTGAACATTATTTGAAGACATCATTTATGGGAGACAACGTAATAACAGGACTATGATGAATACCTACCTAAACGGAGAGCATCAACCGATTCCAATTCCATATTTGGTCCTATGGGAGAGAAGGACTAACAGTTATCCCGGATGATGCGTTTTAGCCCTTATTTATACAATTATTAAATCCATACTGATATTGGTAAATTCAAGTACTCTTCCAGTGCTTTTCCATAAAATAGATACAGGCAGATGATGCAAGTTATTTTCTCACTACGCGGAGTTGGAGTTAGAGACTTAAGTGTTTCGCTGTTGTGTAATGTGTAATGAATGATTTACCAGACGGATGAGATTTAATCGGCGGCATAACACGAATACAGTAGATTCATTCATTCATTCATTCTGAGTTAAACAGGTTCATTGCTTTCCTGGTATTAATATTTTCATTACAAGGCCACTGGTATGTAACATAAACAGTGTGAAAAACACACGTGTTGTCCGTTTTAGGTCCTAATGACAAAAGCTGACTTGAGTGATGGATCAGCACGACGATGGTAATGTATTTTGTCAAATAAGAATGTCTTTTTATGCCATGATCGGTGTGACTTCATTATTAGTTTGTTTTTAATGTGTTTGGGCAAAAGATTCCATTCTTCACATCTTGACTATGTTATATTAATTTTGCTGCAACTGACTTTCTGTTGCAGACAATTGATGTAGTAGCGTTATTGATGGGAATTAGATGAATACTATAGATTTTTTGTTTTTGCTTAGTTAACGCCGGGATGCCAGCTTCACTGTGGTATCATTTAATGGAGACATCTGCGGGCATGATGTAGATAATGTTAATACAGATTATGTCATTGAACGCCGCGAGTTATTTGGCCTAGTATTGTCAGAAGCATGGCCCAGTAATATAAATTGATAGAAACTGTTGCATTTACTTCACCGACCACCATTCTATTCCAATTATCATCATATGCTAAGTGTCTGCCTCGGTGACACGGTTTGGTTCTCCATATTGTTATTTAAAATCCTGGTTTATTTCTGAGAAAGTGTAGTATACAGCAATTAGTATTTACATACATGTATAATACCAAACTACATGTATAAGTTTCATCTGGCTGAAATGCTAAAGACTTGGATCACTGTATTAATTCTAACTAGAACATCATGTCTGGGATATGTCTTCTATTCTCACCTAATGGAAATGTGATACTCATTTAATATGAATTTTACAGCCCGGCCTGCTTTGGCCTATACTGCATATTCATGGAAACTGAAACAGATTCCTGGAAATCACCAACCGGCAACAGTTAATTAGGATATTTGCCTGGAGGCCCGATGAAGTATTAGATAGAATATTAGCAGTAATGTTTTAGATTCTGTGTATGTTGTTGTTTTTTATTTGGGGGGGGGGGATTGGTGTCTTGCCATCCGATCCGCCGATTGCACGGCATATATACAGTTATGGCTAGTTGAAACAGTTACTCAACCTCACCTTCAAACAGTACCAGTTGTCCGATGTTATCTTAAAGTGTGTTAAATAAGAGGTATATAGAAACGGAATAAAGTGATGTGTGTGGTCTTGGAATAGACTGGTAGAGTCTAGTTGATATTGCATGGACAGAAGTATTGTTACAGTATTTAGTTTTCCCTTGTAAAGAATTACGGACGCTGTTTTTGGGCATAGAGTTTGTTTCTGCAATATTTATTTCTTTATCTGATTTTTTAGTTATTTATTCCAACCCTCACATAACCTGTAAACACTTCTAATATTACGGTAACTTTAAATATGATTTTGCCTTTTTGGTATGATCTAGTATTTTAGTGATACCTTAAGATATGGCGCAGACAACACTGCTTGTATATTTTATCATCGCAGATTGTTCACTCACATAACCGCACCCATCATGTTACGGATGTTTGTGTATACATTCCAGATAACGGTGCTCTCAAATTCAGACACACAGAAACAGATCAAAAGAAAACGGAGCTATGTCCCTATCTGATTTCCTCTGGCGCTAAACTAGTACAGACCTTATGGTACACAACCCGAGTGTATTATCCCGGACTTGTCTGTTTAGCTGTTGTTAATCAGAAAGCCTGAAAAAAAGCTGGGGTTATTTTCAGTTTTGTGTTTCATGGTTTCCTCGACACCACAGTTTATTGCTATGTCCTTGGCGATGCGACCTAGGAATCTAGATCATATGTCTAGCCTGTACCTGTGCTCACATTACGTACTAATCTGCTTATGATAGGTGAATGTTTCCTGAATCAGGCTGTTGTTTTCACATCTCTTTCGCAGTATTTAAAGCCTGATTAATATTCTTTTGTTATACTTAGCTATTATTGTTTCTTACCAAAATATTCAAAACAGATAGATAATGTAAAGATAATAATAATAATATGATTAAAACTGGCTTTCTAACAAAATGGTGCTGTGCACATGCTAAATGGCCCAAGTAACCTGCAGGTAATAGCGAGGAAAAAGATTAAACACTATAGCATGGCCTGGAGTTGAACCTAGGTTCTAGACGTTTGTGGCTAACAACACTACCAGTTACGCCATGGAAATGTCCATTTTTAGCTAGACTTAGATAGCTAATCATATATGTTTTTAGTTGTAACATACATGTAACGATATTGATTTAGTGAGCACCATCTTTTAGGTGAGACATTTCTAGATCTGTTATTATTATTATAATTTTTATTGGGACACTAACAATAAATTCCTCCATTTATAGTATGCTAATTCGAATGTAAATAGTTGGATGACCTATTTTATTATTATTATTATTCATATATCTTTCTGTGTCCTCTATCAGTGTGGAACAGTAATTGGGGTCTGACGGCGTTCATATGATATGCATGACTATTAAGATACGCATAATGAGCATAGTAACAGTACAGTATTGCGCGAAGCAGCCTGTGTCCTATGATCAATCATTTCACTGATGTACAATATTAGGTACAGCGTATAAAGTACACTGATGGAAGGGCAGTTCATATCCTGGTTGTGCTCTGTATTTTGGATTGAAAGTACTGTTACATATATTTATATTCTCGTCAACTAGACCATCAACCATGTATCCATCTATCTTTGTTCGTTTTGGTGTATTTACAGAAGAAATGTTATCTCGATTGCGATTGATCAACTGCAAAGCTTAATGTAATAGTGAATGCTTTCAATGGATAAATGTTAAAGTATCAAATCTTTTCTGTGACGCCCACGCGTTTTATTTTAGGAACGAGCTGTATGTAAAAGCTAAAGAGTTTTGTGTAATACAAGTATTAACATATGCGGATCTGGCTCCAGTGAAACATATTATATGTAATGTTGCCATTTCACCAGTCCGGTTTCTAATGTCGGCTTTTTAAAATCTTCCTTTAGCTCCATTTCACTTTTTTTTCCGATAGCAGGCAGTAGTTGGGTGAATGTCGTTCAGATTGATTAGTCCACTTTGAATGGCAGTCATCTGTTCTAGTCTTCGGTACAACATTATTGATGTGGATGGTGGATGTTTTATCAGTAACGGAGCCCTTTTTTGTTGGACGAATATAGAGGAATTCTAAGAAGTAAATCGTATTAGAAAATGTCCCCTTCGCAGCACCGACGTCCTAGGTGTGACGTCATTCGGAGACTGGTTTGTCCTACAGACAGTGCTCGGTTCCGACCCCTGGCCGTCTTTATTTGTTTATCTTTTTGTTGGTGCTGCTGAACTCCGACAGATTGAGAAGGCGTGGGAAAACAATCCAGGAGAACTGGGTAACCGCCACAATCATACTGGATTATTGATTGCTTTTGTGTGGAGTGCAACGTAAGTGATCATACTGAAATGCAACCCCTGGTGTGTTCTTCTGGCGTTGTTCTGCATGAATATTTAACAGTCTGCAAACACCCCGGCCTTAGCGAATGTCCTCTGCTCACCAGTTATGCCCGTTGAAGATCCCCGGCCACATTTCATGTTAATGCTAAGAGCTCAGTACGGTATTATTAGGTAATAACATGTAATTTAATAATGTAATGTACTCACGGTGCATCTCACCAGATACGAGTGAAGAGCTTACTGGATTATGGCCATCGTACAGTACCAGTAGAAGTCCCCTCTTATGGGGTACAGGAGGATACGACAGGATCATTCTAAAACCAACAGATTTTTTGGGTATTCATATTTTAACGATCAGTACAATATTTTAATCGCTATATCAATGATTGTGAAACTCATATTTGAATCTAGGGCGTTTTTCTCGGACAGTAACATGGCTCTTCCCCATCAGTGTTATCATTCTGATCCACCCTCTGATTGTATATCGGGTGATTTGCCTTTTTTATAATTATAAACTGGTAGTATGTGTGCATACACGCGCTCGTGGGTCAGTCAATAAGTTGGTCAATCTTTCCATTTTCATGTATAAGTTGCACCCGAGTACTGATTATCCTTCAAATCTTAATCAATGTTAATGCTAACAGAATTGTTAGCGATAATCGGTGAAAATCCATAACGTTTGAAATCCTCCAAGCATCCCATATTTATGTGCGATTGTGTGATGTTTTGCCACTGACTACATTTGAGACTTAATACTTTTCAACGAAATTTTGACCACCTGATATAAAAAAAGCCTGTTGTATATTAAGATATTTAGCAGATATTATTTTTGAAACGAAAACAAGTATTTTACACTAAATAGTATTTGTTTGCATTTCCCTCAACCAGGTCACCAAAAAAACTGACCTGGACCTGAAAATGTGCCATTTTGATGTTCAAATATTGACCACTAGAGTGTGACAGGTAAAATCATTGAACATAGTATGACATATATTTACCTTTGTCGGAAAGAGTTTGTTTTACTTGCCAACATAGCATACCTGGGTGCGTAGTCTGAGCATGTACCTACATGTTCTTATTGTTTATAGATGTTTTGATCGAGATTTGTATGCAGTTTTTAGGTCTATAGCTGGAGTGTGTTGGTGAATGATCATTTGCAGTCTATTTGTACACGTGAGAACTAGATCATGTATACCCATGAAGTGGCCTTATCAGTTCACGGTTCATATAAATGTGTGTGCGCGCGCGCGCGTATGTGCGTGTGTACTGCAATATATAACACCAATCCTGCTTGGTTGATATCTAGGTTATATATTAGCCGGTGTATGTGTACCAAGGTTCTGCAAACAATACATTACGATGATTCATCATTACTAGAACGCATCAATTACTAACCAGTTTTTTTGTTAGGCGTTCCACTTAGCCATAGCGTTGGATTAAAGGATTGGCATAAAACACATACCTCTTTGTTAAGCCCTACAGTAGAAAGGAAAAGACTGCATGCACATCTAGTATTTACCACTGTGCCGTATTTGTTAGGACAATCTATGTCAGCCATTCATAAAAATAACTTTCATTCCGAGAGTTATTAACTAAGAATAGTTAGCAGCCTGTCACTGTTGATGGTTTATTAAAATTGTTTTTTTTTTAATTTGTAATTTAATATATTAATCTAGTATGATCTCCAAATAAATGTTTGTGTTATGTTTGTTTTACATATATGCCAATTCTATGAAAATAAAGATGTAGGTTAAAACAAAGATATCTGAACTTATTTCCCAAATATTGGATGGTTGCCGCTAGAGTATGTGCACAAAGGAGAAATCTTTACCTGTTCAAACAAGCAAAATAAAAATTGTAATAACAAAATTACAAAGCACATCTGGTTTGATTAACCCAGTAGTTACAACTGGACAACTTAAAGATGATTATTTATCAATAGTACAGGTTCTGGATATAGAAGGATGTCGAGTGATAAGTAGTGTTTAATAGTTATATTTAGGAGCTATTTGGGTTTGAAAATGAAATCACTAACAGTCACCGAGTTATAATAGCATTATTGTAGTGTTATTGTTCTGCTGTCGGTGTTAAAAGTGTCAGATAGAGCAGGTCATTACTGATAGAACACGTTATGTATAATATGTAGTGCTTGCTAAACTAGATATTGTCTTTGTGCGAATAAGACCGAGTGAATGAACAGAACTAGGTACTGAATACCAAGAAACCACCAGTCAGTCCTGTTCGGTTTCCTGTTCCGTGATAATGATGTGTGGTATAGTTGTCGTAAATTATGATGTCGGCTGTTTTTAATTCTCTTAACCCCCCAAAAAACAAGTAATGCATTGTGAATTACAAGTTACCACTGACGAAACAGGCAGACAAACAAGACAGACACACAGACAGACAAACAAACGTATGCTGCATTTTTTTTAAATATAAGAAGCTTGATACGAGCAAACCTGGATTATCAGCAGTAATCTATATTTATTGTACGTATCTCGGCTGATCAATATTTCAGTGGCCCGTCAACACAATTTGTCTGCTGGTTTCTGTTATTACTACCTCACATAATTTATTCATTTAATACAGATTTACTACTAAACTGGTGACATCCTGTATGATATAATCAGTTGGTGGTAGCACGACACACATATATCCAGTAGGTGATGGTTGTACGGAGATTCACCAGTTGACATTTTCATGCCTTACCTGTTGGCCTGTTTGTTTACTACGACTTGTTATATAAAAAAAACATCACCTGTCACGTCTGGGAATGAATGCCATAAACACGTCGGTGACTGTTGTTGGTTTGTTACTGTATATAAATCTATTGATTTTAATGTCCTCCCGTCTACCAATTTTTGCAGCTTTCACAAGGTCTCCGACGTTTCAGCCCATTTCGGCCATGTTTGTTTTATTTTTCATTAAGAGAAGGATTGCTTGAGTTATGGCTCTATTCGGCAAATTTTTATCATTTCGTAATGTTAATGAGAAGACTTTAGCTATATTTAGATTTGCCCGGAGTATTTGTTTATTTGTTTGTTTGTTGCAATGACGGATCCATAACTGGTAGTACTACAAGATGGCTGTATTTTTTGGACGTTGATAAATGGCTTTATTGTTGAAACATTATCAACTTCGAGCTTTATTACACCATTTTTTATGTCTATATATCATAAGAGTATGTCGTGACATTAGTTGTGTTTTAAAATACTGATCTTACAGCGATACATACTGTAAACAAAAACACGAGTACCTGCAAGCATTTAGTTTCTGTATTAAAAAGTGCTTCCAACTCTGTTTGTTGTAAATGTTTTATTTAGTTTCGTCCCGGGTATGGGGAACCAGTAGATTTTACCTTTGAGGCTGTGGGTCAGCTCGTTTTGGCGGGCGGCCAAGTTAGTGTTGTTTTGATTGGTGACCAGCTGGCCCAGACAGACAGATTTAGCGGCACTAAGTCAGCTGATGGGTGGCACCAAGCCAGACATCTCCTGGCCTAGACGCTCACGATCTGGCACCGAGCCAAAATCACCGAATATTGCGCCCTACTTATGTAACAGTGGCTGAGGCAATGATTACCGTCGGCTGGGCTTTCGGCTGATGATCATCAACACTGGTACATCAGACAATCAACTGATGTTAATTGGTCAGTAAATGTGGATTTTTGGCGTTAATTTGGTATAGATACAAGTGTGTGTGTGTGTGTTTCTCCGGATTAAATACTGTGATCTATCATTATGTAAGCAATACTATAGTCTGATTTGTGGCTGAGGCGTTCCAGTTTACAAGATGTATTTATGTTTGAAGCTGTTATCTGTGACCAGGATCTCCTCAGATGATATATAGATGTACTGCTAATTTCGGTTTAACAAGACTATCACGTGCGCATACATATTGTAATCATTTGTTGGTTCTAAAGCCGAGTTATCTCTCGGGCTCGTTATAGTTTGCTACAACAAGAAGGTGTAACGTTTGCAGTTTCTGAACTATTATCTTTAATTAAACAATACAAAGAGCGAGTGGTACAGAATGTCACCGCACATAATGGATGCCTTTTGCTGAAATAGTTTTGGTTAGAGGAGACCAATAAATGTGAATAGTAGAACATTAATTATTACTGTGTCCATGTTTCTGTCACTTCTGTAGAGAAAGGGTGAATATGTTAATAAACTGGTGAGAATTTCTAATTAGCTGCACAAGTATAAATATAGTATTCTCTTCATATGTAATGGACTAGTTGTATTCTCGGATAAGACGCAAGAACTGATGTTGGTTGATCAACAGCATCCTGAAAACGTACTCTTTATTTTATCCCGATGTCATTCCTAATTGGTCTATTTTACTGTACTTCATAAGAGCTAATGGAGATATAATTAAGACCTAGTTTTATCATTCTTAGCATTTATAAATATCGACGTTCATGGCAGATTGTGGGTTTCTGATAGCTAGATGATATAATCAATCACAGCCTGCCATTTTCTAATCAATTATTCAGGACAATATTATTTGTCGTTTGAACAGATTTCCATGCTTAATAGGTCCATGTTTTTTTATGCTTGTTCATAAAATAAAGAACATGAGCTGTTGCTGTCAGTCTGTAAAGGTATCATGTCATGTTTGACGGCCCAGAATTTTCTCAATCACTAAGGATATGCCTAAATAGAAATTGTCTATGGTCTGTACATGTCTAACTCTCTCGCTACAGATTTGCCTGTTGACATAGGTTTTATAGATGCCCTTTAAACGGTAAATTGCCTTATAAATTCTGCAGGCTTTATTTTAATACTTATAGGTATTATCTGATAACAGCAATCGTTTAATATGGAAAACTAGCATGCGTGCATCGTCACAGTGTAGAAAGAAACACGCACACACACACACACACACACACACACACACACAGAGAGAGAGAGAGAGAGAGAGAGAGACAGGAAAAGAGAGAACACAAGTTTGAATTCATGGCCCATATAGTCCCCTTGAACAATTCCTATTAATATTTTATCATGTTACTAGTCAGCTTTTCTATCTCTGCTGTTCTAATTATATCTCTTGGTCTTAATTTAACTCATTCTTACCATTTTTGAGATACTATATTTAATATCAGTAGAAATGTTGAGCTCACAAAGAGCTCTGTAAATGTGATAGGTACATTTTACAGGATATCCTATAATCCCACTCACTCTTTAGAGTTAAAACCGGTATTGAAGCCAATCAATTTATTGAGGTGTCTTTTGAAGAGTTCCAGCAATTTCCAGCATTAAATACACCTATTGGTGATATATGCTATGTTGAGATGGCCGTGAAGGTACCTGTGGGTACCAGGTCATATTGTACTAAACATTGATTGGTTTTCCATCTCATGACAGCTGGAACTAAAACATCTGAACAAGGTGTCCAGTTATATCAATGACCTTGTCATTATTTGCCAATAAACCCGGAGATGATGTCTTGATGTTCATTTGTACCTGGTGCTTTTATGTTTGTTTTATGTGGTTAACTTCCTCGTTGATCAGTGAGGACAGGAACCACCCATTGTGTAATGAGGACATTGGCTCACAGGCTGTGAGAAAGTCTCCACTTAGTTTCATTTATGAATTGCCGCTTTCAGTTTTATCTCTTTGTGTTGTTGATAATTCGCTGGATTGTTCTCAGCGCCTAGCTCCGGTGCGCTGTCACACCTATTATTTGTTGTTTTGTATCCAGGCTTGTTTGAAACTGAAAGGTGGAGACATACAAGATTGTATGCCAATAGGAACTTGCTACATGTTAAGCGTATTCACACGTCTTGGATTGTTTGTAGCCTCACGAAGGCGTAATGAATGCTTCAGAAGTTAACAGTTTTCTCAATTTTTTCTTAATACCAAATAAATGGTTTGGGATACGTTGTTTTAAACTTAAATCAAGAAAAATCACTAACTATACAGTGAGGGAGGGAGGGGGCGAGCGAGCATATGTCTGAGTATACACTGCTGGTCTTGCCTGGAAAATAGTACTGAGGAGAGAATTCCTGGGGAAATGGGAGGATCAGTTGAAACAGTCCATGCATGCAGATAACAGTGGGATTTGAACCCATAAGCTGCAGATACAAATTAGAGTGCATCACCACCTCTGCCACAGGAAAGCTCACATAAAGACAGGATAAATCTAGATTGTATGGCATTTGTCCTGAGGTGCAGCACTGGTTGAAAGTCAAGGCTGGAATTAGTTAGGCATCAGTCCAGTGATGAACATAAAGCCTTCTATGAATATCATTATTAATATACAATGAGATCTTATTGTGATCTTATTAAAGAAGGCAGGCTCCATGTATGGCATCAATGAAACCCACATATTAGGTCTTATCATAGACGAGACTTCTGGTCGATGGTAGAAATGTAGAAGGTAATGCATATATATTATATCTAATATATTAATAATCATGCCAAAACCAGTTGTCCAGAACCACTCCCAACCTATGATTCTCCGCTGTCACAAGATTATATACCATAGAGCTATATTAACGTCGGAAATGTTCACTCAAAGTAATCGTCCTTGACTTTGCCCAGTAAATGTTTAACCTTGCTCAAATAATAATCATGTAGGAAAAGAATATATTTAACAAAGTCCTCAAATTACAACTGTATTTTTAGCTCATATTAATAGCTACGAGTATTGACATTTGTGTTTCATTTTCTCGGGTAATTATTCCAGCTAGTAAGAACGGTTGAAGTAGTATGTAATGTCCAGTGGTTAGTTATTGATGTAAATGGAAAGAATATTCAAAAGCGTTAGAGTGTCGTGAAACTGTACGGCATTTGACAGATAAATCATATTAACTATTTTTACGATGTCACTGTATAGAGATGCTGAGAACCTGATATGTGTATGGCCAAGCTCAGTATCCCAGTACACGAAGTAGGACAACTTGCAGATGGACATAATGTATCCCATAGCTCCTTTGAATTGTTCTCATTGTATCAATTTCCAGCAGTCGACTAGTAGTACTAGTATAGTTCTGGATCGGTTTTTGTCATCATACACCCATAATCAATGGCACATCTATTCACTAATATTACACCACATGATACAAAGAGATTAGCATTATTATTAGCTATATATAGCCCAATATATATATATGTGTGTGTGTGTGTGTGTGTGTGTGTGTGTGTGTGACCGATTCTCCCCTCAGGTGACACAAGAGTGGCCCGTATTGTGATAAGAGCGTTTAGATAATCTCGTTTCTTGTAGAAAACTTTCCAGATAAAGACCGCGTCACATGCAACCCGTTGTCGGTGGGTCAAAAAGTAATCACTTCGTTTGTGCGTTAGGGTAGGTTCTGCTATACTGCTCCCCAACTGTCTTAGTGTAATAAAGATGATTTTGGCGAATATGTTTACCTTCTGTTCATCTAATAGCATCGATTTTTCTTCAACATAATCTACTATCTTAGGGGCTTTTTTTCAATATATGGTGGGCTTTCTGTGAAGAAGTCATAATAACACAGTGATCGGCACACATTTTTACTAAAACTGATTAACATATTTCTGTTTTTGTCCGTGCAAAATCAGTCATTTCATTTAGAAACTGTGTGTGTGTGTGTGTCATTTTGTAAATTGATATCCTGAATGATGAACCTTATTTTAGACAGGATGCGAATTTATCAGCTGTGGTTTTATCAAACAGTCGCATGATGTTTGCATAAAAGTTGTTCGTGAGGGAATTATATGAAAGATAGACTATCACTTAAACTGTATTTAATTAGTTCACCTATTCTCGGGTTTAATGTTCTCTTCATTATAGTGTGCTGGGTGTATTGTATTGTTGTAACCATAAAACCTTTACTCACAGTATTGTTGAGCCAGTGCTGCATCGTGTGACACCATCTATTATCATTATTATTGGATAGTGTTGTTGTAGTCAGTACTTGCAGTATGTGTGTGTCTGTGAGTGAGTGCATGCGTGCGTGCCTGAGTACATACTTACATGTATTCCTGACAGCTACCCCGTTTCTGCTGTATGGCTGCACGTCTATTTGTCTGTCTTTCCTAGTTTGTTAAAAGGTTTTGCTAACAGGTTTGTCACCATATCGCGGACTGTTATTGTAGTTCGGTCACCGCATGCCATCTTTATTTCATGTGTTAATATGACAACATTTGTTGGTAGTAGTAAGTGGAGACAGTTGGACGCCATATTCTTGTGTGTCTCGTTGTACCGCTGCGGGCCGTCCATATGGACCAGCTGTAAGCCAGCTGAGATGTTATGTTGCACTCAGTTTTAGAAAGTTGAAAATTGATTGCGACATTTTCCAGACATTATGGCTCCACATTTTGCGACATTGTCTTCGTTTTTAATGTTTACGTATAACTGTGTCTAATATTACATCGTATTGTTATATAACGATGTTGTTACAAATCAGCTACCCTGTTTATCCTTTAGTCACCGATAGAGGGAGCATGGAACTATCAATGGCTGTCTGTTGTACAGCTCTCATCTATACTAGTGTTGTTCAGACATTACAGGGGTTTAGACGATGATTTATGTTTTACGGCCACTTTTGTGCACATGGTAGGCTAAATGGGCCGAGCGACATCCAAAGGCAATGAAGCGAAGTCAAAGATGAAACACCCTTCAGATATGCCCACACCGAGATTCGAACTGTGGTCCAGCGCGCTACCATACAGGGGTTTGGAAGGACCGCATAACAACAATATGTGTGGATATATTTATGTTGCTAATTGAGTGTTATGTGTGTTAACTAATTATGGGTAGGCTGTGTTACACGAGTAGCCTCCAATAGGTTGGTTGTCTACCAGTGCTTAGATTGTCATTCTGCTGTCTGATATAATGCGTTACAGACCATATTATGTAATCTCCTGGCCGATGTGGATTCAGGGCCGGCTTCCCGTTAGAGGCCTTTCCTTTGAATTGCTGTCTAGTGCGCATTGTACTGAGACACAATGGAGCATTAGCCCAGGGAAATGGTGAACCCTCCACGCGACGGAGTTGTTCATACACGCCAGGCACCGGGAGATTAAATGCCACTGGAGTTATTTTCTGTAAGCTTACATTACGGTAACCATTCAGACAATCTAGACATAATCATGTCTGCCGTTTGACGGCACAAATAAAGCCACTGATTATTTGGCTTACTGGCCAGTGTGAAAAGCGGGGATGATTCCTCGCTTAAAATCTGTTGATGCAGGAGGGCCGCGCATAAATTTGTCTTGTTATCTGCTGCGCTTTGCACTGGATGTAAGAGAGAGAGAGAGAGTGTGTGTGTGTGTGTGTGTGTGTGAAGCCAGTGGTACCGAAAACCATAAATATGATCTCTGGGCGATTCATCATCATCATATATATATATATATATATATATATATAAAAAGGAGATATTTTTCATAATCAGACAGGTAATATCAGTCAGATATCGTGCGCGCGCAAGTCTATTCACCCATATATGTGTCTACCCAGTTTCCTTGGCTATAAAAGTACAATAACTTAACATTTGCATTCGAAAATCCATCTTGAAATTTAGCATATATCTGTTCAAGTATAATAGCCAAGTCCACTTTGTTTCTTCTATTTGTGTGATATTATTAGCAGATAAGTACTGATTGTGTTTCATTCACCTCTCAGTTGACCTAATTTATTAACCCTCTCCGATGACGAACTTTTAGAACCACAGCTATTATGTCTGTGTTCCTATATTTATTTAGACTAGTGAGCCACTAACTGATGTTGGTCTCTAGGCCATTTGTTACAAACAAGTTTATCAGTCGATCATTGAACTAACACGTGACGCCGTCTTATATACTTGTGTTTGTTGTTATTGTTGTTGTTGTTAACCCGCTGGTAAACAGTAGTGAGCTAGGCAGGAGAATGTCTGGGAATTGTATCTAGTGTAATATATGTTCCAGTCACCCATGATTAGTTTATTCTAGTCAATAGAAATACCACGTTAATAAAAACACTACCGTTAGTATTAGCATTAATATGTCGTTCACGTTTTAAACAGTATTGTTAAATAGCAGAAAACGTTATTAGACAGTTAACTTTATATTAGAAATGGTTTTAATTAACTGATAGTGATGATCGCTTTTTGAGCTTGATCTAATTGGCTGACCGACCTATGTATTACCAGTATAATCAGACGGTGTTTACGGTCAGGTAATAACAGCATGTTGTGCCTTTAAAATCTGTCTCTATGAAAGCTTGCATAATCTGACGCTTTATCGGCGTCTACATGTGTTGTCTGGTGTTTCATTAATGCGTCTTTGGCACGTTGCCAGTCATGTTTTCCTCGGGAGTTGACAATTAAATGGTGGCAGGCGGAGGGAAGGGGAGAGAGAGAAAGGCGGACAAGTAAACTGTCGGCCAGACATCACCAGATGGACAGACCGGCGACGTACAGGCAGACAGACAGACGCTGGCTGGCTGGGTATCGGGGCAGTGATGGGTCGAACAGAGGTGGACAGTCCCTAGAACAGCCCTTATTTGTGCTCCTGTCGTTCCCCGGGGACACTATTACTAGATGTTACTGTATTGCTCCGCCGCTGATCTAGCAGCGGCGTGGTCAGTGTGTTTCTCTCTCTCTCTTCTCTGTATGTGATGCTTGCGATATAGCCGCCTCCTAACACAACACGCTCTAGCCCGGTAGGAATCTAGTCTAGAACGGGATATATTGATTGACAGCTACTGCCCGACTGTCTCTCTATCCTCCGATGTCCACTCACTGACCAGCCCGAACAAACTGCGTAGTTGGGTGTGGCTGGCATTCGGCCAGCAGCCGGCGAACCACTCACCCCTCCCTCTCGTCCATTGATAACAGATACTGTTATTGCCGTCTAGAGTTGATAATTTGTTTAGATGTGGTCATTGGAAACCCGCTTATTGGACGGTAAACACTGGCGTCCTGGTTTGTTTTCCGAACTGTGGAAGGACACCGAGGGCTTAAATATAACGAACGTGGACGCGATCGTCTCTGTTTTAACCATATACTGATTTAGCCGTAGCTCTTGGTCAGATGTTGATCTGCAGACAAACATTAGTCTCTATAAATATCACCCAAGGACAAGTACCCTCTCGTCTACATCGACGCCAGTTACTTTTAAGGACGCTATAATATTATACTCAGATCGGCACTTGTGACCTATTTGCATACCGAGTTCAGCCGGTACAGTGCGTGCTTCTGCGCGGCTACGCTGGTCAAGAGTGTGGTATGCTAACCATCTAGTCATAAAATGCGTCACGGCCATTTATAGAATGGCCCCAGTTCTCAGCCGCGTTATGTCCCGGCCTTGACCTGTCCTTCCTTCATTATGCGGACAGCTCTATCAATTGTGCACCACACAGATCATCTTTATTCGTCATGTGACGGGGCTGACTAATAACCGCGTGTCCATTTATAGATGAGCCAATACTGATAAACATTTTAATTGTCAATTTGGAAATTCACTTTGAATCAGTCAGTAAATGGTAATGATATAAAATGCGTATTCTTGGACTGAGATTTCAGTTCTGTAAAGGTTTCTTGGTGCTTTGTTTTATTGGCTTGACCGGTGTTATTTGGCGTGTGTGAGATTCCGGTGTAACCTACAACAACAGTGCTTATAAGTTGATGTAAGGCTTTATTAATGCCGTACGTTAATCACTTCAGTTACGCTGAGGGTCCATTAATCTGTCTATAATTATTTGGTGTTAAACCCAGGAGAGTGTTTGTTACCGAATAATATTCTTAGTAAGCTCTGTGTTTACAATCTTCACGATGTGACATGTCTTGATAAATTCAGTTTACAACTGGCCAAACTACTAGAATACAAGCTGGAGTATAATTAATATATATATATATATATATATATATATATATATATAACACATTGAATGGAATGTGACTAACCTGCTCATTAAACGGCTTAAGTTTTACCGACCGTTGATAATGATAAAATCATTTTGATTGTTATTAGTAAAACATGGGGGCGGTGTAGTTTTATAATGATTTGCACATTCTTTCTGACTGCGCTAGCTGACATCTTTGTTTGTACTGTAAACAATGAAGTTAAACGTGTCTATTCCTTACCTAAACGTCTAGCCCATCTGGCTTCCGCCATAACGTGGCCAATGTTTGATCAACGAGTGTCTGTACTAATGTTATACCACTATTTTGTGTATCTACTCAGTAATGTACCGTATTAGTTAACCTATCACTACATCTATCATTGAAATATAATGACTATTTAATTGATAAATATTAAAGCAGGTTCTTTTTGTGGACATTTTTACTAGTACAGTTAACTATATAACATGATGTATAAATGTGAGCCATGATTTCCATTCATTAATATTGTTTACTGAAAACATAATCTGTGCTTATTACAGTTGACTATCACATATCAATATCAGGCTTGTGCATTATTTCAGTAATATTAGTTATTATACTGATATGGCGATGATTATGCGGTACATATATTATAAACGAGAACGCAGGTATCAACTGTATACGATAACAAGGGCGTGTTAGACAAGGTGTCAGTCCACCCTCCTCCCCTAACAGAAGCCACACTGAAATGTAACGATAACACATTATTATTTCGTTGACAGAGCACCGCTATATGATACATGGTGCAAGTATCTCGGAATTCTATATGTAGTCACTTCGACTGTGTCACGGACGTTGTCACTAGACATGCAAACCTTTCCACATCTAACAAGTGCCACTGATCAACACACCCGAAGCCTTCTGGGTCTTCATTACCCATAATTCAGTCTACAGAAGAGTCTATAAGAGGAGATCACTCCTCTGCAGCTGTGATCTTTTTGCCTTTTGTGTACTCAGTAATGGCCCGCGCTCAGTTCTCACACACTGATCACGTTCATTAACATGATCATAATTATAATAAATTTGTCGCGTGTCTGAATGAGTGGATTCAGAATAGAATGAGGTTCTAGGCATCAACTACGACGTCGTCCTAAACGGTTGTACTTCTGGTTTATAATGTGGTGGCTGTGTCACCTTTACCAGTGGTATTCCTGTTGACACCAGTGGTTTTTGGCAAGCTTGTCAAACTATTTAGAGCACTATGACGATATGACCTGAGTGGGTCTATTTTTGGCGACAGGCTCTGAAAGTTATATTTGCTAGAATGACCAATGTGCTCTGCTTGTTTCGAGTTGATAGGAAACACACATCTCGGCAGTATCATGTATGGCAAAGTGTATGGCTGGCAGTGCATCAACGTTCCCTCGGATAACTGTCTTCATTTTGCGATTTCTTTTGCGCTCATGGAAAAAGAGGTTTATGTTTTTACGTTGTGATGACATGCTGTTGAATGACCCAACATGCAACACGAGATATACATACATCTGTCGCTGGGGAAAAGGCGAATTTAAAAAAAATTACCAAAACAACATATAGAGAATCTTGAATATGTCAGCTATTTGGCAGCAGACATGGAATGTTAACCCCAAAAGTAGTAAATCCGAGCCTGACTTCTCTTGTAATATCCAGGTTGGAATGTTAATCATTCATGGTTAAGTCACTTTGGTACATTAACTCATCCATGGAGGTGTATTGTTTAGATTGGTCCCCAACTTAATGTGTAAATTATGCTTAGCTGTCAGCATAAAATCAGTTCCTGCGTCACTCCACTCCGCCCCCCATCCAGATGATATTAAGCCAAATCAGATCAACTGTTAAGACAGCCCTGGTCTGGCAAGTGTCCAGACATCAGCCCTCTGCTTCAGCAGGGATTTCATAACCAGTGATTTTTTTATAAAGAATTAACACCGGAGGCCTTCAGTCATCCTGTCTAGACGGCCGGTCAGAAGTGAAGGAATGACCTACTATTGAGAGCTGTGCCATCTGCCTGCTCCTGGATGCGGCGACACACACACTCACAAACACACACCAACACTTGTACCAGACCCTTGGCTTCTGTCCAGCTATTGATAGCAGAGAATGGTGAAGGATAAGTGTTTCTTGGTGATGTGTTAGTTCACACTAGAGCATCTGTCCGTGAAACGTGTGCCTTCATTTTATAAATACGAGCATTTTCTTCTGTTCATTGTAATACTGGTTGAGGTGTCACTATCGGAGAATACTGCCAGAATTGTCTTACACACCTGCCATTTTTAATGAATCAGTGTATTTCTGTTAAAGAGTCCCGAGTTTCCAGGGGCCATTCAGTAAAGATTTGTGAGGCAGTAACATGGCACCATATTTACCCAATATCTATAACATTCACAACATAGTTAGCTTTTCATAGGTATTAATATTTTGTATCGTTTTGAAATCCTTCGTGATCATTGCATCTGCTGTAGCCGATCTGGTAAGGTGGTTAGCAATAAACTTCTGTATCACCAAGGTTTTAATCCTTGCATAGGTCTGAAGGGTGTTTCATCTTTCACTTCCTCCTTACCATTTGGGGACCACGTGGCCCATTTAGCCTACCATGTGCACAAAAATTGCCATAAACGAGGCTCCGTTTAATCGCATTTCATCTGATTTCTCTGTTAGTGAGCCCCAGTGATTTCGTTACAATGTGTTTGGGCACACGCGTTTAGCGTGCATGCATACGTGCGTGTGCATGCGCAGTTCTAGTGTTGAAGAATAACTGTTGCTGGTCCAGTGCCATGATAGTATCAGTATACATGCTTAAAGTTAAACTAAGTAAAGCGTATAAGCGACTGATTACTGCCTTATAAATTACTGCTGGTCGGAATGCCCCGCGCTCCAGTAGATACGTGTTAAGGCCTATCTTATTCTTTGTCTTTACGAGAGTGACAAACACATTTATCACGTTGATGGATTAAATCGGGCTCATCCCGTGGCAGCCTATCAAGGCTGCTAATGTAACAATAGCCAATGACCCTCTGTGATCGTCTCTTGTCCCAACTACCACTATCCTATTTTTATTTTTCTACGCTTTGCCGTCTTTTAGTGCTCAGATTCCAACTCTGAACTATCTAGAGAATTGGACTGATTTTGAAAACGTGATCATATTTCGCCATTACGTTAACTGCTTTCACTTTCTCACAGAGTGCAGATTGCTGTTCGTGCCACGAGATAATATCTGTATTCGAACTCGGTGCCGTTATATCGGTTTAACCTCCTACCAGTTTATCCATATTAATATCCTGTTGTTATGCCCTTTGCCTGAAACCTAATACTGTCATTGTCTCCAAAACGGTCTATCAGTGCCGTGTTAAAATATTAACGGCCTTGTACTCTATTAGTATTTGATTAGAGATTAGTTTATTGTCTGTACGTTAGGCAAGAGACTAACGCAAGAAAATAACACACACACGGACGCACGAACGAACGTACAGACACACACTCGAACGCATGCACGCACACACAAACCATGTGGCGCCTCCACAGTCTAATTGGTAGCATGGTTGGCCACAGGTCTACCACCTGAGTTCAGATCTTGACCTGGGCATGTTTGAAGGGTATTTCATCTTTCTCCTCACCCCATTACCATTGGAACGCATAAAAATGGCCGTCAAACATTAAAACACTCACACAAAGTCGTAGAAGCTTTAGTTTAGTATTCATATGCTAGAAGAAATCAATATAAATGAACCAAATTTTTTTTTTCGGTTTTTCCAACCAATCCTTATGTAAATTTGTAGTACTGTTTACTGTTTATCTTTATTCAAGAATTATGCATTGATTGAATGAAATACCCACATAGTCGGATAAAGCTTGTTTGTTTGTGACGTCATCAAATATACTGCGTGATGACAAATAATACGAGTACTGTGAATCATCTGACCAGTGATATTATAGGCTAGATATTAGATAATATCGATGTAACAATAATATTCAGATATATAGAGGTAGTAACGGTTAGCTCATAGAAATAAATGTTAATTTGGTACGACTGATGATATGTTAGCTAGATTGTTGGTCAAACTGTGTTTTGTGTGTGTGTGTGTGTGTGTGTGTGTGTGTGCGCGTGTGTGTGTGTAACACCTCACCCCCTTGGTTCACCCACACCCCATCCAGTAACTGCTGTATTTAACGCATCACCACAAATTACATCTCCGACTACCATCCATCACTCTGTCCTATAGCACGTTTTATTAGCAGCAGCACCGCCACCACCGTGTTGGCCTGTTGTCAGTGTGCGGCTAGGGGGCATTAATCTACATCAGTGACAGTATGTGTGTTGTATTCATCAGATAACAAGCAGAGAGAGAGAGAGAGAGAACATCAGTTAGCGATTTCTGACATCAGGGCATGGAAGCATTCACTTATAACGTGACCTTACAAATGAAGTCAGTGGGTTCGACTCCCACCCCAGACTATGGCACGACCTTGACCTCGGTCAGATTGGTTTGTGCTATTTACCACGGCTTGGCAGGGAGGCAGATTGTCTGGCGGCCTTCGCTTCTGTTCTAAGGTCGTGGAATAAGTGCTGTGCTTTCGCCCGTTGTCAACGTGTAGCTTTTTAAAGTACGGATACATAATACACCGAACAGATGTGCTTGATAGGACTGCTACCGTAGGCGTTGAGTTTATTGATAGTTTAATTTGAGAATCAGCTGTTTGGGAAAATCGCTGTCAGCACCTGTAAACTGCATTAACTGCGCTCCTTTTTTCTGTGTGTTTTTAATGTTTACACGGCATTGTATTTTTCCGGGGAATACATTATATTATATGTTAGCATCTTCTGCCGTCAGTTGTAACACCTGCGACAGTTCGGTAAGCTGTGGCATCGCCTGAGTCACTGCAACATTTAACCGCGCCCCATAAACGCCAGTGCTTGGTTACGTATGTTATATTTTGTGCGATGGCATCTGTATAGTGAGTGATCAAGTACGACCCGCGTATATCTCCAGATTGAATATTAAATATATCTCATTACAGAATAACTGAAAACACACACACGTTCATCGTCAGAATCACGCGCTGACATGGAATGGGGTCGATGATAGGTAATTGACAATGTCCTTTTAAAGCGATATATCTTTTTTTCAAAAGAATCGCCTTCGTGGATATTATTCCCCTCAGCTCAGAAGTCCGGTTTAGCGCGAGTAAAAGCTCTATAGTTAAATAAAACAATGGAACAGTCACAGTATAGAATCAATCGATACATGATTGCTCTACATCAATGTCGAAAAATTAAATTGAAAGAGACAAGCAGATAGTTTAAGTTCGAGAAACAGTGTGATGTTCAGAGATAGAGAGAGAGAGAGAGAGTGTGTGTGTGTGTGTGTTTTAGCCGTGTGAATTGTCTGTCATCGGAGATGAAAGGACGAAGCAAGAAACTTAAACTGCGAATTGAATATTATATTATTAACTTAATGACGTAAACAAACATGGGTTATAACCAATATTGACCTATACAGATTTTTATTCTGAACGTTTGTTGCACCGTGTTGAGGGTTCTATTGGTAATGGTGTGTTCAAAAGAAGAAAGCGAGTGATGTGTGTGTGATGTGTTGTTTTAGCCAATTTCTGTATCGGAGATGGACGGGCTTTAAAATGGGGGAAAGCGACGTCCATGGGTTATAACCAATATTGACCTATAAGATGAAACACCCTTCAGATATTCCCCCGCCGAGATTCGAACACGGGTGGTAGTGATCTGCGGTCCAACACGCTACCGCTAGACCAAGGAGGCGCCCCCCCCCCAAAAAAAAACGGCGACGAATCGCGGGCTCCAGGTAGCTTCACCAAGTTTATTATTGCGCAATTGATTCGGTATCAACGGGCGAGGGGTTACGTCGATGTTTTGACCATCGTTATATCAGCTCGGCGATCGTTCCTCTTCCGTATCTAGGTATGTCAGATGGCACAAGCCACCCACACTGCCGATGTTCAACGAATATAGCAATAATTAATTACCTGACCTATAGCGATGCTATTTTTGGCATCGATCAGTTTACGTACACTTCTATCAATGGCTGCGGATGGAATTCGGTGAAAATGCCGCGAGACTGACGCCAACCGAAGATGGGTGCATTCGGTCAAAACGTATACCCCCCCCCCAACAACAACAACAAAAACACAACAATTCCCAAACCGCGTGAAACGGATAAATGGCCATTGAGTGCTGATTCGGTATCGTTCTCGCCCGAAGTGTGGCCGAAATACGGCTGTGTGCGTGATTACTTGAGGCCGAAATCCGTCAACAAATCTTGCGCCCATACTTGATCAACTGCACTCATTTTTCGTCAGATAGCGTATACTGACTGTTCCAATGAATTATTCTCGTTGTTCAAACCTGTTCCGCCGTCTGGCTCCGCAGACACAGTTTTTTTAAAGTATAAGGCACAGCACAGCACCTGCTACAGCCAGTTTCTGGTCCTCTGAAGTATGACACCATTCAATGATGCACCTAGTGGGTTAGTGCAACGAGGAGAACACTTCACGATAGACGTTCGGATGCAGCAACAGGTCGGGGAATCGAATCGCAGTGCTGCTGGCGCCTTCGGCATATTTAAACCATCAATAAGAAGAGTCGGTGGACCTGATGTATACCATTCAGCTCGTATTCTCGGGAAGAAGCTAAAACAGGCCGATACCAACAACCCAGAATATGTTCCGATTTGCGACCTGTGCCGCGGTGGAGTGTAGCACAAAATGTTGACATCGGGTCAGATCCGTTCGAATTAGAATATTCACTTAAAGAGATTTGTCTGCCAATCATTTTATTTCCCAATGCTGCACTTAGTGTGTTGTTGTTGTCATTGTTGTTCTTGTTGTTGTGGTTTACACGTATTAGTATAAACGAATAGATTTAAGTGCTGAAATGGCGTACGTATTCAACTTTTTTAAGCGTTGTGAGCAAATCAAATCTTAAAGGGTAAAATAATACTCCAAATACCATTTTTTTAAAACTCAAAATCTAAATATATATTTATAGTTCGACGTGTGTATATATGTATATATACATTGTGTATGTGTGTATGTTTCCGCAGAGTGCATGAGGAAGACAATGAGACGAGAGAGAGTTAGTTAGAGACAGAGAGAGAGAGAAAGTACGGACGGTACACTCCACCATTTACCCTCCGAAGAGGTAAAACTGAGCGAGATGAAGCCTACAGATAGAGAGTATTTACCCGAAACAAAAACGTGCTTGATATTAAATTGTTCGGACGCCAGGATGACGAACCTGGCTGGCTAAGCCGATTTGAGAAACACCGTTTAGAAGCAGGGACGTGTCAACAATGAAAGATGACGATTGAAGCGAAATGCTACGCGAAATGAACACGAGCAAAACTTATCCGCGTTTGTTATCGTGTTTATTTATACAGATTACGCGCCTCGTGTATTTCTTCAAACGGGAATAAAATTCTCGAACAACCTTGAGAATTTGTTACGAGTCGCCCACACCAAAAAATGACACTGACTAAAATCACAGAATTCCGATTCGATTTGCCACTGAGTTAAGATTCTTTCAATCGAAATTCATTTATTGCAATGCTGTTTGCAACGATAAATGCACAACGACGCGTAGTTGATATCACGCTGCTCTGTGGGTCTTAAGTTCGGGTTTGGAAACCCGGTGTTACTCGTGTCCGTCGGATGCTTCATACGATCATATTATTTCCCTAGGGAGTCATTCCTTGACTATGTATGCCCCAGGTGTTTGTTGATTGTTGTTTTACGGCCACTTTTGTGCACATGATAAGCTAAATGGGCCGAGCGACTTCCAAAGGTAATGAAACGAAGTGAAAGACGAAGCAACCTTCAGATATTCCCACGCCTGGATTCGAACACGGGTGGTAGTGATCTGTGGTCCAGCACGCTACCGCTAGTCCACGGAGGCGCCCGTATGCCCCAGGTGTGATCAGCGGTGGGGTTAAATACTAAATTTACTCAACAGTCACTCTAGGATACGAGATGATATTATTCGATGTCCTTAAATCACAGAATAATCTGACAAATCATGTATACGCACGCACGCACGCACGCACTCACGCGTATAATAGGGGGTATTTATTTCGGATTTCCGGCACGAGTACGTTATATTAAATCGGTATTCATAAAGCGTTAGGAAGTTACCGAACAGCTATAGCCAATCTTGGATATAGATCTAGCAGAAATTTGGATAAACTTCGGATAATACGGAAAGCAGACTGAAGTGTAAGAATAAACTGAAGTTTGTCTATCACTAACTATTATACCAACGAATATATATATATATATATATATATATATATATGATGATGATTGGTATTTTAAGGCCACTTTTGTGCACATGGTAGACTAAATCGGCCGAGCGACCTCTAAAGGTAACGAAGTGAAGTCAAAGATGAAACAACCTTCAGATATGCCTACGCCGAGATTCAAACACGGGTGATAATGATCTGTGATCCAACGTGCTACCGCTAGACCACGGAGTAGCCCAATATATGTATATATATATATATATATATATATATATATATATATATATTGGTTTCACACTGAACGCATAATAATTATATTTGATTAAATGCATCGGAACATAATCCGTTCGTGCGTTTCTCCTTTGTCTTCATTTTGTGGATTTGATGCTTTAAGATTACCAAATGGCTTGACATTAATCAAGAGTCACTCGTTTATACGTTGAATTACGTTAACGTTATCAATCATTCGGTACACTTTATCATACCAACTCGGGGTTGTATTTATATTTCTATTGATAATTCGGTGGTTCTCGGAAGGGGTTTCCCTGGAAGTTCTTCGGTGGCCGCGTCGACGATGAGCCAGCCATGTGGCGTATTGTCCCGATCACGTGCCGATGGACGCTTTAAAATCGATGCCGTAAAACGGTCTTCCTCCTCTCCGACGTGAACTTCCAAGGGAGAACCCTTTAAGAAAAACTCGACCAAGACAGTTAATCCGCTAATCACGGGCTACTAATTGGCGAAATTAGATTCGAAATTGCCAGTTGGCGGTGCGGCTATCCGGGATACACACGCGCGCGGCAGGGATATACACAAGCCAACGTGCATGCAAGTATGTAGGTCGGCTTGGGAGATACGCAATCTCTACACCAGCCTTATTGCATTTGCGCGTTTTCATATTAACAGCACACACACAGACACCGGGAATTCGCTCACTAATGGATACAATAATTTAAAGACGCGGGTCCAGCTCCTATCTCTTTCCGTAGCTATCGTGCATGCAGCCACCTCGCATTGCGCGACACCATAAAAATAAAATGAAAAATAACCATTTGCTAATTAGGCGGGTCACGGCCGAGTCAACTCGGTTGTGTCAAACGTGACGGTAGAGTCGATGAATTGAATTCCAAGAAAGCTGGTTACGATGCTCTCCTAATCGAGTCCGGTGAACCTGTTAATCACTGGAGTGCTACCACTCGTTAGCGCTAATTATGTCGTGTGTACGATCTGCGACGACAATAACTGGCCACGTACTATTACCGAAATGTAGGGGCGCCTCCGCGGTCTAGTCGGTAGCGCGTTGGACCACAGATCGCTACCACCCGAGTTCGAATCTCGGCGTGGGCATACCTGAAGGTTGTTTCATCTTCGACTTCGCATTTGGAGGTCGCTCGGCCCATTCAACCTACCATGTGCACAAAAGTGGCCGTCAAACATCAATCATCATCGTCATCTATTGCCGAAATACGTCTAGTTCTTGCATTACGGGTTAGGACGGCGAGGAGTGATCGGTAAATGTGTTCGTACGTCGACGTGTTTTTTCCCCCCCGTTTCTTCTTTATAATATGTCATTTTCAAAGCCGGAGCTCGTTCGATTGGTCGGAGGGGGGGGGGGTTAGCTTCCGGGAGACGACGATTAATAGCCTGCCAAGCCAGGCGCCACCAGTTATAAAATCTGTCGGGATGTCGCCGACATAGGGATGGGGTGAGCGATATCCCGGATTATCACACCCCTCCCCCCTATAGCCTTTCTATCACACAAATCGATCGTCCTGCCGTCTGGGTCGGCTGATGAATCCTGTCAACGGTCGCTGGCTACCCTAACCCATATACACCCAACCACCACACCTTCCCCCACCCGATCGCTGACTAACTCCTCCCTTCGCTTCCTCATCGACAACAATCACCAGTCAGATCACTTGCCCTCTGTTGTCCTCATCCGACAACTGGTAGACACTTGTTCCTGTTACATCCCACTCAAATCACTCATAAAATAGTCATCACTGAGAGGCCAGCGATTAGGGGGGCGCTCTCTCTCTCTCTCTCTCTCTCGTTACATTCTGATTGTATGCTCGATATCTACCCCGTCTGGATATCCGGCTTCTGGATCGCTCTATGGTTCGCCAACCACTCGGACCATTAGAATGATGTCCGATTTTAATACCGCCCACCCCTCGCCCAACATCGTGTCGTTTAGAGAGATAGTCATCTTCATCATCATCGTCATCATCATCAGCAACAACAACATCATCATTACTATCGCCACTGGCCCCAACATCATCACCACCATCTTCCTCATTATAATCATCATCATCATCATTATGCAATGAGTTTGTCATGACCTGACACGTGCGTCACGCCCGCTGTCGACTGTTGACGCCCGGAGCTAAAAGACGTTCTTCGTCGGCAAAACAATCCAAGTAATCCAACATGGCGCCGAGCGGGACTTGTTTGTCTTCCGTTTGGTGACAGCGAGTACACGTGCAAGGGAGCATTTATTGCCGAATGCCGAATAACTAACATCTATAGCAGGTGTTGCTCACGTGCTTGGGCAAAACTCGACGCATATCATCGACGCGACAGGAAGTAAGACAAAAATAAAAACGAACGACCGTAAAGTAGACCTTCTCCCACCTTCCATCGTGTGATGGCAGTTGTTACCAACACCGCGGTTGAAGGCCTGCGGCTCGTCAGATCGTATAGGTAGGTATACCAGTGTTCCCCGGCTCTGTGGATTGTTTCATCCAGCAATACAACGTTTCGATCGGACCAGATCATTTCCCCAGGTAGTAGAGCCCTCGGCCATGCGTCCCGTGTTAAATAAAGGAAGCGCCCACTCGCTGTCTCGCTCGGATATAGCCATCCATTCATCCAATTTCAGCGGAGCCCTAAGACTAGATACGCGCAAGAGAGATACTGGTAGCTCAGAAATGTCTAATTCACCCCCATATACTCGACGACGGACATTTTCTCCGGGAGGTAGCCGGGGAAAATATGCATTTTTCCACACTCGGGAAGAGGGACCGGCGACGTTTTATGGGATACTCTTGAACGGACGGTCACCATGACCTACAACGGTGTGAACAAAATAAGGCAATCGTTTGAAGGTGCACGTAGACACAGCGATACGAACATATGTACGTACGCACGTATGACAGTAAGGTCGTTGCTATAATTGCCAATATAATATTATCAAGATATACCAAACCCTGGACACTGTACTGAGAGGGGGACACTGGGATCCCCGTTCCTCGATATATGGCTCGTTCGTTCTGGTAATAAATGGGGTAGACGTCAGACCGTGGAACGTTTATTAATGTGTGACTAGCTTGACGATATGTTGGTTAGGGCATCGATGTCATGAGCCTAGAGACACGATGATTGATGATGGATGGGCGGACAGCGACACAGACAGACAGACAGAGAGATAGACAAGAAGACAGACAGGCAGATAAACAGACAGTCAGATAGATAGACAGCCAGACAGTCAGATAGATAGATAGATAGAGATAGACAGACAGTCAGATACATAGACAGACAGTCAGATAGATAGATAGATAGATAGATAGACAAGGAGACAGACAGGCAGATAGATAGACAGATAGATAGATAGATAGATAGATAGATAGATAGATAGATAGATAGACAGACAGACAGACAAGGAGACAGACAGTCAGATAGATAGACAGACAGTCAGATAGACAGACAGACAAGGAGACATACAGTCAGATAGATAGATAGATAGATAGATAGACAAGGAGACAGGCAGGCAGATAGATAGACAAACAGTCAGATAGATAGACAGACAGACATTCACAGACAGACAGACAAGGAGACAGACAGTCAGATAGATAGACAGACAGACAGTCAGATATATAGACAGACAGTCAGAGACAGACAGAGCAGATATATAGATAGGTAGGTAGGTAGGTAGGTACACACAATCACACACACACACGCACACACACACACACACACACGTACGTAGAGATGAGTAGGCGGACGGCTAGTTGGATGGAGGGATAAAATAGATAGATAGATAGATAGCTGGACAGATTGATTGATTGATAGATTGATCGATCGATAGATCAGAGAGATAGATAAGTACACAACAAAACCTGAAGAATGAAAGAAAACCATCAGATATACATACAAACGAAGTAGATATACTGAGACAAAGAATTGGACGTCACGTTTTTAACGTCTACGTCTCTGGTCAATGTGGGATAATCGAATAATTTATACACTGATCCCATTACGTAAACAACAAAAACAACAAAGAAATGGTGTCGTTAACACCACCACTAGCACCACTAGCTAGCACCACCACTAGCAATAACAACAGCAGTATAGCAATAACAACAACAAGAACAGGAGCAACAATAATAGCAATAACAACAGTCGTATAGCAATAACAACAACAAGAACAGGAGCAACAATAATAGCAATAACAACAGCCGTATAGCAATAACAACAACAAGAACAGGAGCAACAATACTAGCAATAACAACAGCAGTATAGCAATAACAACAACAAGAACAGGAGTAACAATAATAGCAATAACAACAGCAGTATAGCAATAACAACAACAAGAACAGGAGCAACAATAATAGCAATAACAACAGCCGTATAGCAATAACAACAACAAGAACAGGAGCAACAATAATAGCAATAACAACAGCCGTATAGCAATAACAACCGTAATTTGCTAGACGACTCGTCGATCTATCAGTAGCCTTAATGACGTCGCCGATTTCTCTATGATCTGTCTGTCTTAAAAATCAACGAAGATCTACTTCGAAATGGAATATAATATCACGGGACAAACCGACGGACGGACGGATAGGACAGGAGATAGATAAACAGGTAATCGGACAGACATATATAGACAGACGGAGAGATAGAAACGCACAGACAGACAAAAGACGGATAAACGAGGCGACGGACTGTAGGCGGATAAGTGGCATAACACCCAGACGGGACAGGAGACAGATGAAGAAGACATCAGATAGACAGACAGGCAGGGAGAGATAGGTGAGCTGACACAGATATACGATAGGAGATAGTCAGATACGTGAGTTACGCGTAGAAGACCCGACAGACATATAGAGAGACGGAGTAGCCAAACGGCCAAATACGCACAGACAAGAAATGTGCCAAGGACAGACAGACAGGCAGGATTCCAGACATCCGATAAGACAGCAGGTGTTGGGCGGAGTTGAAATATGACCGATGCCGGATAAATAGACAGACATATAACGGATATATGGGAAAGAAAACAAATACTAAAATAGATAGACAGACAGACGACACACAGGGACATGAACAACACATGGAGAGAGAGAGGGGGAGAGAGAGAAACACACACACACACAGAGAGAGAGAGAGAACACACACACACACACAGAGAGAGAGAGAGAGAGAGAGAGAGAAACACACACAAAAGAGAGAGAGAGAGAGAGAGAACACACACACACAGAGAGAGAGAGAGAACACACACACACAAAGAGAGAGAGAGAGAGAGAAACACACACACACACACAAGAAGAGAGAGAGAGAGAGAGAGAGAACACACACACACACAGAGAGAGAGAGAGAGAGAGAGAGAGAAACACACACACACAGAGAGAGAGAGAGAGAGAGAGAGAGAACACACACACACACACACAGAGAGAGAGAGAGAGAGAGAGAGAGAGAGAACACACACACACACACACAGAGAGAGAGAGAGAGAGAGAGAGAGAACACACACACACAAGAGAGAGAGAGAGAGAGAGAGAGAGAGAGAGAGAGCACACACACACACACAGAGAGAGAGAGAGAGAGAGAGAGAGAGAGAGAGAACACACACACACACAGAGAGAGAGAGAGAGAGAGAGAGAGAAGACACACACACACAAGAGAAGCACAAAGAGGGGAGGGAACACATACACAGAGATAGAGAGAGGTGTGTGTGAGAGAGAGAGAGAGAGAAAAACACACACACAGACAGAGAGAGAGAGAGAGAGAGAGAGAGCAGATGGATAGAAATGAGACGACGTGTTAGACAGATAGACAGCTAGACAGGAAAGGGAGCAGACGACAAAATTGCGGACAATATTGATCCGGAGGTACAAATTGCCGCTTGTTGAGGCCGGTGACTGGTTGTGTTAATTTAGATCCAGGGTCTCGACTAAGAAGACGTTAAGCTCGGCAAAAGACGGCGGGAAAAGCTTCCCCCCTTTTCTCGGTTTTTACGGATTAGTTGGTGTGTTATGTAATGCCCTCTGGCGACTTTTGTTAGTCTACTGGTCTAATGATAGCTCTAAATATATGAGAAGGATGGCTCGTCGTCGGGAGGGCTACTGTGTCGTACTGCTCGGGTGTTGGTGGGGGGGGGGGGTGAATTTTAGCAAATTGGTGTTCGCGTGTGTAAGTGCATAGACGCGCGCATTGCCTGCGTGCATCACTGTCTTCTGTGTGTGTGTGTGTTGTCTATCTATCTCTGAGTGAGTGAGTGGGTGAGTGGTTACTTGCGTGTGCGCCTGTTCCGTGCGTGGGTGCGTGTATTGGCAACTGGGCGTTGCATAAAGTCTGTAAATCACTCACTCACCCACACACTTATTCCCTCACAACCACCAGGCTCCATCCCTCGTCGCCTAATTCGCCTAAAACATACTCTCCACAAGTCGTCCTCAGCGCTGCCATAAGGCTTAGATTCCATATACGCGGCATGCGGTATGCGTGATGCGGTATCCGGCATGCGATTTGTGTGATTCCATATGTACGTACATGCGTTCACATGCGTTTTCAGTCTGTCATGATAAAAATATGGCAATACAACAGAAATACAGATAGCAAAAATAAAACAAAACAGGTCTGTGTTTGTGTAGAGGGGGGTCAGTTACTACCCCAAAACAGATTTTACACATTATATATCTAAATTGAAACAAATGCTTTTAAAATTATTATTAAAACAATATCCTGTTGTTACAGCCTTAGAATGCTTATTCAGCAATATGCTGAAGTTTTGAACTACAATTTGATGTGGAGAAATTCGAACAATACTTCAGGTTGACCAGATAATCTAAATCCCGCCAAATTGTTCGGGAAACACCTGCCCCTGACGTCACATTCTGGATTCCCCCGTCCGGTTTTTATTTTTTGCCGTACGAATAGCTACAGGGAGCGATTCAGTTTGCCGTATTCGCACCGGTACGCAGCCGCAGGACAAATCGCATGCCGCATCCGGACATATGGAATCGAGCACGTCTGTTTACACGCTATTCCATTTTTGCCGTATCCACATGCCGTATACCGCGTATATAGAATCTCAGCTTAAGATGCCCGTTTCTAACCCGGGGACGATATGACGCGATGGTGACGACGACCAGACGAAATAGCACCCTCAACCCCCCACCCTCCCACACGCACACACTATTTACCACAACAAACCATCTGCTCCGACCCACTCCATTTAACTTGATAATGATTGATATATCGCCGACCTCATGCCGGCCAGCCCTTTACTCTGGCCTTTAACTCGATAACGCGTGTCTTGTTGGCAGTCACGTGATATAGGTACCCTGCCGTTTTCGGCCTTTTTCTAACTCGCCCCGGGCTCGGTTCGAGGTTCGAAGCGTCGCTAATACGGCTCGTTGTTGACTTGTCACCTCCGTGACATTTTCATCGACGTGACACGTCTAGTCGATGCCGATCACTTTTCGATATCCGAGTGGATGATGCCTGCCTACCTACCTGCCTACCTGCCTGGCGAGCTTCGGCGGTGAGATTTTTTCTGTTGTTGTTGTCGCCGTCGACGTTGCTCGTGTTGTTTTCCTTTCTCGATTTGTGTACGATCTGGAACAAGCTGACACCTTATTTGAACATCTGTTTTAATAGATTCCTGGATATTTGTTTGTCTGTCTGTCTGTCTGTCTGTTTGTTTGTTTGTTTGTTTGTTTGTTTGTTTGTTTGTTTGCATCTTGACGATGATATAGCTATGAGAATGACGAAGACATTGACATATGATAATGGATTGGACGGTATTATGGGTGGCAGTAAAGGTGGTGATGGTGGTTATTGAGGGTTGTATTGAAGGTTGCGGTTATAGTGGGTGGTCGTGAAGACGGTGCGCCGGCGGCTATTGCGTGCGAGTGGTTGTGAAGGTGGTGTGGAGTGGTCAATGTGGGTGGTTGTGAAGGTGGTGTGCCGGCGATTATTGCGAGTGGTTGTGAAGGTGGTGTTGCTGGGGACTGGCCAATATGGTAATTATAGTGTGACGTCACTCACAAAGATGGCAGCTCGACTTCATGCGAACGAGACACGAGAATTGTAAAATATTTCGTCTCGATCGGTGACGACAAATATCGGATTTCTTTATCTATATATATATCTATCGATCTATCTATCTATCTATCTATTCGTCTATCTATCTAACTCACACACTTCTATGACAACAGATGGGTTACTATAGTTAGTTTTAGTTAATCTTCTGAAGAATCGTCCATATCTGGCAATCACGATTCCAGATAATCTGTGCCAGAGTATCATTACCCCCCCCCCCCCACACACACACACACACACACACGAGAGAGAGAGAGAGAGAGACTAACAACAGGTAAATGTACACAAACAAACACGCTGCCACAAAACATATGTACACGTATTACAAGCGGCGCACAAGAGATTAATATCTGAGCTGAGATTGATAAGATCAGTCGGTTGTGATTGACTTTTTTGTTTCGATGTCGACCTTGTCGTGTCTCATTGATCCAATCAATCAACGGAAACATTCATAATTGATCTCCAATGTCTACTCGCTAGTTCGGTGGTTTACATATCTCCGGGCGGGCTAAGTAACACTCGACTCGGCCACTTTAACGCCGATCTGGATCTGTTTGGCATGAGTGGTTTCGGGCGGGGTGGTGTGTCGGGGGTGGGTAATGCGTGGATGATGATGATGATGATGATAACTCATTAATCAAGCGGAACTATATAGGTTCGGAGGAACGGGGATGACGAGTCGCATTATCTCATTCCCCCCTCTCTCTGTGTGTGTATGTGTATGTATTCGCACGCGTGCGGGATACGACCAGAGAAGAACCATTGTACGTTCGCGTTTGAACAAAACTGATCGTTCACTGGTTCCAGATGTAGGTTGATCCCAATAGATAGGGAAAGTCGGGGAAGACTCAATGATTTGGCTAATCACCTATATAAATAAAACTGAATGTTTGTTTGTTTGTTTGTTTGTTTGTTGGCGTGTTTCCCCAAAACATATTCTGACAAAAGAGTCTTAAGTATCGGTGAATATGACATTGGTTGGGACTATGATGTCGGCGATGATCAGTATGTTGACAACATCCAGGTCACGTGGTGTCCATCATGTCGGCTGCGTCCTTCACCGCGGCCGTCTAACGTAAAGAAGGTGACGTCCACGGAGTACGGACAGTTGTTCACTGGACAGCCGCTCACCCGGACAGTTGCTCACCGGACAGTTGTTCACCGGACAGCCGCTCACCCGGACAGTTGCTCACCGGACAGTTGTTCACCGGACAGCCGCTCACCCGGACAGTTGCTCACCGGACAGTTGTTCACCGGACAGCCGCTCACCAAGCAAATGAAAAAGTGGACACTTGCTCACCAGTGAATTTGTAATGAGAAAAAATTAAAAGATTTATAATTCAGAAATATAATTCTTAGTATCCTATTACCTGTATAATTATTGGAATGAATATTACCAATTATTGGGAAATTAAAATTCAGAGATTATTTTGTTTTATTTGATTAATATAAGTATGTGCACTGGTGAACAAGTGTCCATTTTTTTTCATTTGCTTGGTGAGCAACTGTCCTACACCCGACGTCCATGTTGACTAGATGAAATGAACTCCTAAAAATATTCACACTCTGTTCTAATTGTATGAAAAGTAATTCATTTCACATTCAATTTTGGGACGCCATTTTACCTGACGATTGCTTCAGTGGTGAAATAGGTTTCATTGGGCAGTGGAATCCAATTTCTTTTCTTGGAGAAATCATTGGTGTCGTCCATTTTTCGTGGTCAGCTCTCTATGTTGGATGTTCAAGAGTTGGAAATGGACAATAAACGTTGTATACCATGCTGCCTTACGATGATCACAAGTCGATCGTGATAGTTGTATTTTGTAACTGTTATTGTTTACTGAAAATAATTGTTTAAAAACAATATTCAAAGCCATCACCTGTGTATGTGTGTGTGTGTGTGTGTGTGTGTGCAAAAGCTTAACCTCCACACATACACGGTGATTCCCAATGACTGAATCGCCCGGGCCTCGTGTCCTCCGAGACGCGGTTCTCTCAGCGGCCTCTGGTACCGCACAAAAAATATTGGCTCGGTCGACGCAAGGGTGGGCCTGTATTAATAGCAATGCCGTTATCGGTGTGCATTCAATTAGGCGTATTTACC
The DNA here is from genome assembly GCA_025642065.1 of Paralvinella palmiformis. Lineage (NCBI taxonomy): Eukaryota > Metazoa > Annelida > Polychaeta > Terebellida > Alvinellidae > Paralvinella > Paralvinella palmiformis. The sequence continues at coordinate 529,965 of JAODUP010000055.1, forward strand.
AACGGGAACCATTCAAACGCACCCTATAGTAAAATTGCCTAACACCATCATAGCATTATAGATGGAGATATTTAAAGAAGCAGACGATTCCAATTGTGTGCCCAGAGATAAAGGAATCCGGCAGTCTGTGGATATTTAATGAGTACAGAACGATGCCGGATACCTCTCTGTGTGGGGGGGGGGATTTCCGATGATACGGAAGATATAATTATTACACGACAGACGGCGTGATAGTAATCGGCACGTGACGACAAAATGGCGGCTGATTTTGGCGCCAAGTTCTGAATGATATCATAATAATTAGTTAATAATGAATGACCAACTTGTTTCCTTTATTTACCCATGTTATATTATTGACTGACTGCCAAGAAGATGGTTTTGCTTCTATACCCTTTTGTCGCATTGGCTGCTCGCCCGCCCCCGCCCTCGCGTGCTCGCGCGCACACACACACATACACACACACACACGAGTACACGTTTCTCGTCAAAGCAAAACTCCTGCAGCTGTTTATGCCGTTAAATACCGTATGGGTTTGTGACACACAACAAACCGTCTTTTGGGCTAATTACGTGCCTTCTGCGAATGAATGAATGAATGACTGAGTGAGTGAATGAATGAATGAATGAATGAAAGGCGGTCCCCTTGAATTGTTGCTAACGTTTATTGACGGAGCGCTACCGTGACTAGTTTCACTTCTGGAAAGCGGTGACTTTGGTCAGTATACCCGCGATCCATATAACCTTGGCCTGTATCTATATATAACGTATATATGATATATATATATATATATATATATATATATAGTTTGTACCAATGGCCTGTACCTTTTGGGGTTTATCGTCTTTGTTTACATATCGGTGGCCTGTATCTAAGGCGTCTACCGTTGGTCTGTAGTAGGTTTGATTGTGTAACTCGACCAGACTTGAGTAGACCGTGGACTCTCTGTGAGGCCATCCGCTGCCAGTCCTCGGCTATAGTTGACGGAAACGAATGTAAATGTTGATGTTTCACGGCCACGTTTGTGCTCGAGCTAGGCTAAATGGGCCGAGCGACCTCCAAAGGTAATGGAGGCGAAGTGAAAGATGAAACAACGTTCTGATATGGCCCGGCCGGGATTTGAACCCGGGTGCTATAGATCGATAGCCAACGGCGCTACCAGTTAGGCCATGGAGGCAGGTGCCCACAGTTGACGGAAACGAAGGGGAAACTGACATAATATATCGGCATAATATGGTATTCGCGATGGAATTTCGCCAAAAATAATATCGCATCAATTGTTTACGTAATAAAGAAAGAATAAGACAAACAAATGTTATTTTCGTATTTATTCTGGTATAAAATTAATACAACTCGAATGTCTAAATAATATTTTCGCCCAATCTAAACACACGATCATTATTTCGTACTCTCCTCCACACAACCACATACGTAACCTTTCAGTTTTTAACTGGGAACATCTCTCCGGGTTTGATACAACGACGAATATTAGGTTTTCTAAAACGCGACTAAACGTGGATGACAATAAATGTCACTCACTCACTCACTTACTCACTCACTCACTCACGCAATCACTCACTGTCTCTCTCAGGCACGCACACACGCAAGAAGGCACGCACGCACAGATATTCGTGATATATACGCTTATTATATAACAGTGACCACATTTAGTCGACACAGTCCGTGTCTTTTCTTTGTGTCCCGAAGACTGCCGTCTGTCGCCGACAGTTAATTATCCAGAAGAGATCCCCCCCGTCTCTAATCAGTCAGTTAATTACCCACGTCCCAAACATAACCACAGATTCAATGTCTTCTTCCGGTGGTCAAGCCGGGGGTGTATCTGTACAAGTCGGGATCAACATGTTTACAACGCCGACGAGAAGCCGACGGTGAGCCGACAGGAAGCCGACAGCGGCCCGACCGTCCGATCTCTAATGATACCGCATTGCGATGCCACATCCAGCTGTTTTCGTATTCATTGCCCACACGACCGGTTTTTGCGGTCGGCGTGTTTTTCGAATCGCCGACGAACAAACGAACAAGCACTCGCCGTTCATAATTTTTCAGGGAAAGAGTAGAACCTTTCCCCGAACCAAATAAAAGCCGGTGTATACAGTGGATGCCCTTTTCTGGCGGATTTCCACAAAGGCTTCGACGCCGCGCTGCACGTTTTCCCCGCCCTGCACCCGACCGGGTACGGAACGCGACGGGAACGAAATCTATACGGAATAAACGAAGTCTTTCCCTTTTGAGAGGAAATGTCGAAAGGCAACCCTTTGTCACCCGGAACACGCCTTGTCCCATTGTCCGAGCTGTATGTGTGTGTGTGTGCGGGTAGCCTAAGTAGCTAGTAGTTCTTTTATGCGATCGACAACAATGCGCGAGTTGGACAAAAAATGTCGTTCGGCGCGCAGAACAAATGCTGTGACATGCAGGATATTCGTACTACCCGCACTAATCGTACCCGATATTGTGTACTAATTACTGTAATTAGGCCGGAGCCAAGGCTTTAAGTCGGCCGGCCCTCGCTATTGGTGGATTCTAGAGAGCCTTGAGCCCCAATACCACCATATAGCCAACTACGGGTGGCTGGAGGCATACTAACTATATATACGGCATTATAGATATAGAGTTATGCCTGTTTGTTTTCTTCCTTCTCATTCTGGGCCAACAGCCAAATTTACGGTTTATTTCGTCGAATTAGTCTCACGCAGAAGTTTCATCTGATCATAGGCGATAAAAAACACACCGGACACTGGGACAGCCAGTCATCCGGACAGTTGCTCACCGGACAGTTGCTCACCCGAACACTTGCTCACTAAGTAAATGAAAAAGTGGACACTTGCTCACCAGGGAATTTTTAATGAGAAAAAATATATAATATTGATCACGCTGAACTTTAATGCCCTAATAACTGGTAATATTCATGCAAATAATTATATAAGTAATAGGATAATAGGAAATATATTTGTGAATTAAAAATCATTAAATTTTTTTGTTATTAATTCAGGTTTTCTTATTGAGCCCCTAACACCCGGCTGCCTGTCCAGACGTCTGTCTCTCTGTCACCGCATCTATCTGTTTACCTGTCTACCTTTCCGCATGCCCGCCGGTCTGTTCCTAGCGGATCAAGCTATCACAATGGCCCGTAATCCTTATGACCGTGATTCACCTTTGTCAACAAGTTGCTGGCCAGCTACAGGCTCACAGCCCCCCCCCCCGCCTCACCCGTACCCCTGACGTTAGTTATCTGTGGGTATCTCACGTTTACGTAATATTGGCCTCGTAATGTTCCTCGTCGCCGACCTGGACACGACAGTCGAACACACAATCGGACGTAAAGAACGTCAACAAACCGACAACCTCCGTCTACACCGCCATTAATTGTCAGTCGTCAATCCTAGATAAACCATATTCTAACCATCTTGGTATACATCTGTCAACCGCTGACATCGGTGTGGGCGTTTGGGGGTGTAGGGGGTGTTGGGGTGGGGTAATAATTAACGGCACGACAACGCCGTTTTATTTCATCGTCGTTGTATGTCGTAAACAAAAGGCGCCTCCCCCCTCTCTTTCTCATCTCTCTCTCTTATATATCGAGTACGTTGGGATTCTACATCCGTAGATAATTGCGTGTGGATTTCGCGGATAGCTATCCGAACGCGTGGACGTATGGAAATAATGCCATTGTTCTGATTACCTGGATTAGACTGGCATGAATAAATAAATATATATATGTCTAAATGTTTGCATTTTTGGTGTTAGAGCATTGTTAGCCATCTTGTCTTCCTGGAGGCGTTCAACGTACTTGGCAGATGGTAGATAGAGTGGGTATATAGGTAGGTAGATAGATAGATAGATATATTGAGTGAGTGGGTGAGTGAGTGTGGGTGGGTGGGTGGGTGGGTGAATGAGAGAGTGGATGGGTGGGTGAATTAGTGAGTGAATGAGTGGATGAGTGAGTAGATGAGTGAGTCCATGAGTGAGTGTTTTGTTTAGTTTCGACACTGCTCACATCCGGGACATACAGCCGAGGAGCAACAAACCGTAATAGGATTCTCAACGCCCGAAAATCCGACCGTTTGGCTGTCGGAACGTTTGGCTGTCGGAACAATGGGACGTCGAAACATATATGTTATGTGTACGCGTTTTGTGGCGTGCAACTGCGCGCGCATCCGGTCGTGAAATGGAATTCCTTCCAAAACGACGGTGTAGCGTGCACGCGACACATTCCTGTAACGGATGCACGAGGTGGCCGCTATTAGCTACAGAACCCTGACGTATTACACATATTTGACAATCTTTTCCAGGTCGCCGACGCGGAACTCGTAAAATGACGGGGGGGGGGATTCTGCGCCTCGTTGTCGGGTCAATAATCCAGTCGGCAATCGACATTTAATTATTTACTGGCCGCAAGCTCCAGACTCTTCATCACGTGATACAACATCGGCCAGATATAGCGGCATACGGCTAATACTTACGCAACGCCCCTTCCGTATTGGACGCGCGTGGCCTCGCTCGTGCCGTTGTAAACCAGCACCGAATGACCCCGGCGCCGTCGTCTCCGGCCAACGATGTGATCAAATCCGGGGGGAAATCGCCATAAAATAGTCCATAACCGCCAATAGAACCGGATCACCGCCGCTCGATTTATGGCGGGAAGAGTCTGTCCGCCATCAAATCGCCTTAATTAGTACAGGTAACTGGGAGGCCGTTTTATGTGATCGGCAGATATTAAACGTCCATAAAGATGGCGGGCGAATGTCTAGCCGGAGATCGGCGGGGGCGATGCAAAAAAAAATCCCGACCCAACAACAACCCCAACAACAACAACATCAAACACGCGGCGACGGATCTTCCCCTCCGGAAACAGAATTGGCACGGGGCCACGCCCAATCCCCGTTCGATCCGGACACGAAGTCCGGGCGGCGACCTCGCTCACAATCCCGACATTTGGCACATTCAGTCGCCAGAACATTTCTGTTTCGTTGTTTGTTTGTGTTTGTGTGTTTTGTTTGTTTGTTTATGTTAATCGATTTATTTTGGCTTTATTTAGACAACGGTGTTGGTTTTTTTGGCTAGCAATTATCTATTGTAATACGCTGCCAATGCTTTGACCTTATTCCACTATGTGACCTTGGTTTTCCAGCACTCACTCAGCACTCAGGGGAGTATAAAGGTTTAATCCACCCCTCACGCTCTCTTTTCTCGCATACGCACATGCACGCGAATTCGCTCTTCTGTGCCAGGTATTCAATAATAACTGACTTTGGTCGCTGGGTTAGTGAACAAGTGAGTACTTGCATGCGTGAGTTGGTGAGTGTCTGCGTGCGTGGTGATTGGACGAGTGAGCAGTCGGTGAATAAGTTAACCATCGAGTATTGATTGAGCGAGTGAGTGAGTGAATGAATGAATGAACGAATGAGTGAGCCAGTGAGTGAATGAATGAATGAGTGAGTCAGTGAAATTTCAAGACGCATCAAAATAAAAAGATTATCCAGGATCGGCCTCATACAGGACCCACCCCCACCCCCACCCCCAACACCCTTACGACGTGCGGCGTACCTACTCTAAATCCGGAATCAAAATTTCGGCGATTGAGAAAAATTGCTAAGCCGTAGCTGCTGATGGATTCGAATCCTCACACAACCGGCTCTGCCATCCGGCAATATCTGGCCGCAGGACGCCCTGACACCAGACATCTGTCATCTGTCCTGTCTACACGGAGAGAGGAACCTGCCGCTATTACTCGCCAGGGATACAGATAACATCGTGATGCTTGCTGATGATATCGCGGCTTCATCCATCTCGCGGGACGGCCGACATTTTATCTCGGATTACGGCACGCGTTGTCGCCTACTCCGTCGTGAGTTCGAATCCGAAGGTTGTCCGCATCCGTGGGACGATTCATCCAGCGATGGAAGACTTATGCCAGATCGTCGAGCCGCGATGGCACAGTTGGTTATAGAGCGTACGGCTCGTAACCGAAGGGTCGCGGGTTCGAGGCTCCTGAGCTGCAGTACGGTCACGTGGCGACTGGTTCGTTCTGAGAAATGAGAACCCGACGGACGTGATGACTGTGTCACCTGTGTGTCTGATTAGCGCTTTGCGCCCATAGTGGCACCATGCGTTATATGCTCCATTGTGAGTTGAAGTGCCTGCTGGATTGAAACGGGTCTGAGTCAGCCATAATAATACTATAAAGCGCCTTAGAGCAGCTTTCTTACTGGATAGGGCGCTATATAAAAAATATTATTATCATCAGCATCATCATCATCATCGTCATCATCACGTCAAAGGCGGAATTTCATAATTTTCAAATTTAACTCCCACCCACGAACACAATAACGAATATCGACTATCAATACATTATCGTCTCCCACAACGCCACCTTCTGTATAAATTCCCGAATTATTCCTCAATCCCTTATTCCATAATCTCTAACCGGCCCAGCCAAGACATCTCAACACCACTAACGTTCGGTATAGAAGAGAACCTCTCGCTGACATCCCAGTAATGTTTATAACATGTTTACGGAACAAGCTAATGGCTAGCCCGCAGGACTGAGAGATAGATAGATAGATAGATAGAGAGAGAGAGAGAGGAAGAGAGAGAGGGAGTATTAATTATCACGTCCGTAGAGAGTTTAACCTTCTGCCAGCCGTACTTTCAGAAGCCTGATCGGTGTGTTAACAAGATCAGTACCTGCCCGTCCAGAACTCTACCGCACAGCGCCGCCACAGTCGACCAAACACGTCAGTACACAGGGACAGACCGACCGACCGATCAGGTCGACCCATTGATGGCTCGTACACACGGGGCGTTGTTGTTTTACTATTTACCACCCGCTCACATTCGGTACAGCTGGCTTCGTCTCGGCAATTATAGAACACGGCCCGCGTACGGGCATTTGTTGATGACAGTAGACAGGTGAAATTGGAAGATTCTCTCTCTCTCTCTCTGTGTATGTGTGTGTGTGTGTTGGGAGTAGTTTGACGTGGGATGCGATGAATGTGGCTCATGGACTAAGGTTTGAGCATACATAGTTTAGCTCAGCTAATAGTGTGTTTCGTTTTTTTTCTCTCCACTTGCTGTGAGTTGAAGTGCATCGCTACTGCTGGAAGTTTGGCAATTTGGCATCCACGTGGTTTGGAGCTTTTAGCGGTGCGTGCGTGCGTGTGCGTGCGTGCGTGTGTGCCGTCGAATACAGACGTTGCTGCACATGTCGGTTTGGCCGGAGCTGCTACAGCAATACATTGGTCGGGGTAACCGTGGTCTACGGGGTGGGCCACATAAGTCGGTTTGTTATTTAAAACTGGTAAAGCGACATTTGGCTCATCCTGTACAATAGTATTATTACAAGACGTGTTGTAAAACAGTATCTGCGCCGTTGTTATAGCAACAAAATAGTTGTAGATATTACTACTACTACTACTACTACTACTAATGGCATAAACAACAGGAAGTATAGTCGTAATAATATTGTTTGTGATCCTGATAGCCGTAAAGGTGAATGATGCTGGTGATGGCAGTGATCCTGGTGATGTCGGTATGATCTCGGTTAAGGTCCGTGGCCGAGGAACGAGGCATTATGAACATAAGAAGATAATTTAAGATAAGCCTTTTTGCCGATGACTGAAACAACCCTCACAGATGGCGGCGTCAACGCTCGGATTCGAATCCGCGAGACCCCGGTCGTTTGTAGGCGACGACGGCAGTAAGACCCGCCGATATCGTTTTCCCTTCGACGATCACTCCCAAGACCTTCGTCCGACCATGATCTTAAGGTCGGTCCACTTGTATAGTTCTAGGGGAGGACTGTACGCTTAAGTATCCGTCCGTGATCCGATGGCTACTCGCGGAGTTCGTAATTCCTCGAAACGATGCCATTCAAGAAACGGCGGCTTCGGTCAAGGCCAATGCGGTTCGCGCGCCATTCCAGATACGCCCAAAAGCGGAAAAGATACCGTGAGATAATCTAAGGAATTTCTCGATGGCCACTCGACGACCAGACTAGTCGATGCCCCTGAAAGGCCGAAGAAAGACTCGCCGCCGATTGGAGCCATTAACTAATTAACTGGTCAATGAACGACCAACGAAACGGCGGATAATATAATATGTAATTCCCGGAAAGTTGCCTCTTTATTTCCAAGACTTTTCATCGGCTCAGCGATCCAGTCACGTCGATACATTAAGTGATAACCGGGGGAAAAAGCTGAGTAAAAAATAACGGTTGCCTTCCTGCACCAAAATGTTTTTTTTATCATAAATTGCGCAGCTGGAACCGTTGGTCTATAAAGTGTTACAATAGCCAGCTGGCGACCGTCTGGAAGCCGTTATACGACGAAGCATCCGCCCAAGTAATGGATGTGTTAAACCGAGAAATGATGGCAGCTGGATCCGTAGTACGACAGGTCTCGGCGCTCCAGGTGTTCGCCGGCCTCTTATGGATGGATCGCACGCCACACCACACCGCCCAGCGTTCTGGATCGTATTATCACCGTAGTGCCGACTACCTTGGGCGCCAGGTCTCGCACCAGGTCGCCCCCGTTCCTGATCTCTCATTCCGCTCCGTTCCCACCTTCACTCATTCCTTTCCTCCCACGACTGACCGCTATACCGGCATTGGTTTTTTTACGTCAGAACGCCGAGAAAGAAATAGAGAGAGAGAAAGAAAGAGAGCAATATTCCTCATCACGCCTCAAGGAACTACCGATCCAGGCGTTCCGGATAGCGTTAATGCGCGCACACGCCCAAAGCTTCCGCTATAACTGGCCGGAAAGAGATCCCGATGGGCGGGAACATTCTCAGACGGTAATCCGTACACCAGTCGGACGCATCTGGAAACCAGACACCAACAGCGATATTCGCTTTGTTTTACGTCACACATCAGAAATAGGTCGGCTAGCTGTATGAAGGTCGAATCGGCGCATCCGCTTTCTCGATTCTAATCGTATCCTACTCCGGGAAATTAGTTCATTAAATTGCAGATAAGAACAATTACAGACGATTAATAGTCTTACCTTATCAAAATTGTCGTGTTATTAAACGCTAATCACGCTAAAATGCGCCGATATTCTAATTGTGAGCGGGCGGGAAATTATTCGGAGCCATATACGGCATCCCTATGAATATTCGGTTCTTTCCGTTTTCAATCGGCAATTTCCGCCGTGTTTACAGCCGGAGAGATTCGGGTACGGGTGTCGTCATTGTGTGTGTGTTTCGTTTATTAAAGCCCGCGTATAACGACTCTAAGCCCGAAGGATCGTATTTGGTTCGGTGGTGTGTTGAACGTCATCGTTCTCTGTGTGCGTCGACGCCGAACGTGCGCTTAGATTAAACCGTAGATCGGACATTTGGCAGCCAGCTCGAGACGATCGTCGGCAAAGAGAACCTCATTCCTATAAGACGCTTCCGTCCGGATCAGAAACATGTGGTTTATGGCTGACGGTGATAGAGTGACAAATGATGGCCACATGAAGTTATTGATATTATTCGGAAAAAGCTATTGGCCGCCAAAGAATTGCTTTAACGTATTAGCTACGGTTAATTTCCGATGTTTGCCCTCTGAGACAGCAGCTGTTGTTGTTGTTGTTGTTGTTGTATTTGAGACTGACATCTTCGAACTTGGACCGTAGAAGTATCCTGGTGAAGGACAATGACAGCTGAGGTCAAATCTCATACCGAGCGTTGTCGCCTTGGTCGCATTAATTAATTGACGTCTAATCATTGGTCAATTTAACTAGATCATAATAATAATATCTGATATTTATATAGCGCCCTATTCAGCTAGAAGCTGCTCTAAGGCACTTTACGATATTATTTACAATATTATTATCCCTGACTCAGACCGGTTTCCACCCAGCACACATCTCAACTCCCAAGGGAGCATACAACGCATGCTGCCATTATAGGCGCAAAGCGTTACTCACAAACACATAGCCAGCGCGCCCTGTCAGGTACTCATTTTTTTATGGATGAGTGAACCAGACGCCACATGACGGCATTGCAGCTCACGGAGCCTCGAACCCGCGACCGGTCGGCTAAAACACTCTAACTAACTGCGCTATCACAGCTCGAAGTACAGCTCAGGAGCTCTTTCTGAAGATAATAAAAAAGTCATATATATATATATATATATATATATATAGTTGTTAATAACCACACGACAATTGCTTGTAATAGTCCACAGTTTATTATATAGACGTATGTGCTTGTCTGAAAGGCTAAATCTATATGTGTGCGTGCATGTGCGTGCGTATGTCCGTTCTGCGTGAATGCATGCGTACCAGCGCCTCTGGCAAAGGGTAGCGTGCGATAATTGGTTGAATGAGCGCGTACAGCGGGGTGGTGCGGTGTTAACACACTTCATCCTTGGCCACGGATCCTGAAGTGTGATATGTCTCCATCTCCTGTAATACCCACGGGTTTGTACGTCTATCCAACCCCCCAACCCCCACCGTTCGCACAAAAGCTATAGACTCACCTGTACGCAGACTATTGACTTGCATGCACACGCGCGAAAGTTCATAAACGTATTCACCCTCACACGCCTACGCATCAACGTGAAGCTGCACGTAAACACACACACACACACACACACAAACACACACGGTGACAAGGTCCTTCCTACAATAGGACACACCAATCACCCAGTAAGCCACCATATGGCATGTCTATAGTATATGGCTATATGAAGCCAAAGCAGATCATATTAATATCTCACGTTAAATGGCTTCAAATAAACGTCTCTCTCTCTCTCTCTCTCTCTCTGTTTGGCTGGCTAGGGTGGCTTGTGTGTGTTTTGTGTGTGTGTGTGTGTGTTATAGGGAAAGATCTGGTAACCCGAATAAGGTTTCTCTGACTCTCTGTCAATCTGTCTGTCCCAGTTATCTCCCTTTCTCTCTGCTTCTCTCTCTACGCTTGTGTGTTTGTGTGTGTGTGTGGTTACCTGTCCAGTCTGTCTGTCTTTCTGCCTGTCTGTCTAGTAATCTGTCTGTCTCTCTCCCTCTACGCTTGTGTGTGTTTGGGTGTGTGTGTGTGTGTGTGTGATTACCTGTCTGTCTGTATGTCTGTCCCCTGTCTTTCCCTCCTCCCCTCCCATTCGTCTCTCTTCTAGCTATGTCTCTATATCCCACCTGCCCATTTTCTGTCCTACCAGACAGTCGTGCCTATCTGTCTTTGTTCCATCCGTCCTGTCCTGCCTGTCTCTACGCCGTATATCCGTCCTTATCACCTACGCTGCCGTCACTGTTCCGCCCCCCCCCAGATTATCTTCTCTGTCTAAACCAGTCCTGCCTGTATCCCTCCTGTCTGTCTGCCTGTCTGTTGGCCTTCTATTACGAGAGAATGATAAGCTGGGCAGAGACCGTCTGACATTTTCAGTTTCCAAAATAAAGGTCACGAAGAAAATAGGAAACATTATTAGATATTATAGTCTGTAATATTGGTAGTGTAAAGGTATTGTTTGACGTGGGCGGCAAGCTGGTTCGGTGGCTGATTGAGAGAGAGAGTGTGTGTGTGTGTGTGTGAGAGTTGTTTTTGCTGCTGTTGTTGTTATGAGTAATTTTAGTGGTGATGATGGTGGTGACGGTGTGTGTGTGTGTGTACGTGTGCGCGTCCACGCGCGCGTATGTGTGTGTTAATATATCTATCCATATATCTATCTATCTATCTATCTATCAGTCAATCAATCAATCAACCAATCTATATATATATATATATATATATATATATATATATATGAGTGAGTGAGTGAGTGAGTGAGTGAGTGAGTGAGTGGTGAGTGAGTGAGTGAGTGAGTGAGTGAGTGAGTGAGTGAGTGAGTGAGTGAGTGAGTGAGGTTGACCGAAGCAGCCAGACACGTAGGGACCGTGCTGGTTGGTTAGGAGGTTGAGTAGCAGTACTTAGACGTATTACAATGACAGTCCAGTATCCCCGCAGGTTGTAGCCAACTGTTGTCAATGTTGACATCCGTGTCTAATATGTCATACTGACACCACGCCTAGAGTGGACCGGCTTTATCAATGAAAGAGAGATGATTTGTTATCTAAAGGACACCATTTCGCTTCGTCTCTTGGTTATATACAGTGTGTCTGATACACTGACAAGACAGACAGACAGACAGACAGACAGACAGACAGACAGACAGACAGACAGACAGACAGACAGACAGACAAGAAATCAAAAATCATAAACTGACCCATTGATAGACAGGCTTACAGACGTATACTAGCTAGCTAGATCATTATATAGACAGAAAGACAGACAGATAGATAGATAGATAGATAGATAGACAGACAGACAGACAGATGATAGATAGATAGATAGATAGATAGAGCAAGGATTGTCGCCGTCCAAACCTATTGTCATCTAATTACGCAGAAGGTGTCTGTCTCTTCCTCATCACCAGTTCGAGCATCAACACAATAGACTTGTTTGTTTTGGTCGCCCACATCAATCGACCCGACGCCGCGACCTTCATCTTCTAAAGGTCACGGCGAAGTGAGAGCGCATCTCGAACGTTTATTGGCTGGCGCTCTTCGCGTCCTCAAACAGATCGGTGTCTCACTGAGGCGATACATATAGCTATCACCACTCATCATCATCATCATCATCATCGTCGTCGTCGTCGTCATCATCATTGTCATCATCGCTATTGTCATCTTCTTTATGGGGCTCATCAGTGTCTGTTCACTGTCTGTCTGACTGAATGCTGAGGTAGACGTCAGACGACTCAATTGATCCAGACGTTAGTCTGACATATGGAGTAGGAGCGACGATGACGGCTGACGAGCGGGAGACCGGGTGAGGAAGGAAGTCTCTCTCCCTCCTCCCTTCCCTTCGTCCCTCTGCCCTCTCTATCTGCTTGCTTGCTTGCATGCGTGCTTGCATGCGTGCGTGCGTGCGTGCATGTCAGGGGATACACGCGCCGTAGCGGGAAGTATCAGCGGCTTCCCAGTTATCCAGTCACTCCTCAACGGGGGTTGGGGGTTGGGGGGGGTTGACGGTGTTTGGAAGAGCGCGGCCACACGAACGGCCGTCCCCGTACCCGCAACGAGGAACGGATGAAGACGAGAGGAGCTTACCTGTGGTCACCGGTCTGTCGGCGAACAGGTGCGAATCTGTGGCGAGCGAGCGACGTGACGTGACGTCGTGGTTCGGGTGTCGTTGGTGCGTCGCGCCCGTGAGACGGGGCAGAATCAGCTATGGCCCGGTAATCGTGATCAGTCGTTGATGACCGCGCGTGTGCGTGTGTGCGTGCGTGCGTGCGTGCGTGTGTGTGTGTGTGTGTGTGTGTGTGTGTGTGTGTCTTGATGGCTTCATCGTTGTTGACGGGGATAGACAAAAGACGACGCTGATAAACTATCGTGTGACGTTTGGACGTATGGCAATCATTACACCTGGAAATGATGACAAACGTACCAGAATGGGCTACGTTGTTGTATCGTCGTTGTTTCTATCACGCAGCACCTTTCGTACATGGCGTCTTGGTGGCGTTCGTTAATTAGCGCAGCGGTTAGATCATTGCGCTGTAAATTTCCAGGTTCGAGTTCGAATCGCATCCGAGTACCCATACCCGTCTTTGTGGGATGTTTCATCGGGCAATCGTCCCTTTGATATAATGTAATGTCCCAGGTGTGGCCGGCGTCGAAGTTAAACGAACTACTCACTATAACTGAAAAGCGTTTTGTGCGGAATAGATCAACATGCAGGCATACAATAAAATAAAATTGGACGGCAAGAATAGTTTTAAACCGGAACCCATTAATAGACGTATGATTTGTTATAGCACTCGTCGAACAACTAACTGGACGACGACGAGTATTTTTACCGAACCTAACAAATCCATCCATATTTCACTAATTGACACGCACGCTCGCACATGTCTCGGCATGAAAAGTGGCCACTCCGGGAATTAGTACCCTGAAGAATCGTCCAGAATTTAAATACACGCTTCGAGATTCTCCGTGTCATGCAGTGCCTTATTCCGCACGGCTAACACACGCACACACACACACACACACACACAAACACACACATTTATTTAATTATATTAGAACAATAAAGCTGGGTTTCGCGAGGTTGGCTTGTTTCTTAAATCGATAACTTTTTGAATGGTGGGGCGGAAAGAAGGGGGGGGGGGTAGGGTGGTGGACTGCTGATGTAGAGGGAGTACCACGGAAAATATGGTAAAATCATAACGACATACACGTTTGCTGACTTGAAATTTTGTCGTTTTAGAACAAAAAAAATTATCTGTCCCATACCACAGTCTTACTTAATGTGTCCACAATGACGTCACAGCGTTGATTATTTTCGCAGACATATCTTAAACCATAAACTGGCAGCTGTCACATTCCCAAGACACGTCGACGGCGCTAGATCCCTCACAGCCAGTGAGATAGACAGATAGGTGAATGCAAAGTTACCGCCCTCTACCCAGCGCTGATTAACATAATGGATGTCGAATAACCTTTGTGACCCGTGTAACCATCTCTCGTGTGGCTGTTCGTGCATGTGTACGGTTTTCGTCGATTCTGGTGAAAAACCCGAGCCATCCGAATTGCGGCTCTCCTATATACCGAAAGAATGGTTTAAAAGACTGAAGTGTACCATCAGCCATTCGTAGTCAATGGCCAACCGATCGCTGGAGGACCATCATCGCGCTGAATACGGCTTTTCAGCCGTCAATCGGATTGGATCTTTGAAGGTCAGGTTGACGTCGTTCGATTTTCGAAATGCGTAATTCGGCGTTTTCAAATCGGCTAAACGTCGGCCCGCCGTCGGCAGTCAGACGTGGGAATAAGGTTGGCTGGCTGGTTATGGCTGATTATAGCTGAACCTCTAGCTATCCGTGGCCGGTTATGGCTGGACGTGGCTGCATCAGGCCGAACCTAGCCGGCTAAGACTGAACAAACATGGCTGGGGTTCTGACTGAACCGGGCAATATTTGACTGAGTTATCCTTTGCTATAAGTATCCGTGGCTGGTTATAATTAAACAGAGCTGTTGGTGGGTGGTTTTGAGTGAGCATAACTGTCTGCGGCTGGTTATGAATGAACATAACTGTATGTGGCTCGTTATGAGTGAACATAACTGTCTGGTTATAGTTGAACACACATACACACGCTGGCGCTCGCGCTCGCGCACACACACACTGTAATGAATTTAAATATCGATTGGTCGGAATCGGCGGAGGGAGGAGGAAGGATCGAGAGCTTGGGAGAAATCCCTCCGCCGGCGATAGACAGTAGATTTGTTCAGATGTCGACAGCAGCATCGGGGACAATTGTCACCGAATGTGGCCAACTCGTGTGTGTGTGTGTGTGTGTGTGTGTGTGTGTGTGTGTGTGTGTGTATGTGTGTGTGTGTGTGTGTGTGTGGCCATTATTGATCATATATTGTCTGATCCGCACAGATCAGATGACCTCGAGGGATCTAACATAGTGGCGCGTCATGCCTGATTTATATATTATACGGGTAGTTAGGGGTGTTGGAGTGTTGACCGCCTATCCCCAGAGTGCCTCTGGGGGGGGGGGGCACCTGGTCCCGCCCGCCCGCCCGGCTGCCCGGCCGGCTGGGAGACGGATAACCCCCGAGGGCAGATTCTGGCCCGAACCCGCCCACGGCTCGTAGCACGCTAGAGTAAACACGGCTACTATGAGGAACGGCTCTGAGCCGATTCAGACAGTGGGATCATTGTCATCTTCGTCATCATCGTGTCTGTCCATCGGTCATCATCAGTGTCTATACGTCCGCAGCCATACTGGACTCTTGTATCATTATCCCCTTCTAAACACCACCCCCCTCTCTCCCCGGTAAGCCAGTTGTCGCTATTTTTGGCATCGGGTAGTTCCTAATTAAAGAGAGATTACGTCATAGCCTCGCAATAAAAAAGTTCTGTTGAAAAGCTTAATTAGCCGGGATACCTCCCCAATAGTAAGTAGGCTATGGTCGGAAACTTTTCAAACAATGTATTGGCGAAACTTTAATAAGCGGAATATATCAGAGTCATCCCGAAATCCCGCATTGTCCGGTGAGATGTATAGATGCTGCCGTCTGGATTCATGTCTATTCGATTGGCAATGGTACAGTAGTTATAACAGCCACTCTACTGTGTGCACAAGGTTGATTAGAAACACAAAATCTCTTAAAACATCCAATTTGTTTAAACCACCTATTGACCCCCACTACCCATTTCATATGATTTTTAATGACGACGACTTTAATCGTCACGATTAGTCACTATCATTTATATCTTTCAAATTATATTATATATATATATATATATATATATATATATTAGGTCTTTTCGTTTCAGAAACGTTGTGACAAGTTGGCATTTATAAACATCACTTTCAACTGCCACGTTCGACTGATTAATTATGCAGCAGAATATGCACGCATGCTCAGTGTTTGCGCACAGAGTGGTGACGTTACACACATAACGTAGTACGTCGGAAACTACGGGGAGAAAACGGACGACCGAATATTCACAAGGACGCCTTATGCGACTCACAAACATCTGAATATCCAGGTATTGTACTGTCATGAGTGTTTAATAATTATCACAGTTCGGATTATTAAAAATACGAAATGGCTAGAATATTCAGTTTAAAAAAGGAGCCATATATCTCAGCGGAGGATGAAAATAGACAAAGATTCGCTTTGATGCTCGTATTGGGAAAAACTATATCCACCCTTCAGCATTTCCAGGTTTTAAGTTCGTTTACAGGTGTATGTCTTACGTGGATTTTAATACACAGTACCTTTAGATGTCTTCCGCTAATAAGGACGTTTTAATAAACCTGTCTTATTATTATTATTATTTCAGTCATTTCTTAACCAGACTGCTAGAGGGAAAACGTCGAAAGTCAACTTAGCCAGAACCATGATAATCGATGTTTCATCCATAATTTTTTTATTTAAAACTCCGATAGATGACATGGTGTCCGTGTGACCGTGTTTAGCCGAGATTCTTGTTAGACAAAACCCGGTTCATTGAGACCTATCCCATCTCATCGATCACGCATAAAGTTAGACGTATATTTTCCTATAGCCGAATTCGAATCTCGGCGTGGGCATATCTGAAGGGTGTTTCATCTTTGACTTCGCTCGATTACCTTTGGAGGTCGCTCGGCCCATTTAGCCAACAATGTGCACAAAGGTGGCTGTAAAACAGCAATCATCATCCTACAACTAATGAGCTAACTAAATACCACTAATTGGCTTAATGTGTAATTTATCCTCTCAAAGACGAGATATTATATCAGAAGCTGAACGCTGCCTCTGTCGTCCGGCCATTTTCTTCGTAATTTTGATCGAAATCGTCGTAAATCTGTTAGAAAGCTTATAGTTCAAATGAGATATCTGCCCCTCGGCAGTGGACTTGTTTTTTTCTCCGCGACCAGCCAACTAACAGACGTATCGAGGCTTTAGTTTACCGTTACCATAAAGGCACCCCTCTTCGGGTCCAGATTTTAAGAACGTTCGTTATCTGTCCAACTTTTCTGTCGTCTTGTCCAGGGACCAACGCCTTACCAGAGACCCTAATAATCGTTTTAGCTGAGTAATTTAGCTATTTAAGTAACTTAATCCTTGCTTTGAATCGGATTCTAAATTATTATTCTTCGATTACAAACTATATTATATATATATATATATATATATATGCGCGCACACATCATAATCACATTTGCGCCAATCTTAAGATTAGCAGCCGTTTTCTAAAGCCTTAGACTGTAAATCACCATCTTCCCACCCATATGTAGTACAATATCTACCCCCATAACTCAGTGTTGGCATTATAAATGACGTGTCTGTCCTCGATGTGACGCATGCGCACATTAGACTGTCACCGACCCTCTTTTTGCTCGTCATTCCTTCCGGCATCAGATTTCCATTCGACTCTTTGTGCGGCCCTCAACTAAAGCCATGTCGGGTGGTGGCCATTCTCCCGAGGGTAAAGGCGGTGTAGGGAGAATGTATCTACATACAAAATTTCAGGGTTCTACTGGTTTAAAGGGGAGCGAGTGAGTGAGTGAGTGAGTGAGAATGAATGACTACTTCGTTCAGCCTCGATTTTGGACACACCTGAGATATACGGTCGAGCGACAAATCGCCAGGGAAGCATCCCATAAATGCAGCTAGCCATCGCAGTATCGTGTCGAGGCCGATCGGTTCGATTCCCGTTCGAGAACAAAACACCCGGGCAGTTCGGGGATAAAACTCCGGGCCGTAAACGTCGTGGGTGGGCTGTGACCGTGTTGTATGGCGTCACTTTCTAGCTGAAGTAAAGGTGATATCTGTAAACGATCTCCGAATTTATATAACAACTCACTGGGCCAGTTAAGTTAAACAACTGGTATGTAAAGCTAACAACTGGTCACATTGGGTATGTAAAGCTAACAACTGGTCACATTGGGTATGTAAAGCTAACAACTGGTCACATTGGGTATGTAAAGCTAACAACTAGTTACATCGGGTCTGTAAAGCTAACAGCTAGTCACATCGGGTCTGTAAAGCTAACAGCTAGTCACATTGCGTCTGTAAAGCTAACAACTAGTCACATTGGGTCTGTAAAGCTAACAACTAGTCACATTGGGTCTGTAAAGCTAACAACTGGTCGCATTAGGTCCGTAAAGCTAACAAATTGTCACACTGGATCTGTAAAGCTAACAGCTGGCCACACTGGGTCTGTAAAGCTAACAGCTGGCCACACTGAGTCTGTAAAGTTAACAACTCGATACTGGGTCTGTAAATCTTAACAGCTCGTCGTTGGACCTGTAAAGCTAACAGCCACCGTCACTGGGTCGCTGCAGCCTCGTTCAGTTTCTGACTATGATTGTCTTCGTTTCTAAATAGAAACGACCGCATTGCTCATCGTCTCACTGACCTATATTTGTACCGCCTCTCAGTGTTGTTAAGTTTGGATGTTCAGAGAGGTAACACAATCTTCTTCCCACCGACAGTCTGACACAGACGTATGAACTCGTAACAAAATAGTCGACGCTGGTATGAAAATAGAATCGACATATGCATTGATAGCGGTCATCTGAAACACCGCCATTTTTTGGATGTTGGAAGTTCAGCCATTTAAATTTATTATAGCCGCGTGTGACCGTGCTTCAGGAAAAATTCAATTTCTCTCTGGATTAGGGCGCCAACGGATAAATTAGCTCTTGGCATCTTGAAAAAAAATCCGGATTTGTTTCCAAAACGAATGATAGTAAATTGACCATTTTGTAGCGGGAAATCCAGTAAAACGGTGTACATTGAGGAAGTAGCCTCCCTCAGTGTGTAGACTATTGTCAAATTTTAAGTTATGCCCCATCAGTAATCTATAATCTCATGTAATCAGGGTGGTTCGTTGGCGCATTGGGTAGAGAAGCGGTTCGCCGTAAAACTCCTGGTTAGGGTTTTAGTCTCGGTTCACTCATTGGTAGCTCAAACAATGAGTGAACACAATTTTGTTTGGAGTCGAAACCGGCGTCTCCAGCTCATACCAGGTGGTCTTAATAATATATTGCCTTGTTTGGTTTTTGCTGTAGTGCTTGCATCGAATATGTGTTATGCCGATATTCCGAGCAAATACCAACTGAATTGATCAACATTTGCAGTTTCTGGCTGAATTTGATAAAAAATTGCAAATAATAGACAGCATTTTAAATTATTTTGGTGAAATATTAATGATACAACCTGTTATTTGTGCACACAAAGGTGTGGTCAGCAGATGGTTGAGAAGATTACACAGGCAAACAAACACACACAAAGGTTACACTGGTCATTCATTTTATTTGTCTGTTAAATGCAATGAAATGAAACAGAATACTTCAACAATAATCAGGAAACACAATTTGCTTTACACATGAGGACAATTGCCAGATAAAACTGAACATTTTCTACACAAACTTGTCACAGCTATGAGAATCGAGAACACAACGTGAATTAACAATAACAGAATCGGAACAATCGCATTACCACAACTTGGGGTTTCAACTTGTCCTTGATACGGTAACCACACTGCACAAGTGACGACACTAAATGTACCACAAAGGTGGGGACAGAGTTCCCCCCCCCCAGAAGTTAAAACAAATTGCAAAATCTCAGGTAGTGAAGTTCCAGATGTGGAATTTCAATCAATAACGCAGTCTGTGCACAGCTGCCCGATCAAAATGAACAGTACTGTTTCCGCATAAATGAACAGACAACGAAGAACATGTATTACAAAAATAATTTAGTTATATATATTGGCGTCAACACATAATAGTAATAAATAACATGACCATTCATAGTAAGATTGATCAGCAAGTGACTATGTACAGACATACCTATACATCTTGCTAACTTTCACAGTACATGTACAAGATTAATTACAGACTGATTTACAATTTTTCAACATCATGCACAGCGCTTTAACATGCTTTCGTGGGTCGGTCTCTTTCCCCATCTGTGTGTATGCGTGCGTGTCTGTTATCTATTGTAAACGGTACGGACAAATACCATATCGACTGCTGGTAAACAGAAACTAACCAACCTGGAACAAGCAGAATACAGAATGATATGATTCTACAATACACGCGGTGATCAATTTATCAATAATAAACCATTTACAGCATTTGGCCCCTTCTACTTAAATCGGAAACTAGAAACAAACACCCTCCCACACACACACACACACACAACTGCCAGGCTTCCTTGGACACCAAAGTGAGTGGAGACTGAGCCAACGTCTGCTGAAAAGCCAAAAGCTCAAGTGTTTGTGTAGAATAAACAAGACCTACAGACCTCTGCCTAACTCTTACCCTATTGACACACACACACACATATGCTAGTACTGGGCATCTATAACAGTTTGCTCACAACTTTTGAGCTCATAGAAGAGCCAGATTCTACAATTGATAAAAACAACTCTCACTAGAATTCTAACTTAACAGTTAACTGTGATAAATTGTGTTATGGCTGACTTCACATTGCCTTTTGCTGGAGTATACCAAAATAATTATAATGGAGAGAATTAGCATCCATACAAGCTCAATAATTACTTAAGCTCACTACTGATATGTATTACTGAGCTCGTTTAGGCAGCATGTCAGTGTGCATAGCCTGAAATGGTGTGTGAACCCATGCATGTTATCACACACACACACACACACACACAATCTTTGGTTATTTGATGGCATACTGTATGGATACAATATGAGCCAAGGTCAATGCTTCATCTTCCAGAGTTAACAAAAGCTGTATCAGTGTTTGGCCAATAAAGAACGGCATGTTTGATGCACGATGAACAGAAAAAAGTAAGGCACTCATAAGGGAAATGATCAAAAAACAAACATACAAATCAGCCACCTACAAGGCAGCACTCCAAAAGTCTCCTAGAAGTGGGGCGGGGAGGGGGGGGGGTCATTTACCAACACATTAAGCCAACAATAACCGAACACCTAACGATGAATGGATTCCATTTTATACCGCAGCAGCATAATAAGCAAATCAACCCAACAGGCACTCTTGCATTGGAACGTGCATTGCTGTTGACGAGGCAAGGGAATGAGAGACTGGTCCGACACACGGGAGAGAAAATCCGCGCCATCCAACCCACGACATCTTACGTACTTCGGAGTGTGCGAAACAGAAAGCTAACGGTATTAAACGATTAACCATCAGTGGAAAGCCTCATGCAAGAATGGATGGCCAACGCGAAGAAACGGCTACACTTCTAGGCACATATTTCTCATCGTTGGAGGTGGTATTCTGCTCAATAGTGCTGAAACTAATCCAAGACATGAAACCTACCAACAAAAGTGAACATTCTAGGTGTCCAGGTAATTAATACAGCACTGAGAACGAACGCCGCATTACCACCCATTGGTAGTGCACAATTGCCATATATACAGTCTAGCAGCATCCTATACCAGTGCCATAAGGATTGCATCGTATTAATATAATACGATGTGTTCCACAAACCTTGGCTACCCCAGTGACCTTAACAACGGACATTTACCAGATGAGCACATGGGATGAAGTCAACAGCTCTACCCACCAGACCATTGCCTCCCAGCGGTTCGTTATCCAAAGAGCAAATGATGACCTGACACATGCAACAGTGATTATTTTGTGCGCTAATAACACAACTCATATGATGCCAGTCCTCATCCAATTCGTGATCTATTCTGCTGAAAAGTCTGAACAACGCCCAGAAATGCTTATTAACTTGAAATGTTCTCACACGAAGTAACCAGCTTGGCTTCACTGGCTGTATGCAGTACAGGTCAATTTTCTCTCCGATGTAGACACAATTCTAGGTAGGACATAACATGATGCACAAGAACAAACATAATGTGCACTTTCACTGTTCAGGCACGTATGCGTGGGTGTGCATGCACGCACACACAAAAATCATAACTGTCACTGACACGATGCAAGCAAAATGAAGTCTAGTGCTCCAGGCTATCAAGCCTAGAATGCACCCTACTGTCTTAATCTGATGGGCAATCTTTGAAATGAACCAAATGAACATAAAATCCATGGTACATAATGAACAGAGAGTCAGCGCATCACTAAACTACAGCTGGAACAACCATTAAGACTTCTGCATAACGACTACACTTGGGTGTGGCTGCTGAGGTTTGGCAGTGGCGACGGCAGCGGCGTGCGTCAACAACTGTAACGGCAATGGATATGCAGCCGAGGTGGTGTATGGCGAGCACTGAATATCTGGCACGCCACGTGACAGCAGTGCCGCTCCCTGGTGATGGAGGAGGGCTCCTGGATGCGGTGCAGCAAGCACGGTGGGGGATGTTGCGAATGTCGCTGGCATGGACGCGCTGATTTCACAGTCCATTCGTGAGGTGGAGGGAGACAACGAGGATGATGACTGCGAATCACATCTTGGCGACATGTTCTCCGAAAAGCAGTCCTCCTGATCGTAGGAACTCTCTGTGCCACTCTCTTCACTATGTGGAATGGATGCACAAGATGCTGGTACACTTCTCTCGTTCTCACGACTGTCGACCAGTGCCTGTTCACCCTCAAGATGGCGTATCGCCTCGACGATTGTGTCCAAATTTCTGCGGGACAAGGATGGATTGACGGTGTGCAAGAATGGTGATGGTTGGCTCGAGGTGGTTGCGTGTGGTGGTGAAGGTGGCGACAGACTAACTGTTGGCCGTGGTACTGGTTGCGACTCCTCAATGTCGGATTCACCTTTCAACCACGGCTGTGCCTGCACCTGCATCGACAAATACAAACTATGTATATATAGGTAAAAATATTTACGCAATATCCATGCTGTTATAATTTTCAATATGATACCACATTAATAACCATTTCAAATTGTGATATCTACCTCAGTTTTGCACTTGGTGATGTCATCATCTCTCAGGTTGGACACTGCCAATAATCTTTTCTCAAGTAGTATGCGATGTTTACGCTCTTGTTCTAGCTGATTACGCAACTCCATCAGCTCACGTTTGTAGTCCTCAATGCCATGATCCTCGCCATCGGTGCATGTCATGCCAATTCCCTCATCGGATGATTCTAGATTGACAATAAAATAAACTCAGCAATAGCACACATGACAGCAAAAATGTTTTAACCATTAATGAGAATTACTATTAGTTTCAAGTTCAATGTCACCTGGAGCAACATACCTGTGTCTCGCTTTTTTCTTTTTGGAGGCGGAGTTATGTTATTCTGTCCATTTCCAAAACCCTGCACTAGCTGTTTGAGCTCATTATTCTCAGCCACCAGCTTGCTGCGAATGTGCTCCAGCTGGCAAATATAATCTGTCGTGTGCTGAAGAATGGCTGCCTGTGTAAGTTTAGGATAACAAACAAAAAAACTTAACACCTGATGGCTAGTACACAGGTAAACCAGCATGCGTTTAAAAACAAAACACAATCATTTACACTGCACACGTTTTATTTTTGGGGATAATATAACACTACGGGTGGGCGAGTGACAGCATAAGGGAGTTGTTACATAGGTGCAGAAATTACAATTAACATGGCGCTATACATCCAGGACTGTTATTATTTCCAATCCAAACATATTTGGCAAAAGCTAGATGGGCTAACAAGATTACGGACAGAGAATATCAAATGCCAATGAATTCATGGCAGACCAGCAACACTTTAGGCAAATGCCGCAGAGTCAGACAGTGTGTCCATAAAGCTAGAGACCCCAGTATAAAAAAAAAACCATTACTTAGCATGCCAGTCATTTAGACCACATTTACAAGACATCTTTCCTAGAGTCAAGTTTTTCCAGCTCGTCTGGCTGGCAATGCGCCAAAAATTCGGGCAGCGGCAGCAGCGTCGGCAGTAGACGAGCCAGACCGCCACTCCCCCTCCCCTGGTGTCTACAACATATGGGGCCGACCAGGGCGGGCTGCTCTTGATGTCCGCAGATCATTTGGAAGACCTCGGGGTTAAGGCCAATGTTAGCCGGCCAGCAGCCATAACGGGTCTCGGCCACAGATATACCGTCTAATCCATGCGTCCTCGTTTCTGTCTGGGCCGGGGGTTTACACCAGTGCATCATCAACGGTACATAGATCAGGCTCTCCCTCTCCGCACCCCCCCCCCCAACAATGCGGCAACGGTGTAACGCGCACAACCTGGCCGGCACCACCCGGTATATGGGTCAAGTTCAAACACCATTCAGCACCTCGGAAGCCAGAAGTGTGCAAAATAAATAATACCCTGAGTGAGGAGCAGCTAAACAACCCATTCTGCTCACAGTTTCGCATCACGTCAACTCAAATAAAACGCACCCCCTTTAACGCGCACCCACACATTTCAGTCATTTGATCAGCTCAGTCTTTTCACACTAAAAGTTGGCCCAAATAGGCAATCAACCGGCCAACACACGATGACACCGGTTTCTATTTACACTCCTAGGTGGCCCCACATTCACATACATACACACGCGGACAGCGAGGAGACAGATAAAATATGTGCTGGTGTTGAGGAATGTTGCCTGTACTTTATAACCCACGAGGTATTCAAACAGTGCAGACATACCGCGCACATCAGGCATTGTCAAGGACTAGTGCACTCAAATGATTCTAATCTCACGCCGCCGCCACCGCGTAGCTAAGCCAGCATGAACGCTTAACACTGATAGGAGTGCCCCCTAATTTGCCGGAAAACACTTGCAAACATTTGGAACAAGACCAATTTTTAAACTCACAGACAGACAGATAAGATAACAAATATATCGGCTGGTAGGCCAGACATGAAGCATGAATAAGTTGGCGGTTTACACTTAGTTAAATCAGCTTAAGATAGCCGTAAGTCAGTTTATCGAAATTGGAAGAAAGAAGAAAAAACCCACCTTGCTGAGCTTTTCGCCTTCATGGTGTGGAATCATCGTCTTCAGCGACTGAAAACCTGCATTGATGCTCTGCATACGCCTACGCTCATTGCTATTGGCAATCTCCCGTCTCAGACGTTTCTCTTGCTCCATGCCCTGCTTTGGTGAGCTAGGCCTGAAATCACAGAAGTTCCACTTACTGACCGAAACATGACATTTTATTGTTTAAAATGGGAAAAACAGAAACTCAGAAGATATTTAATGCATTCTGAATGATAACTTTTATACAGATATTCAACATTTGAGCACAAAACAGTACAATATGAGCAATAGCAAGCAAAATTTATTTAATGAAACACCCTAACAGTAACAGAGTTGATCTTTTTTGTCTCAGCACGGGTCACACCTGTGACATGTGGCCTCAGGACACAGTTACCACAAACACACTACACAGGTAGGTCTATCAGCTGGATTCAAATTTTAAATTTGGAAGTTTGAAAATATTTTTAACATTCACTGATTCAGCCCACAGATCTACTGTTAAGTTAAAACAAACAACAAGACATGTTTTTTTCTAAACAGTAGATATACGGTCAGAATGAATACCAAACACGCTGACATATGATAAGTCATAAGGGACTGTTTGGTTTGCAAAACCAAAGAGAGTCAGATTGGCTAATATTAATTTAATAAACAAAACACACTACTAGAAATTCAATTCTATGGTTCTGTCAGTTTAGATGTGTACACAATGCAATTTATTACATACCACTCATCGATTCGTTTTATCACATTATCATATAGATCTAAATTAAACGAAAAGAAACGTACTCGCCTTACTGACTGCTAAAATAAATTTAGTAATAAGGCTAGATCAAGAACTGTAAGTGATTGACAAGCCTCACAGTCACAATGCCCAACTGCGACGTCAATTCATAACAATAACACGGCCAAGTAATTATCTGCCTGCTACAATTACAAACAAATCACACGCACAAACCACTCACTGAATAACAGTGAATGAGTCATATGCCGTTATACCAACAGTTTGATGGCGACTTAAACGAGTCGACGGTGGGAACTTATCATCACCTGACAAATCGATGAAACGTGCCAAGCCTCGACAAGGGCTAACAGTAACACATCATGTTTGGCGTCAAAAATGGCAATGTTTAGCAAAAAATATAAATAGAAACTGCGTTTTCCCATAAAACACGACTCGTTCGATGATATAGGCTAATTCGATTGTCGAGAAAGAGTCCCGTAAATACGGAAATTCAAGAAACATAAGACTTAACAAAGGCAACAACCTCGTGGTCACATGTTTACAAACGTCAACAAACTCACCCGATCGAGCAGCTTCCAACTTCCTTCTCTTTCAAGCGCATTTCTTGTAAAGTCCGTCTTTTTTCTGCTCCTCGTTGGTAGAATGAGCTCATTCTACGATAATATCCACGTGAATGGGGCTGCCTTTAACCCGAACGCGCAGATTTCAGGCAGAACAAACCAGTAACTTGTAATACCAACAGATCGTAACACTAAAGCTTGTTTGGTTGTAAGTCACTTACAAGAATGAGTAGTAAATTGGCGGGAAACAGCTGTTGCAATGACTGTAAATTTATGCATATATTCATGCGCGGCGTGAACGCGATGCTGGCGGTAGTCGAAATCGATTCTCAGTAGACTGCTTTGACGACCGGAAATTTAGTGAGATTTTAACGTAAAATATAGTTTCACGAAAATGTCACTGAAAAGATTTACAATATATTGCGGAATAAATGCACAGATGAAGCCAACATCAATGGAACTAGTTACTTGGTGGAATAAAGCGTGCTCAGACTTGCGCACTGGCAAGCGGGAAACGATATCCAGCTGTGAGACCAGACCTCGCTAGTAATACTAGGGAGAATTTGGCAGCAGTTTTCATAATTTTTGCGAAATTCTTTATAATTTGATAATAATTTAGAATTCTTTCGAAGTATTTTCATTTACAATCTAGAACCATATCGAATAAATGCAAACTGTTGGAAAAATTCGGTTGATGTTTTGGAAATACCGAGGTTTTAATTTGTGTCTGGATGATTTTCTCACTAGACAGCTACTATGTCTAGCCAGTCACCGTAGTGGAGACATTGCCAAATACGTCAATCAAATCAGCTGCGCGGGATCATATGAATAAACCGACTGACAACAGCTGATTGGTTGTAGTCATATGCTCGCAGTATGGCGCTAATGTTTACAATCATTGGCATGTGACCCCAGGGACATGGCGACGCAGAAACCTTGGCCTTTATCCGGTCCATTAATTAAATAAGGAAGTTTTTATATTTATAAGCGAAGCGCCAAATACGTTAAAGTGTTCGGAAACCTGGTTTTGTACATTTTTAAAGTAATATGGATGAATGTCGCGTAAGAAATAAGTTGTTCGATTTGATGAAGTCTAATAACTTTTTTAAATGTAACACCACGAAGGGGTGATTTTAAGAATAATGAATGATTATGAGTGGAAAGACATTTGTACAAGTTGTTTTTGAGTATAATTACGAACCCTTGAAGCATGACGATCGAGACGGCTATAAATGCAGGTAGATTGTAATGAGAACATTGTAATAATTTGATCAGTCCAAATGCTAAAGAACTTGTACATGACCATACATGCACGTCCCTTATAGATTCGACGAACCAGGCCGACAACCCTCGAGGTGTTACTCGATCGTTACTCCTAGGCCCAGTATCAAATTATAAAACAATATATTGTATACATAATTTTAATTTTATTATTTCTTCCCTCTGTAGAGACAAAACAATGTGTGAGTGTGAGCGAGTGACATCGTAGAGGATGTGAAGAAAGGTATATGTGCTCGAAAAATAAATACACACACAATGTCAAGTAGTAGGCATTATAGTAGTCAGTCCGTGGAATGTTAGGAAAGAGTCTGGAAATGACAAATAAATTTCAGAAACAACCTATTTTCATTAAAAAAGGGTAAACGGTGACCAACTTGATTGTGATATATGTAGGACAAAGTATACAACTGGTGACTGTTGTGTGTGTGTATATATATATATATAGCTGCTATCAAACACTATGTATTTTAGGCTATTATTGGATGTTTCAACTGAAATACTAGTTACTTACTTAATCGTATAATATAAAATGGTAGAATTTATTAAAATATTAATATAATTATAAATCAACAGTTGCTTATCAATATGTACAAGATGACATTGCAAGCTTTTCTTCAAGAGAGGATGTATTTTCATATTCGCCAGGAGAGGGGATTTGCATTTAGTCACTGCTATTAGACGTTCCCCTGGCGAATGAAGTGAAAACTATTTTTCGTGTTTACACAGAAAACTGATGTCTTCTGTTTTATGAAAGACGGATGACATTTTACTAAACGATGAAAACAAACCTGTGTTGTGGGAGTGAAAAACTATAATATTATGATTTTGTCATATAATGCTAATAATAAACAGCCTGAGCGTTATTTGTTTATATAGTTTGCGCATGCGCAAAGATGAACGTGAGTACCTTGAGGTTGTGTTTATGAGAGCGACAGTATTTCGCCTATGATTGTACATTTATTTCTTTATCAGCAGTGTTTGTGTGAGGTGTTAAAGTATTTGGAAAACCCACTGTTACTCAATGATGTAGATCTTCTAAGAGTTTTAATTATTTTTGTATGAAAACATTGCCAGTGCGTACCAGGTATCATAAGTCTAACTTAGATTCTTAAGACCAAGATCATCATCATGAAGATGAAGAATAATATAAATATACTTCTAGTTCTACACTAGTTTTCTACGGTCTAGTCTAGATCTAGTGACTAGACATAGAATCTAGACCTATTACCTATCTTGCTTTACTAGTCTAATACTCTAGACTAGTATCTAGATCTAGTGTATAAATTGAGATATATCTAGATTTAGTCTACTAGTACTAGGCTCTATATAATAGAGGTCTTCTCTTTAGTAATACTAGTCGATAATGAATATAATGCGTCTTTATTATTATACTGCACACGGTAGACATGGTCACTATGATACTTGATAGTGTAGTAGGGGAACTGGACTATCCGCCCTCGTTTTTATTTGTCCATCAGTTAGTTTCACCCTGTTTTATATTTGCACTAGGGAACCATCAGCATCGCCGTCAATTTACTGATGTTCTCCTAATTTAATAGAAAATAGTTAAAATATAATTTATTACCAAATAAAAAACAACCGTAGATATACAGGAGCAGCAAAATTTATACTAGTATACAGCCGCAGTTTAAATCCATGTGTGCATGGTTTGTTGATCTTGCTGATCTCACGGAGTAGCTCCTTTCCATCCAATTTGTTCACAACATAATCATCCCACACAATGCAAAGAACTTTGTCTGTTAATTTTACAGTGTTGCTTCTAGGACGCATTTTTGCAGGATTCCAGCGATATTTAAATGTATGGCACAAAATAAAAAAAATCCCTGGGCACCACATGGCATAGAATAAAATCCCTTGATGCAATATTGTAAGTGTTGTGCACATTAACGGTCTCCCCATCACATTTAGTTTAATAATACCATACCAGACCCCTAAATGGTTTTCATGCCAAGTGCCCATGTTACATTAAAATCCCCCACATTTTTTAAAACCTAAGCGGAGCTCCCACACATTGGGTAGATCCTACAAGCAACGCTGTTTTACATGTTACACCCACTTTAATTTTTTATCGTCAAATCAACTGTGCTTGCACATCCACTAAGCTGGCCTCTTGGTAGAGCAAGCTAACTAGCTGGTATATATATATATATATATATATATAATTGTATTATATAACACAACAAGGATGAATAGTCCCTTTTATTAGGGGCAAATAACAATAAAGGGAGGAATAGCCTTTTTATATTGAGGGTGAATGCAACTGAGGGCCAATAGTGCATAACCTATGTGGTAGTATATTAAATGACTATTGACTACAGTGATAGTCTTAACTTGAGTCTACACTAACAATGTAAACACTCATTGGTCATAATCTTTTTTTTTATGATAACAGGCTATAAATAATTTTTGACTAAATTATAATATTGATAATAATGATAATGTAACATTTAGCATTATATTGATTTAATTAACTTTGGAATAATTACATAGCATTGATACTAATTACTATCTAATTATTCCAACGTTAATTGGAACCGAGTGTGATATCTGATGATTATCAGATGTCACTCTCAGTTCCAGTCTAACTTATTTTTCTAAGTCTGTTATCAAAGTTGGGAGGTTTAACCCACCCAGAGTTAAATCCAGGCTAAACGGGATTGAACCCAGGTTGAATTGATGATATTCAGGCATGATTTATTACTAATTCAACAAATAAAACATTCCAATGTGTTATGATACAATTAGACATGGGGTCAATTCAGTTCCGGAATTGGAATTGATGATTTAAAAAAAATGGAATTGATAAATTTAGAATTGAAGTTTCCTACAAAATAATTTAATAGACAAATTTATTTACTATGAAATATTTTAATTCAGAAATATTTCTTCCATGACAATCCTACTTAGAATATAAACTACTCGGAGTATGTATTCCAAATTAAAAGTAGGTACTCAGAGTACCTACTCATGGTAAAAAGTAGTAGGTAAAAAATGGAATTGATAGAATTGGAATTGAGTGGAATTGACAAAATGGAATTGACCCCAGATACAATACAGTAAATATATTGCATTGTTCATTACTCTGCAAAAACACATTAAATTGATAAACAACATACATCACACTAAAAAGTAGTAAAATTTTTTAAAATATTCATTAGTTTAGCTCTGCAATTAAAAAAATTCTTAACAACATGAGACAAGTGCCACTTTACTGATGATGTTGCAGATTTGTTGCATCATGTTGGGTGGTGAACTGGCCCCTTCTTAATGAATATGTCTATACACTTCAACTGGCTATTCCTCCTTGTGGGACCAATGAGCCGAGTCTTCACTACCCCTGAGTAGAATGTTCACCAAGTAAAGTTGCAGCAACGTAATAGTTACGGAAGTACTTTTCACTACTATGACCTTCTTAGTGATTTTGGTTAAATTTGGATCATCACTCAGGAGATTCAGTAGATGTGATGCAATCACAGCATAGTCTTCTTGTGGGAACTAAAGTCCTCTGCATTCACAAAGCATGACTTATCTCCAGTGTGAACACAGAGCTTGGTGATTACAAGCTAGTTATGGATGACGCTCCACGTGCTATCTAATATCTTGTACAAGAGTCACATCTTTACTATGAAGTTGCTTGGATGTGTGGTCATTCAGCAATGTTGTATTGTATTTTACAAGCATAGAAGAACCTAGCTATCTGGAGGTTGGGGAGTGACGCAGTGCTGGAGTCAGTGACAGGTGTATCCTCGAGTTCAGGTCATTGCTTGATGTAAATGCTCAATCTTTCTACTATACTGTTCAGCACACACCAAATATGATAAGCTCCCACTTTTCAAGATCACTCTATAATATAATAATGACATGTACCATTTATATACCGCCCTATCCAGCTAGATAGCTGCTCTAAGGTATTATTATCCCCGACTCAGATCTGTTTCAATCTAGCACACAGCTCGGCTCCAAATGGAGCATACATTATAGGTGCAATGCATTACTCAGACTCTTAGCCATCACTTCAGTCAGGTTCTCCTTTCTGGCTGAGTGAACCGGTTGCTGCATGACAGTACTGCAGCTCCAGAGCCTCAAACTCACAACCCTCTGGTTACGAGTCCTACCCTCTAACTAACAGTGCCATCACGGCTCTATACATGCAAACTGTTTTACTTCCAAATTGTTAAATAATGAAGAATCTCAATGTTTATATTACAAAGAAGGGGTCCAATTTTGTTTGTAGATCGTCATCTTGATTACTGTTCCAAAAGATGTAACATAAAAAAGTACTAACTTATTCAATTTTGACTAAATGTCAAGAATGTAATCATTAGAAATTCATAACTTATTTCTTTCATCCTATTACTATATTTTCTATGTTAAAATAATGAGGATAGGAGTTTCTACCTGCTGCTATACATTTATAATAAGTAACTGAAATAAAACTGTATTTCACTTTTTAGTAATAAAAAAGGTTTTGTTTTGTTGTTCGGGGGAGAATCCCCAGGCTGTGCTTAATCAGCACAGCCCCTATGTTGGAGTGGTTGAGGAACCTCCTCCCCCACCACTCACAGGGGAGCAGTACGGAAAGATGGAGCCGAAATACCCTGAGGGTGGTCACTGCCAGAGTGTTTTACGTCCTCAGAGGGTTTTTAGCGTCCCCCTTTATTTTAAATAATTCAGTGGAGACGCAGCGCCATTTAACGTGGTCAGCCACCCACGATGTTGTGAGCAGAGAAATTGATCTCTGGAAAAGTTTCGACCTCTTACAGGGTTCGAACCTGTGACCGTTGGCACCAAGTGCCGGGTGCTTAACCGCTAGGCCACCTGAGCTCACTAATAATAAAAAGGCTACAGGTGAAGTTCATATATAATGTCGAACTGATTTCCTGAATCTCAGACACCTGCCACATTCTGGAGTTGGTACTGATGTGATTGACATCGAAGTCCCACTTGAAACACAAACTAGACAGCTATATCGGCTATGTCCTCCATCCTTGGCCATTTGAAGTAGTCTTCTCCTGTTGATGTTCCCTCACTATGGCTGTGACTGTATTGGAGATGTGGACAACTTGGCCAATGTAAAATTGCTGGTCATGTACTAAACAGCAACCCAATACCCATTATTTTCATAGAACTGCTCTACGTCATCCTATGAATTATTTTCCCTTTGAAGATGCAGATGCTTTTCCAGAGTTCATGTGGCAGCTGAGGGGCTGCATATACCCGTAGAAGACTGTATACTTTGCCTTGCTTTGCAGCAGCTCCCAGTGAGGGCCTTTATTCCTCATATAAAGAAGAGCAGCAGTGATTAAGATCCATGTGCGCAAAAGTGGCCGTAAAACATCAATCATCATCCTGTTTGAGTGGCCAACTGATGGAAAGAAACTGTGAAGATCACCTTTGTAGTGGATAACTGCTGCAACGCCTTCAAATGAGTTAAACCAATTTGAATGGAAGCTGGTAATCCTGATGTTTTTGTCATGTTCATCACGCCTGGTCAGCTAATCCACCCTGCATCCAATCTTCTCATCAGTATGAGGTTCAGTCAGGTCAGAAGCTGTCCTTATTAAAGTTACCATAGCAGATTCTACGGATAATTTAAACTTATTGAAGAAATAAAATTTGGATGACTTACCTCTACCCAATTTTGCTCAACTTCTTCTCAAACTGCTATAGGGAAGTCTTGTATGCCCCACTCAGTCAAAGCAAGAAATGTACATTGCACTAAAGGAAATGTGTAGAGATAGCTTGTCCAAACCGGGTATTTATGAACCGTAGAAAGTCTGCATCAGCTTTATTCACTGCCCCGTCTAATATGAAACTGGCCAATTTACTGAGAACAGTTCGAAATGTTGCCTGATTGTCAAGTTCTGTGTACTCACAGTGGAGGCCAGTCATGTCTAGTAGTTGCTGAATGGTGCATTCCAGAAGAGTTACAGCATCTTCACTAACAGCCATTTGAGGAATGCCATAATTTATCCTCTTGTTCAGTGTCACAGATAATCAAAGAAGGTACTGAATGATGTTTTATGCTGAAGTATTGTTAAGCCATACTTGCTCAGTCACCCAGTTACTTGCATTATAGTCTTCAAAGCTAACAATATATATTACTTTATGTGGTGATGGTTGGACAAAACTTTGTCCAGGCGAATTATAAAACGATCGAGTCTTGAGGGGAACTGTGCAGTGACAAGAACAGAAGTAGACTGATTGTAAATTTAGACTGCTAAGTAACCAAAGACGTGCTAGCTTAATGTACATGTTCAATATTAACTGATATCTTGCTGAACTTGTATCGGAACTTGTTGTCAGTTTAGTCCACTGCCAATTTGGTTGTGGCGAATGTGAATTAGCTCCACCCCAGCATAAAATCGGTGATTTCTCCCTTCCCGGTGAATAAGGACTGGTTTTAGGTGAATAATTTGATGAAGACATTCTTTTATAACAAGACCTGATCAGTTTGTTAAGAAGACATGTTTATGAATCATCTTGCTATTAATTAGACACTGGGTTTTAGTAATTACATTTCATTCATTATTAATTTTTGTTTCATATCAAGTATCCATTGATGTTCCAAGCAACATCGGCCTCATCTTCAAGAAAAAAGATCTATTGTCATCCAGAAAAGCCCTGCATGAAATGTAAGTGGGTTTCCCCCTCTTATGACCAGTAATGTTTGAGCATGTGTCACTGTTCATAGGACTGATTATATAATGGGAAATACAAAATATATCTTGAGGTGGTCCACTGATGTTTCTAGTGGTACAAACAGGTGTATTGACTCGGAACAATAGAGTTGATATTTCTTGTTAGATTCACATGTAGCAATCCAACGTTTGCCAAATTCACTTGCCCCCATAGTCTAAGGACTGTTACCTCACGTCAACAGATAAAATGTTAGTATCTGGCATATGGTACTTGTGGTATAGCATTTATATATGGTCTAGTGTCTAGTGTTGTAGACTTCCTAAGTGAATATTTCTAAGGTGTTCCACATGATACAAGGGTGATTAAAAGGAGACAGCAATCAGACATGGGGTCAATTCCAATTCTACTTAATTCCATTTCCACATCAAATTTACCAATTCCAAATTTTTCAATTCCAATTCCGTTTTTTCTGACTCTTTACCTACTACTTTTTACCATAAGTAGGCACGCCGAATACCTACTCCGAGTACCTACTTGGAATAGCTACTCCGAGTAGTTTATATTCCAAGTAGGATTGTCATAGAAGAAATATTTCTGAATTAAAAAATTAAATGGTAAATTAATTTATGGATTTAATATTTTTTGGTATGAAACTTCAATTCTAATTCAAAATTTATCAATTCCAATTCCATTTTTTTTAAATAATTGATCCCATGTCTGACAACAATATATATATATATATATATATATATATATATTGTTTTTAGTGGAGACAGTATGGTGACCCATGTATTTTTTTTGTTTTATATAATTAGTTTCTCAGTTGGAAGCCCACAATTTGATTTCTATCTAAAAGCCTGCTATATGTTATCAGTGGTATCAGTTTTGGTCATTTATGAACTGTTGATTCTGTAAAGTTATCTTCTGTTTCAGAATGTAGGATAAAACTAGCTATGATGCTGACATCTGGTGAGCTGGCACTGGTTTTACAGACTAAGTCATTAGACATGAGTACTACTGTACTCGGTACATCATCCAGCGCAGTTGACGCATCTAGTAGTACCGTGACCAGTGTGACGGATCAGCCAGTAACGAGTGTTGGCTCCATTGCTGTTGTAAGCTCAGACTCTCGGCTGTCTCACGATCGACAGTTCAGCTGCAGATGGAATCAATGTACAGCAGTCTTCCAGGCATTAGAAGATCTTGTGAGTCACGTAAACGATTTGCATCTGAAGGCTGAAGTTGACGAAGTATATAGATGCCATTGGGAGGGCTGCCCTCGGAATGGAAAGGGATTTAATGCACGGTATGTCACTAGATACTGAAGCACATCGAAGCATTCGTTGGCCTCAGGCTTCTGATAAGAAAATAGTATGAGGCTTTTATGTTAAATAGTATCCTGTAATATCTGAATATGTAAATATCTGAGTTAACATTCCAATTAGAAAAATTTATAATTGTTTATTAACACAAATATTTTCTCGCTTCACGTATTATGTGTACCAGCGATTTTGATTCCTGTTTTGTTTTGAGCTTTTAGGTATAAATTCGCGAGTAGAGCCTACTTTTGGTTTGCACATTATAACCACAACAGGATACGGTGTGGTTCTTCCTCCCAGAAAAATGTAGGAATTAATTGTTTTAGTGAAAGTGTTCTATTGAAGGGCAGACTCTCGACCATACTGGCTAGAAGCAGTCCATTTGGATTGGATAGCTCATCAGATGGGTGGCTGAAAGTCTGCTTGGTATGGAGTGTATGCTGGGAGAATTGAAAATAGCTGGAAGCAAAAGGAAAAAAGATGTCGATTACCAGATGTTGTCATCTGGTCTTCTTTATGCTCCATTACACAATCATTTGTGATATGTTCCTATTTTTTTCAGGTACAAAGCCTTGATTCATGTTAGAACACACACAAACGAGAAGCCACATGCTTGTTATTTCTGTGGTAAACACTTTTCACGTCTTGAGAGTCTTAAAATACACAAAAGGACTCACACAGGTTAGTAATCCGATATGCATTTAGAAAAGTATATGTTCTTGTTAGACAGTGAACAGCGAACATCCTTTTCCTCTATTACTTCAATTTTTTCCTTTCATTGACTGTCTTTTTTAGGTGAAAAGCCATATGCCTGTCCATATGAAGGCTGCAACAAGGCGTATTCTAATTCGAGTGATCGCTTCAAGCATGTGTTGACGCATCGTGTCGATCGACCGTATAGCTGTAAGATGCCCGGCTGCAACAAACGTTACACTGATCCGAGCTCGTTGCGGAAACACATTCGTGCACATGGACACCATTTCATAACTACAGCAGACAGCTCAAGTGATGAACAGACAATTGGCCCATCACAACATACAGCGACATCATCCACTGAAGTCACAAACATCAAGTTGCCTGGCACCATTTTGTCACCGATTATACAGGATGGACAAAGCAGCGGCGTGGCCAAGATACCGCAATTGCCATATGTTGTTGCTGGACTTCCTGCCCTCATCAATGGCAATTTCTACATGCCAAACCTGATATCAAATACTCTGCTGCCCCTAGCGGGCATTCCCATGTCTGTTAACTGCTCGAAGATTCCAGAGTCAGACAGAAGAGCCCTCACTGATGTTTC
Source organism: Paralvinella palmiformis (assembly GCA_025642065.1). NCBI lineage: Eukaryota > Metazoa > Annelida > Polychaeta > Terebellida > Alvinellidae > Paralvinella > Paralvinella palmiformis. Next base: position 567,192 of record JAODUP010000055.1, read on the forward strand.
TGGTTTGACGATTGATGGATCATCATCACCTGCTGGTGTTCTTTAGTGTTTAGATAGTATAGCAAGATGAAATGTAGTGTTTTCCACTATTTTCACTCCTGGTGCAACATATCTGACGCTCTGACTAATGCCATAAGTAAAGGCGATTAATATTTGTTAGCCACACGTGTTAAAGTCACATTTAATCTCTTTCCTGTCTAGTGCCTGTACTTTGGATTCTAATAGCTACTTAAGAGTTCAGCTAATAAAGATTTGTAAAATTACACACACACACACACACAGTTCTTTCATAAAAATAGGATCTTGGACTAATCTGTGGAAATAATTTTATAAACAGTTGAGTAAATGCTGATGTAGTGTACATCTGTCGTGTGATGGCAAACGTTTAACTTGTTTCCAAGTTTTATTAGATAGCTCATAAATTTGATGAATATATCAGATTATGAATTTGATACAAGGTAAATATACAGAAGATGAACTTAAGGCTGCTGGGAAAGAATTTTCAGGACCCGGAGAAGCAACATTGGAAAAATACTGAATTTGTTGTGTACGATGTGAAAATTGTTAAATGTCGGAAGAACAATTTTTATTCAGATAAAGAGAAAACATTCAGGAGCTGATTAATTAAGCTCCGGGCTATATTCTTGGTATGGCAAATCCTAATTTATTGCAGTTTTCTCGTATTTCGAACCATCTTAAATTAACAATACCATGTCCAATATAATTCCTTTGTAGTTTTAGCAAAGATACATTTGTGCAACCCAATAACATTTATATGTTGTGGGATATAGACAAACGGAGTACAGGACGGTGATAATTCTTTGCTTTGTTAGATACCAAGTGGGTGAAGTTGGTTTGAAATCCTGCAGTAAAGTATCTGTAACCAAATGATCTACATCATTAATTGTTAAATAATTTGTTACTCTCCAATTAGTCTGTAATATTGTAATACAGATCAGCTTGATAATAAACGTAGACATGATCCAAGTTGTAAAATAACCTCACACATCCACTCCTTTTCAGTTGGATACTGAGAATAAACAAAAATATCTTCACACGCATCGTCTTTCCAACTATCTTGGTGTTCTTTCCGTTTGAGTCTCTATTTAAACTCGATTGGCATCTGTCTTTCATTATGGAATGCCATGTAAATCGAGAAGTGTTTGTAATCGGTTTGTTCAAACTCTAATAAGTGATCTATTTAATACATATAAAAATTACATGTAATAATGGTAAATAGGTCGTATGGAGTTTAGGACACAACTTGAACCTCGAGGCTTTATCCTTCATTAGCTAAGAAATTCAGGTAAAGCATATTTTACTAGCCCCACGAAGTGAAGGCATTTAATATGCAAACATATTTTAAAACTCAAAATCCATTCATTCATGTGGATTTAATATTTTGTGCTCTAGAAATAATGCATTTCTGTGATGACTGCATTTGGTTCCTGAGTTAACGTGCAGTTTTTTGTGTGATACAACTGTATGTTGTTCTCAGGAGTGTTATTTCTCTAGTCCAAGTATGCTTACATAAGTTCATATTATGCATAAGGGATGTCCTATTTAGGACCGTGGTTGGCCACAGATCTATAGCATCTGGCAGCACTATGACAGAAGGGTGTTTCATCTTTCAATTTGCCTCATTAACTTCGGATGTTGCTCAGCCCATTAAGCCGTATGCACAAAAGTGGCTGCAAAACAGCAGCATTTACATTTAATATTACACAATGCATATATAAGGATTTTATCCCCCAAAATTTCGGCTGTCGTTACCTATTTGTAGATGAATCCTAGTAGTAATAGACGTAGTAGTAAGTTGTTTGTGTCCACGGTTAATTGCCACATAATGTGTTTTTGATACATTTGATGAAATGTTGCATTGAAGAAGTTTGTCAATTTCTTGCATTCTCTTTCCAAACTGTATTAAATCAAGAAAACTCCATCCCGTCTCCTTTATCTCGGTTTCTACCAGTGGGCATTGGCATTTTAGGCATCCTCCGTGGTTGTCTTCATATGTTGTTTCAAGGGATCGAGTTGTCTCCTCTTCTAACCACAAGCCCCTGCCACGTCCATCTTTTTCTGCTGATAAATATGTGCACGTCTTCATTCTTCATATCTTTAAACGGCTGTCTATTTGAGATTTATTCGTGAACCAGACTATACTTACGAAATTTTGATGAAACATCCTGCACACATAACTCGGCCGAGGTTTGAATTAAGGCATAACTTTGTTCCCAGGTTGTATTACCTGAATTTCAACTGACTGCCAACCCGAATTTCAATGGAATGACTGCATGTTTCTGTGGAACAGAGAAAGTGAAAAATGTAATATCCAGAATTAAAGATATTGAATTGAGCTCTCCCCGGAGGTGAGTTAGACATTAACAATATTCAAGAAAAACTGTGTCGATTTCTTTATATCTGATAATAAGCGCTGCATGGAATGAGTACATGTCACGAATATGATACACACATATTGAATAGGTATTTCTCGTGATAAGGGACTTTGGTTCATTTATAAATTACATTATGATAAAAGATTTTATTTACCGGGTTCAACCAAGCAAATCCTAAAAGAAAGTCATACATTATGATTATAACGGCATCTTTATTCAGTTCATCTATTACAGACCGTCTGAAGTTGATACAAAAGAACCAGACAACTTATTATTACCCGGAAAGAATTGATACATGTACGCTGAATTCCATGTGGAAAAGAGTAACAGAATATCAAAATAAACGGATTCAGTCACTGCACCAATTCCAAATCAATTAAACATACTTGATATAAAATTGTCAATTACAAATTTTTGGTCCCAAATTTAAATTCAAACTAAAAGGACGAAGCAGATTGAGCAAGTACTTCCTAGTATGTACACAATCCATTCAATGTTGAGTGAATGATTTTTTGTTTGTTTAGCCATTGCCCTGGTTATGCCTGGAACACATTTGATCTAAAATGATGTGTAGTTAATCAAGCTCGATTGGAGAAGACTACATCACATTTGGTTTCACCTAATACGCATAAGCTTAACTACCACCTCTTTAATTTAGCCAACATCCAACTTGCACACAACTTATCTCTGCTTATTAACGGGGTGAAGATAAAAATGTGGTCTGCATACTACTTCAGTAGAGATATTCAGTAAATCAGTTATGGTATGGTTAAATTATTTGTATTAGAGATTGCTTTAATATGTTGAATAAAGACCATTTCACTTACATAACACAATTAATCACTGAAGTTTTATTTTTAATATCGATCATATTTTGTGCCTGATTTTATGATTATGCACCCTACCTAATTCAATGCAGTTTATTAAGACGTTATTATATTTACAATTGCACATTTTCAAGTTAATTTATTACCATTCTAAGTCTGTTGTAGAGAAATTAACAAATACGATGAAAACTTATTACCCAATTAAAATCTGCTTAACTAAAGCATGCTTTAAATAAAGAAACCAGCAGATTCTGCCCGAGTCCACATTAAATAGCAATGATTGAATCGAAGTGAAATTTTGTTTTAACTGAACCTGTTTGCAGAACTTAAATGCATGCAAGCTATGTTTGATAATTCGAATGAACTCTTCATAGAAAGACAAAATCAATCGTTTTGAACTCGGTGCACATGCATTACTTGTCGAGTGTAATAATGGCTAATCTTAATAAATGCCAAAATACGTACACTAACTGCAGTAAATGTAACCAGATATAGAAGATATTGATTGCACTTAGGGTCACCAGATATCCGAGTATTTTCTTATAGTTATACTGGATTATGTGTCTGAGGTAACCTAAACACAGACCATTCACGTGTTACATCATGTAGAGCCTCGTTATCAGAAGGCAGACAATGAACCACACAGAAAACTCTCCGCCTCCACATCCATCGTATCGAAACATGGTTCTTATGCGTTGTTAGATGCCAAAATAATATCATGGCTAAATTCACCTTCCGAAAAGCTTCTCGTGTATAAAACTGCCTCACCAAGTAGTAAGATATATGTAGTTCCAAATAAATGGGTTCTGTTACGTTCTTTTATGCAAAACACATCTTTCTGAAGTCCACTTTACACGTGATTTCGCAAGATTTAACTTTTCATGTGATATCACCACCAGCATAATGATTGACTACTTGATGGTTTTCATTAAAAAATAAATTATCTTTTTCAAGCAGTGCATCTTGCTTTGGATACAGTATTTATTAGGGATCTGTGTATGGTCAATGATTCTTTGGATACAGTATTTATTAGGGATCTGTGTATGGTCAATGATTCTTTGGATACAGTATTTATTAGGGATCTGTGTATGGTCAATGATTCTTTGGATACAGTATTTATTAGGGATCCGTGTATGGTCAATGATTCTTTGGATACAGTATTTATTAGGGATCCGTGTATGGTCAATGATTCTTTGGATACAGTATTTATTAGGGATCCGTGTATGGTCAATGATTCTTTGGATACAGTATTTATTAGGGATCTGTGTATGGTCAATGATTCTTTGGATACAGTATTTATTAGGGATCCGTGTATGGTCAATGATTCTTTGGATACAGTATTTATTAGGGATCCGTGTATATGGTCAATGATTCTTTGGATACAGTATTTATTAGGGATCCGTGGTTAATGATTCTTTGGATACAGTATTTATTAGGGATCCGTGTATGGTCAATGATTCTTTGGATACAGTATTTATTAGGGATCTGTGTATGGTCAATGATTCTTTGGATACAGTATTTATTAGGGATCCGTGTATGGTCAATGATTCTTTGGATACAGTATTTATTAGGGATCCGTGTATGGTCAATGATTCTTTGGATACAGTATTTATTAGGGATCTGTGTATATGGTCAATGATTCTTTGGATACAGTATTTATTAGGGATCCGTGTTATGGTCAATGATTCTTTGGATACAGTATTTATTAAGGATCTGTGTATGGTCAATGATTCTTTGGATACGTGGTATTTATCAAGATAAGAATCTGATGCTAAATGCTTATTTGCAGCACTGCAGCAAGTAATAAAGTTGAAATAACACTGAGGATGTGCAAAAGACGAGAAACCTTTTGCATTATAAACAAAAGACTAGTTATATCATTGAGCTGTCATATATATATATATATATATATATATATATATAATTAAAAAGGTTATTATGACAATCAATGGTGTAGAAAAGTGACTAATACATATACAAAAATTGATCCTTATGTTAAATGGGGATAATATAATGGAATACAAATATGCTAAGTTGGTATAAATATAAAATACATTATTAATCAGTATAATATTTAACAATATAATTAAAATCACTACATTTAATTGATAATTAATTTAATGCAATACCGTACTGGAATGGTCCTTAGCATCACATGTGAAGAGCAACTTTATCAGAACTACATATTATGATAAACTCTGATAATATGTTCATCATACAGGTATGACGTAATGAACTCTGGAAAGTCGTGTTTTGTTACAATTTCTTCAAATATCTTTGCTGCTGTCTTTAGTCGTCTTTTGTTCTCATCCGAAGAAAGATATTCATCGGAGACGGACAACATCTGGATAGATTCCTCAATGAGGTCATGCACTGTCTTCTTAGTCACTATTACCTCTGGGAAGTCTTCCAGGTGAACCTGGTGACGGATACACTGCCACACCTGAAACTCACAGATTTTAACAGAGTAATAATAATAATAATAAACTTTTATAGCACCAATATCCTCAAAGAGAATTGAGCTCAGTGGTGTACCTAGTTCAGGGGTTAGGCAATCTCATAGTCAAGATACAATGCAAAATTCGTCAACAAATGATCAGATGGAGTGAAAACTTAGATAAGGAAGACTGAAAAGATGAGTTTTCAAATGGTGACAGAAAAAAACTATGCTATTTGATGAATGAATGAATTCCAGAGTAGGTACAGCAACTGAAAAAGCACTAGTCCCAGCATCAGTTTTAACCCTGGGAACAGACAACAAGTGAAAACCGAGGAGACCGTGTGACAACCCTAGCTAAGCAGTTCTGAACACACAGTAAAAATTCGATAATTCATAAAATACTTGATATGACAATCAGTTTTAGCAGCCCAGTTGGAAACAGCATTATATCAGCTGTTACTTATATTATCAACAATTAAATGATCACGAGCGAGAATAGACAGTTTTACACAAGTTTCTTATTAGTTTCTTAATGTAAAGCCGGTTTCAGATAAAACAATTCCTTTCAAAATAGTCATCTGATTTAAATGAAATAGTTATGTACACCAATAACAGAGAACAAAATCTATGTATACAAGATTTAGTAATATGGACGGTGTAGGTTATTGAAACTGTCTTTAAAAACTCACCTGAATTTAAATATGATAACATAAACTAACCTGGGATCTTGATATTTCAGCAGTAGCTGAATCTTCCACTGACCCTTTGTAGAAGAAGTGGCCTTTACCTGATAAAAGAAAGATAAAATGACTAGAAGCATGAATCATTACTGAGGTATATAATCTGGAATGTCACGATGATGATAATGATTGATTGTTTTACGGCCACTTCTGTGCACACGGTAGGCTAAATGGGCCGAGCGACCTCCAACGGTAACGAAGCGAAGTCAAAGATGACACACTTCACATGCGCCCACGCCGAGATTCGAACACGGGTGGTAGTGATCTGTGGTCCAACACACTACTGCTAGACCACGGAGGCGCCCCAAAATCAGGAATGTGAATGTGTATCAATAAATTTGAACGATCTCGAATTGTAACTGCCAAATGATATACAATGATCAACGACAGTATGGATGAAAACATTCTGTCATCTGTTTTAAATGTGTTTTAACTGGTTATTACCTAACATGGCAAAACTGATGTTAAAATATTGGTAAATGCGATGTTTAGCCAGCAACATTATTATAGAGTAATTCATCAACGCAATAAAGAATGCCTTGAAGACATATAACTGAAGAAAATAAAAAAGTAAATTCAAATCTGAATTATTATGCAATTATTACGAAAACTAAAGATGCTTTATTCAGTCCATAGAGGTTTCTAACAGCACATCATTCAGACCTACAAAATGTTTACAAGTAAGAAAAACGGTGTGTGTGTGTGTGTGTGTGTGTGGTTTTGCTACAGGTAATAAAAATTACTGATATTATAATGAACAGTGAAAGAAATAATGAAATGATTGAGTAAATGAGGCTATAAGGTGAATTCAACAGGAATAAGTCATTTAGTCTTGCCTTCATTTGGTTGCCTTTTACCAGTAAGATACATTGAACTCAATCTAAACCTGAAAACCTATGGAGGGGGGTCTATTAAATATATATAACATTCCTCTCACCTTTAAGCCATGCCTCGATAAACAGGACACCAACAACTATGTTGTGCTTCAAGCCGTTTAATGTAATATTGCCCTGTATATATGTAGTAAAGATTAGGCATCAGCTTACAAGAGATAACATATAGCCTAAAAAATCTTAAATTATTTTAAGCGTTTTATTGCTAAAACAAATTTAATTCAATAAACTTTTTTCATTTGGAAAACAGCAGTTGCACTGATCTGTGACAGTGTCTTTTACGTTGTAATCATAACACGGAAACAATGGCTTTACAACTGTTAGGACACTATGAATCGAAAGAAATGAAATTTAGAAGCCAAGTCTAAAATCCAATTTCCTGTCTGAAATGTGGAGTAACTCACCGGAGGTATCACTAACAGATCGTGTGCCATGATCTTAATCTCTGATCTTTTTACATGAAGTTGATTTGCTGTTGGCGCAAACTGTTCAAACAGAGCCTCCAATGGTTTAACCAAGCGTAAGTCGTACACCAGAAATCCATCAACTCCAGCCTGGATTTCTTTAAGTTTCACCCTGAAATAACACCAGTATGATTTTTAGTGTTGTTCTCGTCAGATGGAAACGGAAAATATTAAGTGTTTAGAAGCTGTGTTTAAGTAATCATCAAATATTACACATAAAAGACAGCCGACCGAATACATTTTTTATAGTAATAATAACCATAACAACAGTATCTATATTTATACCAAAAAGTATAAAAAAGAACAACAAACAAATGTTACCAAAAAAAACCCATAAACAATAAGATTATGAATAGGCACTCATACTAAATCTACTGCACATCAGTTCTAAGACTCGGTATCAAATAAAGCATTACATACGGGCAAGGAAATTCAGTAAAAGAAGAGATGATGCTACCTAACAGACGTATGTTTACTTACTCACAAACCTTCTTAATAACCAACTGTTTGTCACATTTGTTGTCGCCAGATGGCAGCAGCAGGGCACTCATTCCGCCCGTGGCCAGTGCATTTCTACGATGACAAGTCTGAATGAGAAGCACCATGTAACACTTGAGGAAGTGAAGATCCATGGAAACAAAACTGTTACGGTCTGGTAACATAAATTCTTCACGATGGCCTGAGGATGAAGGATCAGTTAAATTCAGACAGTCACTTTCAGTTTTATTAGTGTTAAGCTGGGACAGTAAATAAATTACATGCGAATAAAGTGAAGCAGGTAAAATGTCAACATCCTGTTGCACCTGATGGCCTTTTACCTTTTCAATTTGGTAAATACAATTATAGTTACAAATAAACATCATTAAATTATAATTTTTTTATTGTAAAAGCCTATTATCATAGTTTTAGTATTAAAAGACTATTGAGATATGACTATCTTTGAGGACATGTATTAAAAATGAATGCTCTCTCTCTCTCTCTGTATGTGTGTTTGTGTGTGTGTGTGTGTTTCTGTGTGTGTGTGTGTGTGTGTGTGTGTGTGTGTGTGTGTGTGTGTGTGTGTGTGTGTGTGTGAAAGCACATGTATAACTACATTATAATCTAATAATTAATGACTGGCATTACTTATCTTTGCTGATGCAAAAAAACAAATACCTGAGCACATTATATGATATCATAAACAGATAAATGACAGTGTGATCTAACAGATAACAAAGAGGTGCTGATGAAAAGAAGACTAAAAATGACCAAGGAAATAAATTATTAAAATATATATGAAGATTAGAAGAAAAAAAACCAACCAAACTTGTTAACAAAGGAAGCCAAGTAATCCCAGATACCACAGTTTAAACCAGCTGAGTGCTCCTTTAATTCATAAAGTATCTCATCCATCTCAAAAGAAGCCAGAACATTTTCTATGAGCACGCATGCCTTGATTGTCCCTGGTGTGATATCTAACTGGAAACATTAAACATGGTACGCTGTCAGATTTAGAAAGTAAAATACATAATTTAGGAATTTTATTGTATATTTATAGTCTTACTGCTGGTTTGTTTTCAATCTGATTTGCTTTACTGAAGTTGAACTGAATTAGCTTCATTGTGTATCTTTTACACTTTGATCAAATCAAATTTTTACTGGACAAGTTGAGCAATGGTGTAATGCTTTCATTTGTTTAAACCCCAGTCTCGACATAAAATTTAAACAAAGCAGTGACGCCTCACACAGAGATTTAAGCCAAGCCGAGCCAACATTTAATGAATCGTCCTAATCATGAGCTGTATAAAATTCTATTTAGGCAAGCTGAACAAAAGCGATATCATTCTAAACCAAATGAAATTATTAGTGTTAAATTAAAAATTAGTATTAGTGTCACACTGAATAAAACAAAAACAGTGTTAAAGAAATCGCTACAACAAATGTGGTTCAAATACAGACCCGCTTTTCAGTCCACACAAATATTTCATTCCACAGTCTGGCTTCTAAATGTCCTTCAAGCTTTGAAAAGAAAACAGACTTCTATTCAGTTCAAACTGATTTTGCATCTAACAGAAAACCAGAAAGATGTAACCAAAATTGAGAAGTTATTTTATTAATGTCATTGTTAATATAATTATTTTATAAAACCAGTTGGGTTATCTTCATACCTTTGGCAGATAAAAGAATGGCCCACTTTGATATTTAATCAGAAGCTTGGCATTGTGGTACATAAGTAAACCAAAGTCAAACAATGCTCCGGGTACTGACCTTCCATCCACCTGTAGTATAAATCAAAGGGCTAAACGGCTACGCATGATACAGAAAGCTGATACATGGATTATGATTACCAACATTGTTACATGAACAAAAGTTATATAAGTTAAAACAGATTTTTTCCCTAATTACTACTCCCCCCACGTCTGGTAAAATGTAAACGTCACTATAACCGAGTTGAGTCACGACTCCTAAATAATTAGATTCATAATACAGAATTCTCTCTGAAACCAGTGGAGAAATATGGCCCAAAAACACAAACAGCCACACCTGTTAATAGTTTGTATGTCAAACATAAAACAAGTCTAACCATAAGAAACACTGATACCAATTGATACTGATCAAAGGATATCATGGCTAATGCTCAGTTAGTGGACCTGATTGTACTCATCTTTTAAAAGGTGACTTAGGATGATTATAGGTTTGCAATTTACAGCTATTGTCTGTGATTGCACGTACAAGCACAATCATTCGATGATGATTAAACGATGAGAATCAGCATCATCAAGCAGCTGGTGGTGCTGATTCTAACACCGTCAGATAAGTGTCTTTAAAATTATGTTGGATCAACAAATGGTACTGCCATTGACATTTCTAATTTTGATGGTATAAGACTCCAGCAAATTATTACCTGCCTATTATATTGTGTAAAACTTTTGAACTATTTAAATGACTGGTTAACAATGAAACAAAAACAAGTTCTTTCATAATACAGATGTACATTAATACAAAGTGCTTCTGAACAATGCCATAACCATAGAACATGGTTTATGCTTAGAAAACACTATTCAACTCTCATATAATTATGAGTTTTATCAGAACTGCAGCAGTATGACAAAACGAAATCCTCCATTAAACTGTACACATTCGTGTAGAGTCTAGCATCCAGAAAGTACAGATGTGATCCAATGTCATCTGGCTGGCATATTTCCCTCAATCACTACACCATAGAAATAACCCTATTTACTGACCATTACGTTGTTTTCTATCATATTCCAAGCACGTGGACGCAGCATCAGCACTGGACATTTATCTATTGGAGGCACACCTAAAAATAAAACATATTTAAACAATTAAGAGTTGACTGACCACAAAAACAATTCGATGTGAGTAACTAATACAATCACTGAATGTAATTACCTACTTTTTGTTAGGTAAATTAGACAAACCGTCTCTGTAAAGGAGATGTCAGTGTCCATAAACTTAACAAAATGTGCTAACTAAATAAACCAATTTCTTAACTAGCAGACAGTTTGTTGTCATTTTTATTTTTAGTCTTTGCTTTATACTTAACATATCCATGATAAGGTCATATAAAAATTATTCCATGTCACAGAATACGTAAGTTTAAAGTTAAACTATTTCTTGGAATACAACTGTTTAATAATCTAAATAGAAATGACAGTTAAAACAAACTAATAATAAACCTATCACTAGACAAATAATTTTGGAAAATAGGTAAATTATATGCATTCGTGTTGGAATACTTTGAAAAGTATTCATATCATAAATAGTTTCACAAACTGATCTCATTAGATCTCACTAATGTTTATTTCAGGATTTGTTCCCGCAACAGAGAACTACAGATCATAACAAGCCTTTAATAATTTTCTGATAATTCCAGAACAACATTATTACTGGAATGCAAAATGATAATAATGTATATTTAATAAAGACCCCCCCCCGAATATCTAAAAGCCAATCAAAGATATTGTACAGTGATAACCCAAATAATATGTCTGCAAAAACCAAATCAAAGATTTGAATGATAACTATTACTTATTTGTAAAAAACAGCTTTGAACAGGTGAGTTTTCAGAACAGACTTTTGAAGAGACGATGCATTTCTAATATCCAGCGGCAACCTGTTGCACAAACTGTGGGGGGCTGTATTGGTAAACAAGCCATCAAATTATGACCTGACCATATTATTTTTTGGTGGGATTTATACAGTAAAATTTCACCAAAACTAAATATTATGCAGGAAAACATGACAGGACTGGAATGCCGAACATTGCATGCACAATAAATCAATGTTGATCTAACACGAATTTATTTAATGTAGGTCTGTCTACCGGTGACTTTCTGAGAACATTCCTGACACCTGTCACGAACTGGTCAAGTACTGTCCATCTCAACCTCAGAGTAAACATACTGAAAGCCATTTATTGCAACCATAAATATAATAAAATAAGAATAAGTTATTGAGGATATATGTACAGTAACTTACACCCTATATATATATATATATATATATGTGTACAGTCAGAATCTGTTAATCTGACAAGGTTTGTCACATGATAACATGTTGGATAAACGAGAATGTCGGAATATCGAGTCAGTAATCTGTCACATATTTTAAAATCATAAGATATACCTTAGTATTCAAACCAATATTCAAAAACCGGGCACAATGATACAGAAGCCATTGATCATTTTGATGTTTGTTAAATACATACATTATAAAGAAATACTGGTGTCACTGTGTCCATCAGATTAACTTATGACTGCTCATAGGAAAGATCATATTTGTGATTGTAATTAGCCATGAATGATTATGACTGGCTATCAGATAGCCACAAGCAATGGAAGCATTATGTGTCAGTGTGTGTGGTCAAGGACAATTGTAATTGGTTCCGATATAGCAATTATTGTGGGTGGGCAGGTTAATTAACCATTTCTGACCAAATGGTGGTGTGTCTTGCATGACTGAACTAGCAAAACTATTTGACAAAGTTTTTGGTTGTCGGATTATCGAGTTCATTTTACATTGAAATGTCACATTCTGTTAGCGAAATGAAGTGTCGGAGTCGGAACGCGGAACACGATTTCGTCGGATTAAATTCATTTATAATGGAGCTAAATCCGTCACAGGCAATAAATGTGCCGGATGGTGGATTTGTCGGATAAATGATGTCCAGATTAATGGATCCTGACTGTATATATATAGATAAATATATAAAATTAAGCAACAAATGTACTATTAAACTATAGCATTTGGGATATTCATGATATATTTCAGAAATACTCCCCCATACATCTGTCTACAACGAAGTATACCATTGTATAAAATTATCAAATAAATTCGCCCCAGTGAAGCAGCTGGTGTATAGTAATAAATAAACATATCCATACAAATGACTTGGATTATATATACCATAGAGCAAATGTATTACCTGGAATTTTGTTATGCACAGCTCTCCAAACATTATACATTCCTTTCAACTGGTTCCCCCAAACTGGACAGTGGCCATCATCAAAGTCTGCCTGAAAGAGCCAAAAATAGAATTTATTTTACTTGAAACAATCAATTTTACATAAAAAGTGTGTTGCCATATTCTGTTTCAAATAAATTAAAATATTACCTATAAAATTAAGACTAAAATATATGCCATTTTCAATAAGAATATTTTTATTTTGCGTTAAATGCAGAAGAATGTAATTAATTAAGATCATTTTAAATGGTATGTGTGTGTGTGTGTGTGTGTGTGCATGTGTGCGTGTGTCCATGCATGCAAGTCTGAGCACATTTCTGTCTAAATGAAGTGCTACACACAAATCGGATTCAGCTGTTTGTCACTTCATCAAAACCAGCAATTAGTCTGCCAAACACAGAGCCAGTGGATGTTGGCAGATATTAAGACAATTTAGTTCATTTACACATGGAAATAACATCAGCGTATCCAAGCACTTTGTAAGTATGCTCTTGCTGAGCTATCACACATTATCACAAGAAATAAACACCACAGCTGCTTTTTGCTAAACAAAGGACAACGAGAAAGAGATTTTCTCTTTGCGGTCTCCGACTAACTGACAGAATAAATAATGTGGTTTGTAAAACAAGATACTTTCACCTCAAGCCGCAACCTAAACGAATAAGAAACCTATATATCTAAAACCATTTTGGGGGTTGAAAATAATACAGTATATAGCCACAGGTATTAGTTCCCTCATATAGTTGAAGTTTTTTTTGGCTGCATCAGCACTGTTAGAAGAATAACGCTGTGCATTTATCTTGTATGTATGGTGCTTTTTAAAGGCTACTTTTGTGGACAAGGTATGCTAAAAGGGCTGAGCAACCTCCAAAGGCAATGAGGCGAAGTGAAAGATGAAACAGCCTTCTGATATAGCCCAGCCTGGGGTTTGAACCCAGGTGCTATAGATCTGTGGCCAACAGCGCTGCCAGTTAGGCCACGGAGGCGCCCACTGAGCTTGTATGACACTTATTGATATTAAACAGCAATGACCTGACTGATGGCGTTACAAAGTTTCCCTATTTTTTTTTGGCATGTCATGGCTTGAAACAGTGAAAACATCAGTAATCAGCCAGCCATATTCTGTAATAAACCAGCATATGACAACCCAATAAGCAATCTTTCACCGGCCTTTTTCAGGCAATGGAACAGGTAGAAGGTGTCATAGATGGCGGAGGATGTGTGAATATAAGGTACTAATAGATGTAACAACAGACACCAACACATGAAGTGACACCTCACCATAATTAATTAACACTCCAGGTGGGCTGAGCAAACAACAGCAAAAGGCAGTTGGCCATCTGGGGGTAGCCACTGATCAAAGTGGTCTATATAAGGTAAGAGAACTGCGTCTAGAGCACACTTGGCGGCCACTGACCACCATAGACAAGCAACAGATGCAGTGAGTTAGATACCTAGCCTTAGCTCCAAGGAACCAATGAAATGAGAAGAAGAGCAAGTAAAAGGGTAAGAGACAACTATGCTAGTTTCTGACTTGGTTTTCTGTGATAACTGTTTAATCTGATATCTGGCTTTAACAGAGAACATAAAGTGTGTGTGTGCGCGCATGCACGGGCGTGTGCGTGCATGCACATTTATTTGTCTGTGTGGATATTTTTTGTTTGCATATGTTGTTATATATGTGGATATTTTGTGTGTGCATGTGTGTATCCATGTGTACCTGCATGCATGGATGAGTGGGTATTTGTTGTGTGCATGTGTGTGTGTGTGTGTGTGTGTGTGTGTGGTGTGTGGTGCATGCGTATTTTAGGCTGCATAGATAATCTCCATGTTCACCTGCTGAATTCTGTTTATCACAAAGTCCACAATGCCACAGGATGCCTGTTGTGTATCTTAGGTAATATTACAACAGAGGTGCAAGAGGGTCATTGTGAGCTTCCAAAATTCCCAATCAGTTTGGATATTATATCACAGTAATCAGCTCTCTCTCTCTCTCGGTGTGTGTGTGTGTGTGTGTGTGTGTGTGTGTGTGTGTGTGTGTGTGTGTGTGTGTGTGTGGGTGGGTGGGTGCATGCACATGTCACTGTGTGTGTGTGTGTGTCTATATATGTATGTGTGTGTGTGTGCACATGTGCTGGTGTGTGTGCACACACACACACTTGTATGCACATATATGCAATCATACATTCATATGCATACCTTTAAGTAAAACCCAATTACCGTAGTATAATTAATCTATAGATCATCTAAACACTGGCTGGGTAACTCGACAAGGTTGATGTTTGATTTCACCACAACATGGGTAGGGATGTCTAATTAATTACACAAATGTTATATAACTGTAAGCTATTCATTTCAATTACAGTGTACTGGTCTTACAAGGAACACAGTGGAAGTGAGCTTACAATAATAGACCTACTGTTTAGGGTCAGGTCATCTATTTCAATCATCACGCCTTGAACACATGACTAAAGATTAGCGGATAGGAAAAGAAGACATGGTTTGGGTTTAATTGTAAGTTAAAGATTATTCAATAAATAGGAGACAGTATGGAAAAGGAAAGGTTTAGACAGAGACAAGCAGAGTATCACGACACGAAACCATGTATTATCAAACTGTATAGATGGCGGCTGTTACACCAAGATTAAGGTAATGGAAATACATTCACCGAGGAGAATAATCGGGAGAATTACCTAATCATAGTTTGTGGAAAAATTATGTCAATGTTGTGTCAATCAAATTGGGTGACGGCAGTAGGACGATATCGGATGATTGGAAGTGTACAACAAGGGAAGTTAATCTGGAAAATAACATCAGCAATCTAAGACATTCCATTAACAGTAATCAACATATATCATACGAGACAGCGAGAGTATAATGATCGTATTTGATATTAGCTGTGTCTGAAAATATAACTGGTTCAAACGTAAACATGTAATGTTAAAACAATGGCCATGCTATTTCGAGTTGATATCAATTCCATCTGTTCTCGAATAACACTGTAATATATCGCAGAGAATAATGTCAATTGTTCAATGAAGAATTGCGTACAGCTTCGAAGGTATCAGAAAAACATTCTGAAAAACACGGATTTGGTGGTCTGATGAACGAGTGGTTCATTTACACTCAGCACTGGTCACCCCCGCACCCCCTGGAATGGAACATATGGTCAAGAGATAAATCCATAGAGAAACATCCCAGGTACAGGTATGAGTCTGATTTGAAAGGTGGTCTGATGAGGTTTTGTGAGATGTTCATTGGTTGCTGCAAGTCCAATGACCATCTTACAGACACCATTATGCCCCCGTATAAACTCATCGGATAATCTACTCGACATGGAGTGAGTGTGTGTCCGTGAGTGATGATTTGTTTGGCCTTGGCACTGGTCAAACATAAGACATATGGCCGTGGTGTAAACACATATGGAAACCTCGCGCCAACACGGATGACCTGATTCAGTCTAAGCCCTGGTCTCGACTTGTGCGGCACAATGCACTGACCACTGCTATACAGGGAGCACACTAAGGAGGGTAGAATGGTGAACAGCCACATTGTGACCTGTGATGATGATGATGATGATTGATGTTTTATGGCCACTTTTGTGCACAAGGTAGGCTAAATGGGTCAAGCGACCTCCAAAGGTAATGAGGCGAATTTAAAGACAAAACAACTTTCAGATATGCCCACGCCGAGATTTGAACACGGGTGATAGTGATCTGTAGTCCAACACGCTACCACTAAACCACGGAGGAGCCCCACATTGTGACCTGTGAAGAATAGTGTGACATTCAGTACAGATCTCATTCATACCATCCTGGTTGTCAATATCTGGGTTTGTAATGTGATCATGGTTATCAAACTGAAACCTGACCACGGTGCAAAATTCAGACTTTGTCAGCCTGAACCTCTGACCATCTAGTGATGATGATGGTGATGATGATGATGATGAGACATATAGGGCATGATACAGCAGATTATGAATTGGTGTAATGTTGATGACTCAGTTGGCAGTTTGACACTGATCATCTTTTACACTTAGCCATTTCTGTCTAGATATCAACAACAGAACTACTACAGATTTGGTGTAAACCTAAATATACTTATTAATTTATGGCATTTGACTTCAATGTATCTGTGTATGATGTAAACAAACTGATGTGCACTTGATTAGTATACATAGGGCGCCTCCGTGGTCTAGCGGTAGTGTGTTGGACTACAGATCACTACCACCTGTGTTCGAATCTCAGTGTTCGAATCTGAAGGGTGTTTCAAATTTGACTTCGCTTCATTAGCTTCGGACGTTGCTCGACCCATTTAGCATACCATGTGCACAAAAGTGGCCATAAAACACCAATCATCATCATCATCAGTATATATAATATAAAATGGACAGCTCATGGTAATTTAACCAAATCTAGTAATATCGCCACTACAGCAATATTATACAAATTCTAGTAATATCGCCACTATAGCAACATTATACAAATTCCTGTAATATCGCCACTACAGCAACATTTTGCGATAACAGTAATAAAAAAATAGAAACACAGTCATGGACAGATGTGTGAGCTAGAAGTGATTATTATAGTTAAAAAGATGCTTCACATCTGAGTATTAACAAAATAGATTTAACGTGCAAGACCAAACTTCATCGAAGTTAGATTATTAACTGACACCGACCTGAATACCTTCAGCAGGTGATTGCAAAGAAGCTATAAAATGTTCGGCATTGCTGGGTGACACATCTCCCAAATCCACATGACGGCACTGGAGCCGCGGAGGCACAGGACTTACACTCCAATCTTTGTGGCGGATATACTGTGTGTTGTCTAGAAAGTCTGGTAAACCGTTAAACTGGTCCAATTCAATTTTGCGCATTTTCCTCCTGTTCAGCATCTGAAAATATTTATTATGAAAATTCAATATAACATTTTGGCTAATGCTAAAACAGTAATAATAATAATAATAATGTTACTAAGATAGCTCGAAACACTGATGAACGTATTCACCAGTAAACAATTAAATAGCCATTGCTAAACATAAAGTCATAAATAATGAAGAAAACTGCTGTTAACACAATGTGTGTGTGTGTGTGTTGATTTATTTAGTCAAGAGTGCTAGCTACACCTTGAACACATAACCAAAAGGTGACTTCCTAGGGAAACATCACACAAACCCAGGTATATGTTACATCTGAACCAACGACACAGAGGACTGCAGCACAATGAACTAACAACTGCTCTATCAAAGCACCCATATATATATATATATATATATATAGTGTGTGTAATTTTTTCATACTGAAACATGCTATCTATATCACTAAAAATCTGTAGTATAAAATTGTTCCATGATTACAACGCATTTCACCTAAATATGAAGATGGCCTATCTATAAACAGGAAAAAAGGAAACAGGAAAAAATAAACAAAATTGGGTAGGATAAAGGAAACAGGAAAAAAGGAATGGAAAGAAACAAATCATCATACTTTATCACGAGACCAAATAATTCACGCCCCAAAAACCCCACACACAAACAAATCATAAATCAATATTATGATTTTATTGCAATTGCATATTCATTACATCACATTTTGTGACATATTTTGATAATTCATTCACATTTCCATTGTACCGGTACATAACATATCATACGCATTATTTTATACCACATGCAGACCTCATACCACATCATCACAATAGTTTAATAATTCAATCTGTTAAAAACTTTTGGTGATATGAATGCTGTGTCCAACACCATTGAGAAAGGTTGAATGGATTTGGAGTGATCGGCACGGTCCGGCACAGGGTTCTCAGTCTCTTCTGAAGACATACTCGGTCATAGTTGGTGCGCTTCTTGGAAGGGTTCCCAAATGGCATCTCGTTGGAGTACTGTGCGACCAGTGAATTCCTCATGCTGGATAACCATTCGCACTGAAAGGTGGTGATCAGAGGTAGACAGAGTACAACAGAGTCCAAGATTGGTGTTCCCATCACCCGGGGAGCCAATCGTAAATATGCCACACCGACGTACGTCTCATCGAAGTAGGAGACCAGATCCACGGCTGCTGCTGGTGCGCTGTTATCGAGGTGCTCATTCTCATTGTACTCCATGATCAGTCCAAGCTTCTAGGTCTCACACCGGGTGCTCCGAGTCAGGTGGGAAAAATACCTCTACTCTGCACATCCCTACCGAATACACCTGCTACTGCTCCGAGTACACCCTCCTCAAAGTATATCAATCGCAAAATCCATATTATTCACACCTGTCTTGTTTTGTCTATTTATCTTTGCCTCCATATACATACACAATACATTTAAAACATACATGTTACTGAATCAATTAATATCCTAAAACAGATATAAAAGTGTGTTTATCACAGTTCACATATGACCAACTTATAAAACTTGACTCCTGCAGATCTATGGTTGTCTTTACACATGGTATTTTAAGAGTTTGTAACAATGGTGCATTACAACAACAACCTAATGCAGCTTTTAATAGTTTTGCTTGTAACATTTCAAGATTTCACATGACAGACTTATTTTGATACAAACATTGTAAGCCGTATACTAGCACTGGACAAACAGCTGCATTAAAATATGAGTGATGGTAGATGACTTAGAGCTCCTCATACATAAACCAGCTCCTTGTAATCCATAGAATTCTCTATGGGTAGCTTTAATAAGTACTTCAACATGGCTCTTCGATTCATTTGTCAGAATCACACCAAGATGTACGATATGGTCATTCTCATTCAGAGAATCACCATTCATGTGTCATAATCTGTCATGAAAGCGTGTCTAGCCAAATGTTGTGCACTTTGTCTTGGTAGGGTTAGAGCTGAGGCCTTGTTTGGTGATGTAACTGTTTGCAGCTTCTATTAGCGTCTGTATTCTGGTTACTGTAAGGCTACACAACAATAGGTCATCTGGGTAACAACATGCATTATAAGATACATTGTTTACCCCTAATGCTACGAGTCATGCTGGAAAGGCATTCTACCATACCCTGGTATAAAAGGTTAAATAAGAATGGCGATGAGAGACCACCATGCCTAGTCCATTTGTATAATACCTAATGCTATGCACAGCATTAACATGTTACAAAGAACAGATGCCACATTAGTAGCCCATTTAACATGCTCAGCATTCACTCCATCAATGCCGGGTGCACACTGGTACGGAGTTTGTACGGATAAAGTTGGAACATGTTCTGTCAAAGTAAAGTCCCTATATACTAGATGTTGTAGTGCATATTAACCAACCATTCTGCTTCAACGTTGAAGTTTTCTTCGTCTATATTGTCAGCCTAAACTATTTAGTTTCATAACAGTTTTGTAAGGTAGCCAACCTGACATCATCAACAGTGGATCTAGTGGTGAACACACTACGACAAACTAAGTAACAGAACTTGGTAATCAATTGTGGCGGGAAGTATGACCGGCTCTCGATGTAATGGCACCGGAATATTTCTCGGATAGTTCAGCTATTAGATAAGTTACACCAGTGAAACTGGTGTATTTTGCATATTATGTAATATAGATTTAATTTAGATTAATATAAATTGATTATATTTAGTTATTTTGTATTTCTTGTATTTTCTTTTAACTGCTCATTTGACGCCCTATATTATCGCCCGCTCCAGTGTTTCCCATAAGAACTCGGTTTTTGCTTGTGTATGTTTTGTTTTATTTTATTTTTTTATTTAAATTTTTCACTTATTTTATTTCTATAATTATAATGAATTATAGTAGAGATCAGTTGCTTGCATTACGACCCTATGGTGATAATACCATTTGTTTAGCGATGCGCCCACGTAGTGGAAAACATCCAAAGCAGATTGGGTCTGATGCCAGTAATTTGATCACTGTGCCAATAACACCATATAATGGCACAGCTGTACAAAATGTAAGTATTGGTCTTATTAACTGTCAGTCGATCTGTAATAAATCAGATGAAATATCTGATGTTGTTAAGGATATGGATCTTGATGCTCTTGTCATAACAGAGACTTGGCTGACTGGTAATGTTTCAGACCAGAAGATTGTTGGTGATGTGACTCCAGCTGGATATTCATTCCACCATGCAGCTCGGATTCACAAAAAGGTGGGGGAGTCGGCATTCTTCTCCGTGATTCTTTGAAGTGTGAAACCCATTTGCGTTTTCAGGCTAAGTCTTTTGAAAATTACCAACTGACTTTTATATCTGGGGGGATAAGTGTTCGTGTAGCTATTATCTACCGATTACACCCCACTAAGAAAAATGGCCTGAAAGCAGCAGATTTCTTCAAGGAATTTTCGGAATTTGTTGACTCTCTTGCTACCAACAGTGGTCATCTGTTGATCTTAGGTGATTTCAATATACATTGGGATTGCCAGAGGAATGCAGATACCAAACAACTGGCTGACATTCTTAGATCTGCCAATCTCAGGCAGCATGTCCAAGAAAGAACACACAGACATGGTCACATCTTAGATCTTGTCATCTCCCGTGTCTGTGTCTTCCATGCTGTCTGATCATTTCCTTGTTGACATTAATGTATCTTTACAGAAACAATCTGTTTCAGCTAAAGATATTTCATATAGAAGATACAAGTCAATTGACAAAGAGGCTTTTCTTGCTGATCTGCGAGTCTCTTCTCTGGTATTGGATCCACCGGATGATGTGGATCATCTGGTGGATCTCTATGATAATACATTGAGAGACATTGTAGATCAACATGCACCTTTAAGGACAAAGGAAATGCCAAGCAGACCAATGCTTCCATGGTATAATAAGAACATACAGGCTGCAAAGAGACACAGAAGGTATTGTGAGCGTCTGTGGATCAGGACCAGTTTGTGTGTTCATTTTGAAATGTTCAAGGTCAGTAAAATTCTTGTTAAAAATACCCTTGCCTCTGCTAAATCCGAATACTATAATAGAAAGATCAAAGCATCCAAGGGAAATCAAAGGACTGTTTTCAGTGTTGTGAATAAAGTATTACATAAAAGTCAAACTGTCCTCCCAAATAATATCAACTCAGATAAAGATATGGCCCATTGTTTTAATAACTTCTTCTGTCAAAAAATATTAAATATACATAGTGGGTTCCAGTCCAGCACCTTATCACAGGGTACACCATTGGTAGAAGAGTCCTGCATATCCATGATGGATACATTTGAGCCTTTTACAGAGACTGATATCAGACAGTTGCTGAAAAAGTCATCTAATGCTTTCTGTGCAGTTGACCCTATGCCTACATGGCTTGTGAAAGATTGTCTGGATGTTCTGATAAACCCAATTACAAATATAGTTAATAAATCATTATCTCTGGGTGTTTTCCCAAGATCCATGAAAGCTGCCCTTGTAAAACCATTAATAAAAAAACCACACTCTGGACTGTAATATTCTAAACAATTACAGACCTGTTTCAAATCTTACATTTTTATCTAAAGTTATAGAAAAGGCAGTTGCTTTCCATCTAAACAAATATTTAATCAATAATAACCTTAATGAATCACTACAGTCTGCCTATAAAAGTGGTCACAGCACTGAAACAGCCTTGGTTCGAGTGAAAAATGATATTATGATGTCAATTGATCAAGGTAAGCCAGTAATACTTGTTCTTCTGGACCTGTCTGCTGCATTTGATACAGTTGACCATAATGTACTTTTCTCTAGGTTAAAAGACATGTTTGGTCTGTCAGGTAGAGTACTTGAATGGTTTAGATCCTATCTGGAACAACGCTCCCAGAGAGTGTCTGTTCATGGTATTTTATCTGACATTCAGTTTTTGTTATCTGGTGTACCACAGGGTTCAGTTCTTGGTCCTCTGGTTTTCACAATGTATACCCGTCCTCTTGGGATCATTGCGCAGCGATATGGGATTAAATATCACTTGTATGCTGATGACACACAGCTGTATATATCACTGGATCCTGACAATGAGTTAAATTTCTCCTCTTCCTTGAAGAATTTAGAACATTGTATTGCCGATATCCGGCTATGGATGACTCAAAATCTTCTAAAACTAAATGATAATAAAACAAATATTTTATATTTGGCATCACCACATTGTGTTAAATCCCTAAAGACACCAGCATTACAGATGGGTGCATCTTCGATTACCCCTAATGGGTCAGTAAAAAATCTAGGGGTTATTTTTGACCAATGTATTAACATGCATGAACATGTCACATCAGTATGCCGAGCTGCCTACTACCATCTTAAGAACATCCACTGTTTAAAAGCATTTTTGACACAAGAATCACTTTTAACTGTAGTTCATGCCTTTGTTACATCTCGTATAGACTATTGTAACTCCCTGTTATATGGCATATCTGATTATAACATTAATCGCCTTCAGCGAATTCAGAATAGTGCAGCTCGCATTGTAACAAATACTAGAAAATATGATCATATTACCCCAATTCTTCAAAAACTACATTGGCTACCTGTTAGACAGCGTATCCATTTTAAGATTCTGTTAATAACTTATAAATCTATTAATGATATGGCACCAGAATACCTGTGTGAACTGGTTTCCATTAGAAAGTCATCCCGAAAACTCAGGTCATCCAGTCAGATACTATTGCAGGTGCCAGTGTCTCGGCTCAAGTCATATGGTGATTGTGCGTTTAGTGTTGCAGCCCCCAATTTGTGGAATAAGTTGCCAGCAAATATTAGAAATTCGTCGTCTCTTGGAAATTTTAAGTCTCTTCTAAAAACACACCTATTTAAGGTCGCTTTCACAGATAAATAGTTATTATCTTTTAAATCATTACAGGGTTTTTACAGACATTATTTGGGGTATTATTAAATTACATATTATTTGTACAGCGCCTTTGAATGGCTCCTGCTAGTAAGGGCGCTTTATTAAATATACATTATTATTATTTATTATTATGTTCCTCACTCCAAGTTAGAAGTCCACTTGTCTGAATGTCTGTGTTACAGCAGTGTTAACAGCCCTATGGCAGGCATCGTGAAATGCTTTTTTAACTAGCTGGCAGCATGTGTATACACGTCCTTCTCATGGATGATCCGGTGAGTGCCATAGTTTGTGCCAAAATTCCGGTCCGTCTCTGGCAACAAGACAGTCGTTATTCCACCAGCGTTTCTTTTTTAAGTTCCCTTTACACATGGAATGTTTCTGATCTTGCACCTGTTCAACTGTTTTATGCACAACATCTTTGAGTGCATCGCGTATGATGGTCACCTTTGTCAGAGCCATACCACGGTCAGTGATGTCATCAATATTGACACGCTGTAAACCTCCTGCTAGTCTATTTACACAAGATGCATACTGCTCACACGCCTTAAGAGTATGACCAACTTACGTATGGATATCTGGTGACGAGTCTACTGTGATTTCAATTATCACCATCGGGCACAACACTCATGCCAATAGATACCATTGTCTTCAATGGAAAATGGTCACTAACAACATCAGGTTTATTATAAATGATACGATGACAACTTAGTATATTATCAGATGCATATTTTGGGAAGAAAACATGATCAATACAAGATGTGACATTACTTCTACAATGTGTGTTTAGTTTCTGGTGGAAAGTCAAGTTACCACAAAATAGTTCATTCTGGAGCACAAAATCAGAGCTGGATGTTCTCCACTTAAATAATAATATAACCTCCATCAATTTTATAAATACTGCAATTTCCTATAATGCAGTGAGACAAATATCAAACTGTACTAATTGAAGAACCATGCCTAAGCCTATATTGTCATGCCATTATCCCGGAATGATACACAGATCACATACACCACACATGACATAACTGGAGCCATAGAAAAGTTACCACCCATGAAGATGGTGCTACAGTGGCCAGTCGATGTAGTCCAACCTCGGTAGCAAAAGCGATGATTCTGCTCGAGGTCTCCCATTGTCGTAAGAAGGAATGGCTCTGGATGTGGACCAACAACCTGCTGAAACTCCTTTGATAGCGACAAGTTTGGCAAAATATTGCATTACTGGACGCATCTTATATTTGTTATGTAAACTACTCTTGACATTGTCCTTAAGTGGTAGGCATGATTATATGTTGGGTCCAAGCATAGGCCTGTGATAGCCTGTCTAGTGAGCTCGTAGCTTGGTTATGCATGTTGTTGCTACATTTGGTATCTATGACAGCTGTGAGGATGACCAGGCTCAGAATCTCTCACATCCAGTGCAGTAAACAGTGTAGCCATGCAACCAGCAATTACAAAACAATGATTACCTTTATTATTCGGAATTTGATTGGTTTATTATCCATATCAAATATAATTATTGAAATCCAGGCTCACAAGGCCTTACTTAACTAACTAGTTAACTTTCTTTGAACACTTCCACCAACTCTTGTTTTTCCTAGTTGATAATTTGGTATACATGTGGCCATGATGACACGTTACCAGGACGACATACTTTGGCTCCACTCTTTTGATGACTTCCATAGCAAAATATTATAATGTTGTTGTATCAAGAGTAATTGTTGGTTATGATTTCTATTGTTGTTGTTGTTGATATATGAGGTAGAGACCCCTGGTTGTCACCTGTTGGATACGGGATCTTTTGCCCCTTCGGTCTTTTGCCCCCTAGTTACTCTGCCCTATTAGTGTGACTTTGGTGACTGTGAGTATAAATTAAACAAAATAAAATCGCACACTTTATTGTTTCTAGTGATGACATAAACACTCAGCTGGATTAACTGCATAGAGTTGAGAAAAAGAATTTATTTAAATTGGATTGTGTGTCTAATGGCCTTTAGGGTATCTGACAGTGATCTGGTGCCAGTGAGACGTGAGGAGCACAAAGAAATCTCTATCTACGTGTATACAGTATAACTTTAATCAGTGGCTTCTTTTAAATTTACTATAATTATTTCTTTTGTAACTGTTCTCATTATTCATTGTCTTTTTATTCACTGAAAAATATAACACAACAAAATAAGTTTATTGTACATTGATCAAAATATTAATTGTAGAAATCGAACTTTTTAAAGTTATGTGGCAAAGACCTAGGGGCAAATGACCTGGCCCCATTCGGCACAGCCAAGGGTTTCTGTTACACTAATAATAACATGTGACATTTATATAGCGCCCTATTCAGCTAGATAACTGCTCTAAGGCGCTTTACAATATTATTATCCCTGACTAAGACCTGTTTCCACCCAGCACACATCTCAACTCTCAAGGGAGCTGCTAATGCATGCTGCCATTATAGATGCAAATCATTGCTCAAACACATAGCCATTGTGTCCCATCAGGTACTCATTTTTTATGGATGAGTGAACCAGTCACCACATGATGGCATTGCAGCTCACGGAGCCTCGAACCCTGCGACCATTCAGCTACGAGTCCTACACTCTAACTAACTGTTCTATCACGGCTCAATGATACTGTTTCTTATGGCAACTAAATAAGAAGCCTCCCCACTTCAAAGTTAGAAGCCATTCTGCTTAAGTGAGCCCACCAAATAAGTCATTAATGATCAAAGATAATCACAGATACTTCCCTCCTGTACCAAAAAGTCTCTCAACTGCTGTAGACGATAACGGGGCTGCCAACTTATCAGTTCAACGTGTTTGCTGGGACTTATCCCCATTGCCTAGATCATTAATATCCTTCTCGTTAGACAGCAAGATAATTTACACAATCTACCCATTACCCACAGAAATACAATACAATATGTCAAATTATATCCTGTTTATTAGCCACACCTTTTGTCTAAATGCAGTTACCACTATATTAACCGGTGGGGCTGGTTATGTAATGCAACATTTAAAGCATTATCAAAGCTAGATAGTCCATGTAACAAATAGAATAATGAATACATCAAAGCAGGTCTTTGGTAATTAGTACCATTTTTTAATTATTGTAAAAACAATGACTTTTACTGGCATGATTCATCATCATTTTATTACATATACAGGTATATATTGTAAGTTGTATATGAATTGTTTTTATGGGTAGAAATGTTGTCATAAGTTTCTGTTTGGAGCAAAACTATACCAAACCATGCACTTGCTGATTGTATCATTACATAATTCTGCCTGGCTGAAATTGCCAAGGGAACAAGATAGAACTAAACATTATTAAGAATCCCTTACTCGGCATGATATCATAAATAATCAAAATTCCTGTGTAATAAACAAAAGTAATAAAACAAATTATTGTCTGTGATCGGCAATTCCAATTCTAGAATTGATTATTTAAAAAAAGGAATTGGAATTGATAAATTTTGAATTGGAATTGAAGTTTCCTACAAAAAATTAAATCCACAAATTAATTTACCAGTTAAGTTTTTAATTCAGAATGTTTTCTTCAGTGACAATCCTGCTTGGAATATAAACTATTTGGAGTAGGTATTCCAAGTAGGTATTCGGAGTTCCTACACATGGTAAAAAGAAGAAGAAGGTGTGTGCGTGTGTTATTATAAGCAAACCTGATCTACAGCCACATCAAACTCCCTAATTAAATTAGCTACAAATGACAGAGATTCTGGTGTCAGAAGAATGCTGTGACAACGTTCACATCCTCTTGGTGGGGGCTGTACTTCTACGCCTGGTACAGTCACCTAAATAAACAAAATGTACAACTGTCAAGATACTCCGCTATTAACAGCACACAACTTTTATCTTAACAGATAAATAGGCAAAAGGTAACATAGAGCGTTGCCGTTATCATTAAAATGTTCTATTTTATGTGACATTATTTCAAATTGGCACCCCTGCCATGAAGATGGGTTTACAACAATAAATTATATTCAGATTATAAAATAGGTTTGTTTGTGTTATGATCAGTGTGAATTTGGATTAATTTTAGTCTCTTTTCTGTTTAATTACCATTTCAACATTTATAAAAACATATTACATGAAGAACTAAATTATAGTAAGGTGTGCTATATATGGGTTTACAACAATAAATTATATTCAGATTATAAAATAGGTTTGTTTGTGTTGTGATCAGTGTGAATTTGGATTAATTTTAGTCTCTTTTCTGTTTAATTACCATTTCAACATTTATAAAAACATATTACATGAAGAACTAAATTATAGTAAGGTGTGCTATATATGGGTTTACAACAATAAATTATATTCAGATTATAAAATAGGTTTGTTTGTGTTGTGATCAGTGTGAATTTGGATTAATTTTAGTCTCTTTTCTGTTTAATTACCATTTCAACATTTATAAAAACATATTACATGAAGAACTAAATTATAGTAAGGTGTGCTATATATCACTGGCATTACTCAATGGACTGATTTTTATTCATATAATATTAATAATGTTTAGAATAAACTTAATATATGATAATAATGGTTTGTTAACTTTTAATTGTGTTCTGGTAACAATGAAATTGCCCAAAAAGAAGGTAACTAGTGCTAGCCAGATCCATGCAAAAAATGTACAGCATTGCTATAACGATAAATATTTTCAAAATGTTTCCTCAATTTATTTAAATGTAGGATCTTTTGTATAATTTTTTTTTTAAATAATAATAATAAAAATAATGTATATTCAATAAAGCACCTTTACTAGCAGGAACCATTCAAAGGCACCGTACAAATAATGTATGTAATATGATAATACCCCAAATATAACGTCAGTAAAAGATAATTATTATTTATCTGTGAAAGCAACACTGAAGTTGAACAGGTGTGTTTTTAGAACAGATTAAAGAATTCCAAGAGACGATTCATTTCTAATATAGTCTATACCGGCAACCTATTCCACAAAGTGGGGGCTGCAACACTAAATGCACGATCACCATATCATATGGATATGACTTGAGCCGAGACACAGGCAACTGCAGTGCAGTAGTATCTAACTGATTGAAATTTGTTTAATCAATATCACTGAAAATTAGAAAAACCTACAACAATATGTACACGATGTTTAATGTTTAACCACTTTTCTAAAATTCTAGATCTAATATTTTAGTTCTCACATTCAGTTTTTAATTAAAATAGATCTATAATTCACATTAAGCCATCTATTTTAAAAGAGAAAAAAATAACTGTTTAAATACATCTGTAATTTGTTGGGTGTAGATCAAGTGAAGATTACCCAATTTAAAGTAAAAAGCAAAATGTCAAAAACGATCAAACGATTCAAAGCTATCTTACATTTCTTGTCAATTCGCTAGTAGGACTGAAATGACAGTCGTGGTTTGAGAACTTCAGATGATCAGTGATCCTTAATAATCGCTCTGAAATATTCATTTTGTTTCAAAATTTCTGTATACGGCTAAAAGATAGCTAAATCAGATGACACAGTGACCGTCGCCCTGACCAACCTGAACATCAGTCAAGTGGTTGGACTTCGTGAAGAAACGTGTCTCTGGAAACCGTTACAACGTTTGCAGCCGATGCAACGCTGAACATCGTCGACGAAGAGTACAAAATGCCTTGGTCAAGTTGGTGCCTGCTATTCCGATGTTTCATTGTTCGTGTAGTCCAATGTTCCGGCATTCGGATGCACGTTGAAATATTTATAATCCAAATATTCAGGTGGAAACTACAGTTCTGAGTGTCACTAGTAGGAATCATCATCGACTCATCTCAGCCGTGTATTCTAGCCTTCTGCCTTGGTTGACAATATAGAAATCTAATTCTGACAGATCTGAGATAGAATATATGTATATATATATCAACAGATCTGTAAGAGTTATAATGTCAATCTAAGGTAGAAGTATACGGCTAGGATGGCTCCATGAATATATATATATATATATAGAGAGAGAGATCTATATATTCATGGAGTCTACCCAGGGCCACCCTAACAACATTATAGGCCCCCGGGAACAGTAATGCACTTACACATACATGCACGTGAGGTTACAGAGGTGACCCTGATATTACATCAGATGCGAATGCCAATGTTCATTTGTAATATAGTAACAAATATTTATAGTTTAGTATAGCATAGTAGTTATTTATGAATCCGGGACATTTAGCCAACGGACACTTAGCCAATGGACATTTAGCCAACATTCAAATTTTTGATTATGTTTATGTGAGTTTTCATAAATATAATCGTTTCAATAAACACAAAACATTGTATGTAATTGTATTTTTGTAATTCATTGTAACAAACACAAAGTGATGTCTCATATTCTAAACTTGCAAACACAGATGTTACATATAGTCTACTGCTGTTATATTCAATCGTCATAGTGTAGTATTGAATTTTATTCAATTCATTGTACGAATGTAATGATCACAAACAAATGTCGCGATGTTAACTACGGGAATGAGGCAAAGCCGAAACTACGCCTCTGATGTTGGATGAAATATCCCAGAGGTTTGATCGTAGAAATGCATTTACTCAGCACAACGGGTTACCATGCAACTGCACCAGAGACCCAATCATCTGTCGAAGCCAGATTTGCAAATCAGCAGTTACACAGCTGCCATCACGAAATTTGGTGGTTCCCAAAATGTGTTCCTCACCAAGGCGAATGGTTTTTCTAACAAATCTCTATCGGCGCTGAACACACTTGAAACTTGTATCCGAATTAGGAGTTACATCAAAGACTACCTAATATAGATACAGGTAGCACTCGAATTCAAAGCCAGCTCTGGAGGTCAACAGAGCACAGTTTTGGGTCAAATGTTCACGCTGAGTGGACCAAATAACCGAGTTCACAACAATTGTCACTGAAAGTCCAATTTTTAATCAAATATTCTCAATTAGTTTGGCAGAAAAACCTTCGTATAGTAGGCATCTATTCACTGATTGATAGTCGTTCATTAGAATGCTCAAACTGCATCATCACCTATACAAGGAAATATTTTAACACCGACCATTAGTCCAGGATTTTGATCGTGGACGCTCAAGGACATGTACACGATAGGCCTACTATAGCCCAATAACAAATCAACTATAAAATATAGTGATTGCAACATCATACTCATGTACGGAAGTAGCAATTTCACTGCTTTTTAGGATACCAACACTAATCACACATCCAGAGTTTTGTTCAAAGCATTAATTTATTCAGTAGGTCTGCAATCAGTAATCACGCGGCAAGGTGTTTTTATTTACTTTTTTACAACAAAGAAATAACAGCTTACTGGTGGACATACAAAATGCTTAGTCTACAAACAAAGGCCAATATGATACAACTAATGTACACAGACATCCCCAGATGAGGACATATGATTATATGCTTCAATCACATCTCACAGCACACTTCAAAATCATTAAGTGAAGCCAGACGAATAACTTCCATGCATCAAAATGTATAATCCTTAACAATATCACATTTCAGAGAAAATCTTGTCACAGCATTTTAGAAAACAAATACTTAATGCTTTAGAAGTAATTTAATACACGTGCTACTCGTGGCATTAACAATTCAAATTCAATTCAATCAACCTTTTAAGTCTGATGCGTGATATGTATGTCAGCAATGCACGTCACAATGTCTTTTTGATTGATGCGACCAAGAACCAAACCGGTGCTTGCTGACCAATAAGGGCGTTGCTGACACAGCAATAGGGAAATAATTGTGTACAAAACAGGAGTCACAGATTCAACACGAGAAATATTTAAAGGCCAAGACATCACAACATCAACAAACTGGCAGCTGTATTCTAAGATGAAATGATCTACGACATTAATGTATAATTAACCTAGTAATGCCTTGTAACGCAGATCTTCAATGCCATTTAAATACTGGAAAACAATGGCAACAGTTCATGTCGTCATATCTTTTATAAACATGACCGAATTTACTGCCAGTTCCGATGCAAAAACCCAATAAAATCAAAACAAGAAACACTATTCAGAAATTTCACAATGGCATATATTAAGTTTCATGTAGAGATAAAATGGAAAAAAATCCCCAATCATGGAATTCCTCCCCAAAGATCTATACACACTGTAAAGAAAAGTAAAAAGCAAAGGGGACAAACAATCATTCAAACAGAAATACGAGATGCAGGCCTCTGCATGGTTACGTATTGTTCAAGTCTTGATCCCATTAACATCTATAGGTCAGTCACTTTATTATATTCAGCATGAGTATCAACGTCACTTGTTATGTCGGTGTCTAAGAGAAATTCTAATTTAATGCCAAACGATAATAAATTCCACTTGTCAATAACCACGGTTTATGATCGAAAATAAAACCCTTGTGCATATAACAGGAAGACCGATTCTAAATTTATCACCAATACTTGTTCCAGTGTAGTCAGTATACTTAGCTGACACAGGCAACCATTGCAATAATTAAATCTAACAACCGCTGTAGTAACAGTCAATACGTTTGAATCTGTGTTACATCGAAATTTATGCACTTTGAAATTTTTTAATGCAATTATCATATTTATCTGTTAGAAACAATAATACAATTTATGGCATTGTGTACCAATCAGGCAATGGGACTGAATGGAAGATAAATGAAAGAAAATTCAAGATCAAAAAGTCATGAAATGGTCATGCACAAAGCGGTGCTTCGATACATGGCCAACCACACCTGATCGTGCCAGTGTTGACCATTTTTCTGTGGAGAAAAAATAAATAAACAGGAATGTGCTTGCGAAGATATTTCAACAAAACCACATAGCAGTTATCTAAATCTGAAAACACCACAGGTAGTACAGATTTGTCTTCGCTATGAGACAAGGTACAAAGTATCTCCAACAATATCAAACACTCATTCTTAAGCACAAGTTAAAGCTTGATGTTCTGATATATGTCTGATAGATTATAACACAAAGAAGATGGTTGGCAATTCATAGATATCACTGTGGTAGTAGTAGTAAGTTAGGTGGAAATCAAACCTCAGACATACACAATGGCAACAATCCACCTGCAGTGAAACATGCACACAGACAGACATACAAACCCCCCCACAGCACAAATATGAAAACGAACTAAATTAACAAAGATCTGAATGTAAGGCTAGTAGTTAGTTCAGTGATGCTTGATACGATCAGTGGTTTCTTCAAAATACCATCAGTGGTTTCTTCAAATCTACAAGACGAGAACCAATTTGCTAGCTAAGGACACAGTTCCTAGGATACATGTTCCGGTTCCCCATTGGCTAAGACCGTAACAGCTGAAGCGTCTACATGGTTTGTCACAGGAGTGTCTGCTTTGGACGTTTGAAACACAGTTGCATAGGGAAACAATTTCTGACACTGGGGTCTGTAGGATGCTAGCTGTTTCTCGCAGAGGCCAAATTCTCCATTTTTCAATGACTCGTACACGTTTTGGACATTCTGAAAGCACCATCAGAGCAATTAAGCAATTAAGGTTTTTCTAGTAGCACAGCTACGCAATCTATTGCCAAGGATTCTCACAAATATATCAAGCAGATGGAGTTTTCATAAATAGATCAAATGAAAAGATAAAATCATATGTGTCTAGATTAACAATTTAAAATAATTAACGAGCTGCCTCACCTCAAGAGAAATCCCTTCAAGATCGGATAGAGTTGTTGCCAGAGTGATGGCTTTATCTTTGGTGCTTGGGTCAAGGAAATACATCATCTTGGCTCCTGAAAATAAAAACCCATCATGAACAGTTAGCAGTATAAATGAAGATACAGACAGTTATTTTCACAGACCACTCTGACTCGGAAACTGGCGATATTTATACATGTTTAAACAACCAACATTTTCAAATGCACCAAACAAATCGTTATTGCCATTTCATGGCCAATATAATTGTAGAAGCCAATTTAAATGGCTCAAGTACTCTCCAAATGCAACTAGGTGCAACACACTTTTCAGACATAGCAAGGCAAATATTTAAATCACAATGTGAAAAGCCATTGGGCAAATGTGCTACCCATTTGGACCAATGGCTGATCAGCAACAATGGCAGGAAAACAAACTGCTACAGCCTTTCCCGAATGATTTTGATCAGATGTATGCGTACAAAATATAACACTAACTAAGTCAGATTTGCATATTATGTTGGCTTCTTTACATATATAGTCAGTAATTATATGACTATTAACTGCAGAAGTCTCTGATATAGCTGTTTATGCGAACCTGACACAGCACATTAATAACTATGCCAGGGCTCATAACAGCAAACAACACAATATTGCATTCTTTAGGAGGTTTCATTCAAGTTCTTGAACAAATAAATGTTGAATCTAGCAACAGATATTTGGGCAAATTTTGTGTCTCTTTTGTCCAATCTACAAACTGGTACGCTTTCAGGAGATGCGCATACATAGAACCAACTAAAATTAAGTTATTTGGAATTCTCTGATGACATGTGTTGTCATATAAATGCCAAAATTCCCTAGAGACAGCCACTGGCATTATCATGTACGGATTGCATGAGAAGATTTCGCTCACATTATAATGATAATCTTGTCTGTTAAAGACATGATTAATTCAATATACTGTAAAAGGCAGATGTCAATATAATTATAATTAAAGGGACAGTCCACCCTCAGAAAATAGTTTTTAAATATGTAATGCTTAGAATAGTAACCAAAAATTCAATAATAATAATCACAAAATATACCTGATGTCATAGGTATAGGGAAATAATCCAAATCAGTGGAGGGCTGCCATTATGGCTGCAATGGAAGCCAGATTCAAAGGCGGGAAGGAGAAAAGTGAAATGTTACATCAGCAATCTCTAGACTGACACAGATTATAGTTGCTCTCGAGTGTTAATATCTGAGCCAGTTTGAATCATCGTCCTCTTGTAAGGTTCCTTCTGTCTCAAACTGATATGATTGTATGTCATTCATGACGTAATTTTAACAAGATAATGTTGTTTAATTCTTTTCTCACACTTGTTTACATGCTTTTGTATGGGCTCTACAGACTTCAGGTCAACCGGATACGCTAAAGTGACGTCAGCAATCAGGAGCTTCCGGTCTCTGTCTAGCTTCAAAATGGCGATTAAATCAGCACTTTGAACTGGATTATTTAATATGTGGGTGATCGTTTACACATTTTGACATTATTTATGATATTTGTGAGTATAGCTGCATTAGTCCTCAAAATGTAAAATGAAGGTGGCCCATCCCTTTAAATAGAAATTATCAGATATTGAGTGGAGATCATAAAAATATTGAAATCTGAGTGTATTCACTATTTTAGATAATCTCATACTAAAATATATTTGGTGAACACGAATTATATGATGAAAACATTTTCAAGCTACAGGAAAATGTTACGTTTATATTTATACCTTTACAGCATAAGCAACAGCCATGTGAAACACCATATTCTAAAATTTGACAACACTGAGGAGCAATATTCAGTACAAATGCTGTATAAAAGTGTTAAATAAAATAATCATTAATCAAACCAGTTCATAAGGGAAATAAACCTAATTTTACTTAGACAGTGTCCTACAACTGCCATGTATAATTTGCATCTGGATTAGTGTCTTTAGATAAAGTGTAAATATTGTTATCTGCATCCGTGCAGATAAACATTTAGTTCTTAAAACACATTTTAACCACCAAATGAACCACTAATTTAGAATGCACTATTTCAAGTGTAAACATTGTGTAATCTCCATCCGACCCAGTCCAACAACAGCCAATGTCCGACTGGTGTTTTAAGAGTTGTTTTACTCTAGCTGTTATTGCAAACCTGACATATCAATATATGTCAGAGATCTATACAGCACATCAATAAACAAAATATTCTCTGTTATGTATGCAGTTTCAGAAAACTAGGCAATCTCGATTTAAACAGAAACTATTACTAAGCAACACATACTGAGTGGAAACACCTAACTTCTGTAGCATACACTGAACAATATACACTAATTATAGCAAAGTAGGTTGTAAACAAATGAATGAACCAATATCTTAGCATGTGACCTGTTAATCATTCTCACGAAGATAAACATTCAGTTTAAAAAACAACATTTTAACCACTAAGTGAACCACTAATGCTAAAATTTAGAATGCACCGTTTCAAGTGTAAATATTGTAATCTCCATCCGACCCAGTCCAACAACCGCCAATGTCCGACTGGTGTTTTAAGAGTTGTTTTACTCTAGCTGTTATTGCAAACCTGACATATCATGGCATGTCAATATATGTCAGAGATCTATACAGCACATCAACAAACAAAATATTCTCTGTTATGTATGCAGTTTCAGAAAACTAGGCAATCTCGATTTAAACAGAAACTATTACTAAGCAACACATACTGAGTGGAAACACCTAACTCTGTAGCATATACTGAACAATATACACTAATTATAGCAAAGTAGGTTGTAAACAAATGAATGAACCAATATCTTAGCATGTGACCTGTTAATCATTCTCACGAAGATAAACATTCAGTTTAAAAAACAACATTTTAACCACCAAGTGAACCACTAATGCTAAAATTTAGAATGCACCGTTTCAAGTGTAAATATTGTAATCTCCATCCGACCCAGTCCAACAACCGCCAATGTCCGACTGGTGTTTTAAGAGTTGTTTTACTCTAGCTGTTATTGCAAACCTGACATATCATGGCATGTCAATATATGTCAGAGATCTATACAGCACATCAACAAACAAAATATTCTCTGTTATGTATGCAGTTTCAGAAAACTAGGCAATCTCGATTTAAACAGAAACTATTACTAAGCAACACATACTGAGTGGAAACACCTAACTCTGTAGCATATACTGAACAATATACACTAATTATAGCAAAGTAGGTTGTAAACAAATGAATGAACCAAT
Source organism: Paralvinella palmiformis (assembly GCA_025642065.1). Lineage (NCBI taxonomy): Eukaryota > Metazoa > Annelida > Polychaeta > Terebellida > Alvinellidae > Paralvinella > Paralvinella palmiformis. The sequence continues at coordinate 604,081 of JAODUP010000055.1, forward strand.
ATCTTAGCATGTGACCTGTTAATCATTCTCACGAAGATAAACATTCAGTTTAAAAAACAACATTTTAACCACCAAGTGAACCACTAATGCTAAAATTTAGAATGCACCGTTTCAAGTGTAAATATTGTAATCTCCATCCGACCCAGTCCAACAACCGCCAATGTCCGACTGGTGTTTTAAGAGTTGTTTTACTCTAGCTGTTATTGCAAACCTGACATATCATGGCATGTCAATATATGTCAGAGATCTATACAGCACATCAACAAACAAAATATTCTCTGTTATGTATGCAGTTTCAGAAAACTATGCAATCTCGATTTAAACAGAAACTATTACTAAGCAACACATACTGAGTGGAAACACCTAACTCTGTAGCATATACTGAACAATATACACTAATTATAGCGATATAGATAGTAGATTGTAAATAAATGAATGAACTCAAATCTTAGCATGTGACTTGTTAATCACTCTCACAAAGATAAACAGTCAGCCCTTAAAACAGATTTTAACCACCAAGTGAACTGCTATGGCCAAAATTTAAAATGCATTATTTCAATGACATCATAGTGCTGGCTCATTTACTCACTATATAAATTGACTGGTTATCGTGGAGTCTGTATATACATTACTTGATGAAAGAAAGGTGTTAACATTTTCTAAGTCAATATAGGAAGATACCATGTTGAATAAAAGAAAGTAGCTATTATTGTTATTACACACACACACTTTATATTAAAAAATTGCATAGCAACTGTTGCTATGAAACCTGTTATGCAGGTAATAATTAGTACTCAGTCAATTTTGAGTAATGTTTAATAGGCAAGGCTAAATTAACTCAAATTATAACTGCACACAAGTCCTGAAATGCATGCAAGATAGTTCATAATTTATTGCTTCCTTAAGGGGACTAATTTAAAAATATATTTCGAACAGAAACCACACTCAGGAATTAACCTTACCAGTTACCCAGCTCGATGAAATATTTGGTCATCTACAGTGACATAAATAGGGTTTCAATCCTGACCTTCCTCACAACATAATCATTGATGCCCATGCTCTAAGCCAGTTGGCCATATAGACGAAATGTTTTGGAAAAGATTTACACAATCTGATTGAATAAATTGATGAAACTAGGAAGTAGCAAGAGGAACAAAATACAAACAGTCTCCCAAGAAACATTACTACAAACAGGTCCAGGGAATTATGTTGGTTCAGACTGAGGTTTGTGTGGGTACTGTGTGCTAGTAATTATTAGTGAATAATCAATGTGAACTCCGTCCGACCCACACTAATGACTAAGTACACTAGCCTGGTGTAAAAAGAGATGTTTTACTCTAGCTGTTCATGTACATCTAGCACACAATAGATACGAACTGTGTGCCATTGATGAAGACAGCATATGCTGAAACATATACACTAATTATAGCAATATAGATAGTGGGTGGGTTGTAAACAAATGACAAGTAACACAAGATTAAACTAAATTACAAACCTGAAAACGAGTGAGGTAACGATTTGCTGTTTTTCTTCAGGAACTCATTATTTAATATGATTGCATCACGATCTCCATAGAGAGCCGATATACTTTGCTTTAGCACCTCAGAAACAGTACCGGATAGCTTCTGATCTTCCTGAACTGAAATACCAAATAATTATAATACATCAGTCCTACACCAATGCAAACATAATCGAAGTATTGACTCTCAGGATACCTAGTTAACTAAGCCAGTACCAGGTTAATTTTCAGACATTTTCAAACAAGTTTATCATGTTTATTGAAACCAACTTGATCAATCAGGGTGATTTTATTATAATTAATGGTCACAATACAATGTGTATATATTTTCCGTTTTTATGTAGTATGTTTGTTATATAATATTCCAAGCTGTTTAAAGTAATTCCTCCCAACAAACTCACAAGGGAGTGGCAGAGAAAGATGAAGCAATTTTTTTACTCTAGATGCTGACATCAAGTGTTTTTTACATCATCAGAGGGATGGCTCCCTGAGCTAATGAAATGAATGTATGTAATATCCAACAGATCCAGGTAATACTGGGATTCATACTAAATTACTGCAGAACTGGAAATGTGCAGCAGTGTGCCAACGACTGCACCACAGGAGTCGCCACTTCAAATTCAATGAGGCAACAATGGTATATAGTAAGGTCACATACACAAAAAGGATAACACTTGGAATGTTACAAGCCAGCCGAGTACCAAATATGCTCATCTATAAGAAATAATGGATTATCTCGTTCTAATTAAGAATTACTAACACAGTTACTAATATGTGCACGAAGATTTATACATAAAATATTTATCAAAAGGATTCAATTAAATTTTCCAGGATATACCAATCATGGAACCATGTGTGATATACTTTTGTAGTATCATACCTTTCCATTTGGAGCCATCATTATTTGTTTGGGGAAGGGGGTTTCTCCTGCGATCAGCTTACTGCGATGTCTGATAGTATTTTGGGACCTAATTTTATCCCAACAACAAAATACACGGTCTCGAGGCATAGCTTTTTACTATGCCTGCACAGTAACCAACCATAGAATAGACTTCTGTTAAATCGTTATGTGATTTATTCACACTTGATGTGGTTAGATACAAATTAGGGACACCAGACATCTCTCACTATTGCCCACAACAGTTTGGTTTGTTTAGCAATAAACTTCATCAAATATTCTGGGATGTGGGTGGTTCTAAAGGAAGATGAATTGACTGGACAAACAGTTTGGTTTGTTTAGCAATACATTTACTAAAATATCCTGGGATGTGGGTATGTTCTCAAGGAAGACGAATTGGCTGAAGTTTAATTGACTCTAGGACCAAATCCTCATCTTATATAAGAGTATACATGGCAAGTAGAGATTAACAATACAAAAGTTATTTCATGTTTCCTCCTATTAGCAAACTTTTTGTTGAGTGTCACCTGATTTTAGAAACTTGACTGCACACTGATGGAACAGAGGATGGTTTGGATCTACATTATTACCACGCTTTATTGCTTGCAGCACTAGAAGTGGCTTTCCTAGAAAAATATAAATATAAAAGGTATTAAAAACACAGCAGGTTTATATTCTAGTGTGTCATAGTTGTTCTCACACACACACACACACACACACACACACACACACACACACACAAGAGAAAAAAAGAAAGAAATGCTGTCTAATTTGTGGAGATCACCACTATTCATAATAACTTTTACACTGCAGAATCAAGTTCGTGTGCAAAGAATAATTAAGGAATACAGTGCATCAGTTTCAGTATTTATCTACTTTCTGTGAAGATCACAGATCTACAAACAGACTGAGACGGATCAAGCTGAAACAATTAGTATGGACAGGCCCCCACAATTAAATCAAACAAATGCTTAAAATTACTACATCATAGCATTTCCCCCAACAAATATAGCTCACAATACTACCCTCTATGGAAAGGCTGCAATCCTCTAGAATGAAAGATTTCTGAAACAGCTTACATATTGTTACCCTAAAGCTTACCAAATAAATAAATAAATAAATAAATAAATGAGGAAATATGTGATTATATAAATCTGTATATGTGATTATATAAATTCATATTTGTATGACGGTTTAATAATTGATAACCAGAAATGACCACCGTTTAAGTCATGCAGTTGTGTGCAAATTAAACAAAGTGTTATGGCCTGTGTCCATCTATTAAAATATAATACATGTGTTACTGGTGGAAAATGGATCATATCTACACACGTCGACCATTTTTTGGCAAAGAATTAAATTGACTAACATAATTTACTCGACTCATTTATTGTTTCCCTTAGGAGTAAGAAAGGTTCACGCATCCCGAACTAGCAGCTATGAGAGAGGTCTGTATCGAAATGTACGGAATTGTCTCCATACGCTATTCAACATCAGTTATAAGAAATACATTAGCCAATATGAAAACTGTGACTTGCCTTTCCTAGAATAAATTTCATAAGCAAATATATGTGTTTCTATCCTATTTGAAGCAAGCTGCTGTAATGGCTTCAAAAACTTAACTGCTTCTTCTAATGGTTTTGGTGTCTAGAAAAAAGGACAACATCGTAATTAATATGTATAATAAAAACCTACATCCATATTTGCATAGTGAATGATAAGCAGATAATAATGACTGGGCCACAGGCTTCAAGGCTAGTTAATGTTATATTACCTAATCAAACCAGAAAAGCTTTTTATTTACGGCACAGCAGCAAAATGGTTATTTAAAAAAATTTAAACAGGACATCGCTGATGGGCTTGATTGGTACACATTCCAAGACAAAGTATCAGCTATTCGGCAACAACAGTTAAGAGACTTAAAAAGCGACTCAGATTTGTATGATGTTAAGCAATCAACTAAATGATTTAATGTGTGCATCATTTAGGTACTTGTAATTGGGGTTAGGGTCTCTCTGTCAGATTGCCAAATAATAAGAAATTCTGTAAATTTATTACAGTGTAATCTCCGCTCATGGAATATGCAAAACCACTGGAGCAATTAAAAGAAACACATTAGCAACAAAGTACGGTTTAGCCAGCTGCTTTACTGTTTGCCTCAAAGCAGTTCCAAAACCGTTGACAATATTGATATGGCACTCTTAAAACTAAATGGACACCAGATTGCTGCAAAATGAAATGTACCAATGAAGAGAATATCGAAGTTTTTTTCAATGAGAACGACAGTGTACCTTGACTAGCTTTTCAGGAACAAGCTCCTCTTCTTTAGGCCCATCAAGCTCTGCATCTGGATTTTTGGCTTTATTTTGTTCCTTTCTCTGCTCTTCCTGTTTTTGCCTTTCTCGTCTTACTGCCTCCTGCTTTGCCTTTTTCCTTTGTTTGTTCCTCAATTTTTTCAACTCGCTCGGAGATAAATTTTCTGCAGTTTACAAGAAATATACCCATATGATTCATTCACTTCTGTTGCGTCACCTAGGAATGATCAGCGCAGCACATTAATGTAAATATAAACTTCTTTGTACTTAACCACAGAGGAACATCTGATATCTGTCACAAAACATATAATATTCTAGAATTATTAATGTTTCTTAGTGGATCCTTATTTGATATAAATCCTACTATTACAACAACAACAACTGAATTAATCTTGTTACATCCCTATCTAGAGATAGTTTGTAATTTATTGCTTCTTCAGGAAGATTAATTTTAAACAAATTAAGAATCTGGAACAGAAAGTATATCCAAGAGAAAACATAGCCAGTGCTCTCTGGCTAGTTAAAAAACCTAAAAAAACTACAGGCTGGGCCACGAGCAACGAGTCCAGTGTCCTAACCCAACGAGTCCAGTCTCCTAACCCACTCTTCCACAGATCCAGTTTCATCGAAGATTCTTGGTTACTCAGTCAGAAATCAGACTTAATCATTATCAGTGTTACTTGATGACAGCATTCTTGCTACATGGTTGTAAACTATTGCTTAACAGATGTAAGCTACACTCTATGGGAATACAACCTTTATGGCTGAACAGCACTCTCCCCACCATTAATTTAAAAAAAAAAGTAATGCTTGCATCATGTAGAACAAAAATAAATTCATTGGTCATCATGCACTAATTTTAAAATTTGAAATGCCTAATTGGTGTATAATAACCTGTCTGAAACTAGTGGAATCTGTGAACAGACACATACAGTTTGTAACAAAAGTAAAACACAAATAATTATATGGTGTATAGCTCCAGTGTTATTAGTGGACAGGCCAAAAATATTTAATTATGGTTACTGCTAAATAACAAACCATTTTCTTTTTGCTGAGCTTCTTCTGATCCTGTATAGGGATGGTCATGTAAACTCAGATAAATCTGAAGAAAAAAACACAACAGTAGTCTTAACTGATAATAGATAGTTATTACAGCCAAGGAAATTTCCAGGACAAATTATACAACATTTATAGGTAATAAATCAAGATAAGTGAGAAAAAGCATATCATATTTATTTAACATATGATCAATTATTGACACTTTTATAGCACAGCCACCTCATCACCCCTTATATGCCAAAACACAACCACCAACTCACTTTTATAGCACAGCCACCTCATCACCCCTTATATGCCAAAACACAACCACCAACTCACTTTTATAGCACAGCCACCTCATCACCCCTTATATGCCAAAACACAACCACCAACTCACCTCAATGGCTACCCTGGCAGCCTTGAAGTAAAACTTGTGATTCCTGAGTACATCCTCCAGCCTGAGCAATTGTACATACGCCCTGAGTGTCATCTTGCGCATGCAGTATGTATGGAAGTCAAACTGATCCTCAATTATCTCTGTAAAATGCTATTGAAGCCAAAAAAAAAAGATGCTGTAAATAACCAGTTATCTAAACAAAGAAATGCTCTAGCTAGCTTTATGACAGGTGAAAATGTGGTAAAACCAACTACATTGCTTAGAACTGATGTTTTACAAAAATTCATGTCAACTGTTCCTATGAAAGAGTTATGAAATTAACACATGTTTATTTGTACCATTTTTTAAATATTTGTGACAACCTATGTATGTGTATAAAACTTTGTACGTGCATGATATAAGAAAATAGCTAGTAATATATATATGTACATATGGGGCCCATAGTATGCTATACACATATTATTTGAATAATAGATAAATTAACCAATTTATTATACCGCCAAGACTGAGTAAGGAAACATATTACAAAAGCTAAAATGCTAAGAATTTCAGTGATAAATATGCCATAGGATACATTTTCCAAGCTAGACTTAATGTTAAAGGAATAGTTCACACTGATGGCTTCCTCAAATGGCAGATAGTGTAGTGAAAAGAAAAAAGGCACATGGATTATGTAGCCATCATAATTCAGATCAATCCAGGTCAGAGATAGGTTTTAGCCAGAAATCCAAAGTAGGGTGTCCACTTTTTGTTTGCATGGCAAATCCTCAAATCAAACTGTTGCTGATGGGGCATTGTACTAAGTGTGCACGTGTGTGTGCACGCACACACATGGACAACACTGCTCTTTCTATTTTCAATATGTCCAAATTAGTCACAGGCCATCCAAAAGTAAAATGCTGGTCACAGATACTCTGGCTTATCCACCCATATGACCGTATCTGACCCCAAGCTCAAAACTAATACTAACAGTTGTCCCATCAGTTCAATAGACCCATGTAGAAGTTAGTTTTTGGCATGATTATAACAGATAACATTGACGTTTAAGGTTAAAATGGCGGGATTATCACGGTATTATCGCTCAGCCCTACAATGCAAAGCCTGTCTGGTTTGTTTTGGCTTTTGACGTCATCATGCTTCAGGCTTATTGTATACAGCTTGTACGAAGTGATGTCAGACTTCAGGAGCATCCGGTCTGTGTCTGGCTTCAAAATGGCAATACCCACAGACAAGCTAGTCTATTCTTGCACACTTTGAACTGCGTTATTTAATATGTGGTTGATCACATCATTTAGAATTTATGTGAACATTTATGTACTAGTCCTCAATACTTCAAATGGAGTTGAAGCGTTCCTTTAGGAGCCACATGATATTAAATATTTTTTTAAACATTTAAAAGGCAGCAAAACTACAATTCACTCGGGCCTTAATTTGACAATGACTCTGCACACACACACACAAAATATATATATATATATATATATATATATGTGTGTGTGTGTTCTAAAGTGGCTCCCCAAGTGAAAACGGTGTGGTCTGTTTCTTTCCCCGAGTGTCACATTTATCTATGACATGTTCCTCCCCCCCCCCCCTGAGATTGGTACATACCGGTATATTAATTTCTAACTGCTCCAATGTATTGAATGGTCTAATTTATGCTGATCTGACATTAAATTGCCAACATTAATCTATCCATTTAGCTCTTAATTGTATGGATATCATTAAGACAAGATTTCTTCCTAGTAAACAAACTGAATAGTAATTATGATCAAGACGATATATCAACCAAATTTCCACTTTCAATTGATGCATATATCTGTTTGCTAAAAAAAATCCTTTTGAGTTCATACAGGTAATGTTTGTAGACAGATAACGGACTTGTATCTGTATAAGGAACATATTATTTTAGCTTCGGACACATCTATAAAATATAAGTTTTCCTACTGTTGTTACAATTTCTGAAGACTGATCCAAATTAAAAATAATCTGATAAAATCGGAACTGTTTTTTTGCCATACAATTCTATACCATAGACAGCTAGTTTGATTTCTGGTTAAAAGCCAATCAGAAATGTAGCTGTCAGTTGATTATGCTATTCTATGGATTAATACAAATACATACAATAACATTATATATGCATTGCATATTGACATACAACCAACTTAGAATTCTACTCATATAATGAAGCACATTAAAGAACTACTACCTCCAAATAATCAACATATGGGTTAGTCTAGGATGATAGTACTCTTCAGAAACACTTACTAAATGTCAATACTTAAAATTCACCCGACAGCTGATTCAGTGTCTATGTATCAAGCTAATTCTATCACTAATACTGAACTGTGGGGTATAGTTTCCCCATTAGACTTTGAATTACCTGGCTATACTAGCAATTTTCTCAATATAAGGAAACCAAACCATTAGGCATCTGTCACCTGCCAAACAGTGAAGTCCAGGTACATTTACCCATCACAGAATGTAATAAAATATGCCAATCATATAATGACAATTCCTGGTCTTCGGTTGGTGATCATATGACAAGTACAGCGATCAATAAGTGCTGTATCAAATTTACGGTGGTCAAACTGAAGGAATAATGCAGCCTTATTACCCACTTACCCTATCTATTTCTATACACTTTTTAAGAGCATCACCATATTTGCCCACACGTTGATAAGACAAGGCACATTCGATCTGGAACCACATACACTGCATCTCATTTAGGTTTTCCATGGCTGAAACACCTTCCTGTAATGTAAGAGACATAACATTAATTGGTAAAAAAGAACAACTACATTCCAGTTCAAAATGTCAATACTGAATTCCAGATGATCACTCCGTCTTCAGCTCACTTGCTTACCCGAGTAAATTTGGAGCACATATCTTCAGCTTCCTTAACCATGTCTGCCCGTAACATGTACTTTGCACACTTGGAATTCACATATCTATCAGCTGTATCTAGAGACTGTGCTTCATCGAGACATCTCCACGCCTCTTGAACATTGCCTGCATGCTGTTAAAAAGAACCAATAAAAATGCTTTGTTTTGGACATTTTGTTTTATATTCTTCTCTTACGTCAATTACATCTTCACGAAACTGCACACACTTCGGCTTTTCCCTGAATTAGCCAGAACCATCTTATTTTCAATTTCCCTTGTAACAGACTGGCACACTAAGTTACCAACAACACACTCCAGCATAAATGTTTTAGCAGCAAATTACATGCTTACAGTTCAACTCATCTAAGCAGAGGGCAACAAACTAATGACCAGTAGGCAGCATCAGAATTGATTCTAGGATTGTCATGAATTGGCCCCGGGGGCCAATGTCCCCCCGACAAAGTGTAATTGTTGGTGGAAGACACAATGAAAACATAAAAGATCTGTGTACTTTTAGTAGGTAATTCATTATTCACAATATCTAGTAGATGTATCATAACTGATGCAGGTTTGATGGTAAACTGCAGCTGGTGAATAACTTCGGATCCACTTTGAGCCCAGTTCCTTTATATTTTTAGATCCCATATCTAAATTTTGTGGGAATCCCGCAAAAACGCATCACAGAATCAAAACCGGGTATGTTTGTCCGGATTTAGCAACTGAGCCATTATACCAAACAATGGTAACTTATCTTCTGATGTGCATCAGTTGGAACTTATCAGCATATGTTTGCAAGGGATTATTTAGTACACTTCCCAAAACAAAATCAGAAGGATCCATTGGAAACATCACCTGCACATCAGTACAAACTGTTTACCAGTCCAGGAACTTGTACACAAACGGTCACAGAATACCTTATATATTCTTGCTTTCACCTTTAACATAGTGGCACACTAAGTTATCACAACTCACTCCAACATAAATGTTTTATCAGCAAATTACAGGCCTACAGTTCAACTCACCTAACAAAGCACAGAGTGTGACAAACTCAAGGCCAGTAAGCAGCATACATAAATAAACCAATCACTATGTGCTTCATAAACAATTAATATTGTAAGAAATGCCTATATAAGTATCTATGATCTAATTATTAATGAACATCTGAAAGTCGCAAATAAGTTTTGATAATTGGGAGTAACTGGCTATGTTTTCAGTGTTGTTGATCCATCAGCCTGTCAAACCACATGCCATTCGGGGGGGGGAGATGCTGTCAGGGGCAGTTAAATTAGCAAGGGGTTGTGTAAAAATATAATATTCAGACATAATTTGTACTGGTGTGTTTCCCTGCTGGTCAACATTAAGCAGCGAAGATGACAAACATGATTCCACACACACACAGCGAATGACAGCCAGTCCAAGTCATGTATCTTGTTTACACGCCTTTCTAACTTACCATTTCAATGTTTTAATTTTTTTTACAATAAAATTGCCGAATTTACTGGTACAATATAATGCGTGTCAGGTTGATATCGGTTTCAGAAAAGGGGGGTGTTTTTTCTACATGTATGTATCAGTGTCTGGATAGATCTGGGAGGTGGACCACCAGAAATTGGCCTTCCTGAAGTAAGGACAGCACCCCCAGCAAATGTTTGTCCGGATTTGGCAACTGAGCCATTATACCAAACAATGGTAACTTATCTTCTGATGTGCATCAGTTGGAACTTATCAGCATATGTTTGTAAAGGGTTATTTAGTACACTTCCCAAAACAAAATCAGAAGGATCCATTGGAAACATCACTTGCACATCAGTACAAATGGTTTACCAGTCCAGGAAATTGTACACAAACACACACAAACAAATGGTCACAGAATACCTTGTATATCCTTGCTTTAACCTTGTAACATACTGGCACACAGGGTTCACACACATTTTGACATCTCAGATTCTAGGACTTTCCAGGACTTTTCAATGTTAAATTCAAAGACCTTTTCAATGAATTCACAAACTTTTAACACGGAAAGATACACCCATATTTCAGAAGAAGTGTAACGACTGAATTCCTGTACGCTTATGGTTAGAAATATAGATCTATATGTCCAAATTCCAGGACTTTCATGGACCTCTACAAAAATTCCAGGACTTTCCAGGCCTGGAATCCAAATTTTCGAATTTAAGGACTATCCAGGTTTTCAAGTGCCTGTGCGAACCCTGGGCACACTAAGTTATCATGAACTCACTCCAACATAAATGTTTTATCAGTAAATTACAGGCCTACAGTCAAACTACATAACAAAGCCCAGAGTGTGACAAACTCGAGACCAGTAGGCAGCATACAGAAATAAACCAATCACTATCTATTCTTTATAAACAATTAATTTTGTCACAGAGATACCTAGACTTTCTTAAGTATCTATGATCTAATTATTAATGAACATCTGAAAGTAGCAAATAAATTTTTATAATTGGGAGTAACTGGTGGATGTTTTCAGTGTTGTTGATCCATCAGCCTGTCAAATCACATGTCACTCGAGGGGGGGGGCTGTCAGGGCAGTTAAATTAGCAAGGGGTTGTGTAAAAATATAAGATTCAGACATAATTTGTACTGGTATGTTTCCCTGCTGGTCAACATTGAGCAGCGAAGATGACAAACATGATCCCACACACATGGGGATCTCTGCCAACGCCATTTATCATGACTCATCGCAGCGAATGACAACCAGTACAAGTCACTTATCTTGTTTACATGCCTTTCTAACTGGCCTTTTCGATATTCTAAGACTTTTCACAATAAAATTGGCGAGTTTACTGATATATTGTAAGATCTGGGAGGTGGAGCATCAGAGATTAACCTCCCATTATACCAAACAATGGTAACTTATCTTCTGATGTGCATCAGTTGGAACTTATCAGCAGATGTTTGTTTGTAAAGGGTTATTTAGTACACTTCCCAAAACAAAATCAGAAGGATCCATTGGAAACATCACTTGCACATCAGTACAAATGGTTTGCAGACCAGGAACTTGTACACACACACACACACACACACACACACACACACAAACGGACACAGAATACCTTGTATATCCTTGTTTTAACCTTGTAACATACTGGCACACTAAATTATCATGAACTCACTCCAACATAAATGTTTTATCAGCAAATTACAGGCTTACAGTCAAACTCACACAACAAAGCACAGTGCAACAAACTCAAGACCATTAGGCAGCATATAGAAATAAACTAATCGATAAATATTCTTTATAAATAATTAATTTTGTCACAGAGATACCTAGACTTTCTTAAGTATCTATTATTTAATTATTAATGAACATCTGAAAGTCTGCTTTATGACTGATTAATAAACAACAATTATACCAAACAATAATAAGTTATCTTCTGATGTGCATCAGTTGAAACTTATCAGCATATGTTTGTAAGGGATTATTTAGTACACTTCCCAAAACAAAATCAGAAGGATCCATTGGAAACATCACTTGCACATCAGTACAAATGGTTTGCCAGTCCAGGAACCTGGACACACACACACACACACACAGTCTCAGAATACCTTGTATATTCTTGCTTTCACCATAAATAATTCTATTAGTGTCACAGTGTGTTCAAGTGCTGTATTGATGTAATCTAAAGCCTTTTGTGTTTGATGCAAATAGTCGAAATGCTGAGCCAAATAGAAGTACGTCCACAATAATGATGTAGGGCTTTCCTTTTCTCCCGTGTCTGAAATGAACAAATCACCATCAGCTATTTGTTCAGCATAATTCTGAACAAGTTAACAGGCACATATTTACACGAAGTACTACCAAAACAAAAGTTCCATAGCTCTTTCCCTAAAAAGAACTCACCATCTTTGTGAAACAATTCATGCTCCTTCAATGACTCTACATAACCTAGAGCTAATTCTTCTAATATTTTCACCTGGAAAAAAATGAACAAGTTCTGATTAGTGTATTACACACAAGAGACTATAAATGACCAGCATTCAGCTGGTAAGGAGGACATGAATAAAAGAAGTAGCGTCAACCCATTACATTTTATTTGTTTTAAGCCAATTCAGGAAAAGAGCATTAAAACAGATCTAGCAAATTAGATTATAAATCGAGTACCATATAGTCGATGTAAACCATCTATAAGAGTTAACCAAAACTATAAGTACCATGTGAATACGATAAGCCAACAAAAGAGAATTAATTCAGTAATATTCTTACAGAATTTTTTAATGTGGTACATAATTTACTACTACCACCATAAGGACATAAAAAAAAAAGTAAAACTGACGAAAACACTATCACTTCAGCTTCGACCCGATCAAGGTCATCACAAGTTCTATAAACGTCAATAATGCTAGCAAGTAATGAAAATAGAACTAATCCCAACACCTCACCAAGTGATTGAGGAGATATTTCTACTTCAGCAATTTACCAAATTATCCAGTAATCAAATATTTCAATGCAGTAAGGGATTTTCACAATGGAAAAAAAAGCTAATCCACTAAATTAACCTCAAAATTATTAACTTCCTTTTATGGAGTTATGTGCTCAACCATTATAACATTTGCCTAGTTTATAGCGGAAAGAGCAGCAACATCTGGTTGTGTTAATTAACTAAAGCAAAATTAAAAATAAACAACAAAAAAAGGACTCCCACGAGGATCAGAAATTACTCTACAATGTTTCTATAGTTTTCATGTCTACACCATGATATGCAATTAAGTTGTGTAGTTTTCACGTCTACCGTGATATGCAATCAAGTTAATCCAAACAGTCGTACCTTTTCTGGGTCGCTGTATAAAGTCCTCATGCACACAAATAATGGCGGCATTCCTTTATGTAATGACTCCCTCATAAACTTGTCAGCGAAAGCCTTAAATACCTCACCTGCAAAGGCAACTCATACTCACACTCTTGCCAAGCACAGAATATATAATGTTTTCATTAGGTTCGGGTCAGGTAAATGAAGGGAGAATAATCTTACTACTGAAACATAGATTCGCCCAAGCTTCAACTATTACACAGGCTCTTCAGATGTGAAATGATTATAAAAACTAATATGTTGAAAGGAGCCGAGAAATCCAGTTATACTTTTATAGATAATACCCACCTGACAAGAAGTTCAGTGGCAGGACCTTAGGTGCATGTGCCTTGGGATATTTTTCTTCTGCTTCTTTGTAAATTTTTAAGCGCTCATCAGATTTTTCTGTGGTAATATAAAATACGGCTTTGTTATCAAACTTTATTATCAACTCCTACTAAACAAATTTCATACTTTAAATTAATGACATATTTTACAAAATTAATACAATTTGGCATGATTCACAACAGTCATTTAATTCTGCCATAAATGTAACTGTACAAAATAGTTTTTTCCTGGGGATTAATTTTTAAATCTCCCTTTTCAAGAGTCACCCTTCATTGAGTGGATGTAGTTTGTTTATGCTTTGTGCTGAGACATACAGCAGAGGGGTGACTCTTCAGGAAAACATCCCGATAAAATAGATTGGCATCAGATCCAAACCCACAACCGAGAGGTTTGCAGGATGATATTCTAATCATTCCTCCACCATGTTACCCCCACCCTTCAATGAAAATTGAAACCAACAAAATAAACCCATGATCTTGGGTTTCACAACCATCAGCCTGACCTAAAAATATCACATTCCCAAAGAAAAGCAAAAAAACTAGATTTCGCTAGTCATAAAAAATAGTGGCCGCATTAATAACCGGACTTAAACGAAATATATCAATCGGGCGATATTCCCCCCACTGATTTCCAACGTCTTAAATTGAGATATACTGGTGTAATGTTGTTAACTATTATGTGGCCATATTATTGTGTTCAAGAATGGGATAAGCTACGATTTATTCGTTTAACAAAGCATTAAAAAAAGATGATAGAAACACGATACAAATGCTATTTCATTAAACATTGGCATTTATTCAATTGTTACCCGATTGGTGGGATCTGTGCGAGACATTTATTTGATTTTACTTTACTCACCCAGTTTTAATGCTTCTTCCAATCCTCTATAATATGCCCAGTTTTCTGGGCTACGTTCTAATAAACCATAATAAATATTAGCTGCTTCTTCTAGACGTTCTAGCTTCAGGAACACCTGGCCTGTAGAAATATAACAAACGTACAAATTGCTCAATGCAGACCGACAGAGTTTATATACTACAAACATAAATGTTCAGTTATAAGGTCAGTATATCGTGAACAGATGACCGAGTGGTAATAACGAATGCCCATCAATTAACAAACCTTTTGCCTCGGACAAAGCCAGCCTATCTACTATTTGTTCGTCATATTCCTCTAAATGCTTCAGAGCTTCTTCATACATGCCTGCCTCTACCATAACTGAGTTCTGATACAACAGCATCTCGTTGTGTTCGTAGTCGAATGGCTTCACCTATCGTGTTGGTCCGGAAAGGAGAAGCCAACAAAATCAATAAAACCACAACACTTACAAAATGAACATCTAACAAGTCGTCAACCCCCATTAACTATACTAGTGATCAGAAACATTTATTCAAAATACCTGCTGCGTTTTGCGGAATTCTTCCAGAATTTTCAGTGACATGTCATGGTCCTTAAGCAGGTGATATGACATGGCATAACCTATCCAAGATGCTCGCTGGCTGGGACGTAAAACTAATAACTGATACCTTGTTTCCTATAAAAAAAGAGTACTGAAGTTTTTAAACAATTTCTAATAAAGAAATCCCCGGTAAATCTTTGGGTGACACACACACACACACACACACACTCTCTTAAACCAGATTATATTTGCTTTACAGATAACAAACCTATAGCCAATTAACTTTTTGAGTGATTATGTTTCTAAACAGTGGTGGATCAGGAACATTCTTTCAGCATCTCATAATCTGACAAAGCTGAAACAACTGACATCACTTCCACCTACCGATGTTCTATAGAAAGAGCTCAAACATGACGAGATAAACCATATCTACAGCTGGATTTTAAAATTCTGCATGAATCTTATTGTTACAAATAAATAAACTAAGGACACTAATATTTGCTTGTCAAGATATTCAACTTTTAACATGATCATTTGCTATTCAGTTTTGGGTTAGTTAGTTCTATTAACTATCCCAAACTGCTATTAACAGCGACACAAAAACTATGAATAAAACTTTTGGTTTTCATTTCAACTGGTTAGTTTCAACAAGAAATCTTTCATATTAGATTTAATTCTCTGATTCAAGTTTGAAAAAATTTAAACCTATCGAGCTAATTGTTTTTCATTGATATTCATCTCACACAATTTCTTAGAAGGTACATATTTATAAACAGTGGTGGGTGGATCAGAAATGTTCTATCAGCATTATAAAATCTGACAAAGCTGAAACTATCAGCATCACATCCACTTAACTAATGGTCTTAAAAAGAGAGCAGCTTGACAAGAGATCACAGTATCAATATCTAGTGATTAAATGAGATCTATTTTACTGGATTGTGATACTTTACCCATCCAATAAAGTATTACCATCATCACACTTACCCGGTAACCTTCCAGATCTCGCATCTGTATCTGTAGAAGGGAAAGGTCCCTCAGTATCTGCAGATTATCCTATCAACAAAAAGACAATTCTAAACTAAGAAGATCGTCGAAGACTTGTTCTTGTTTGTGAAGAAAACATATCACAGGTAGCATGCACTTTCTGATAATAACTAGGTTGAGTGTTCCAATAAACCAAATTTTACCCATTAAAATCATAATCAAATACTTTCATATGTTAAGAACACAAGACTTTTGAGCAGTATATGATTATATGTGTAGGAAATTCAGTTGCTTCTTCCCTACACACATACACTCACACATCCCAATGATGAGCAAATAATCCATCCTTACAAGCAGCATATAACACTCGTACACAAAAAGTATCACTTACTTTGTCCCATTTCAGTGCATTCCTATAGCATTTAATAGCCTCATCGTATTTTCGGTCAGATCTCTGAAGAAGACCATAAACATGCCAGCAAACATGACTCTTGAGATCATTTCTTAATCCACGCCGTACATAATCATAAGCTTCTTCTTTCCTTCCCAGATTGTTCAGGATTAGCCCTTTCATGGCTAATGTTTCTGATGATAAAAAAGCAATCATATAAATGTTCCTGATACGTTATGTTACACATTTGGTATGCACAGTAACACACTGTTACTGCAAGTAATCTGTTTGCTTTATCTAGTTAAAGAACAGCAGTGGCAAGCTAAAATGCACTGTACTCACCTCCATGCTCACAAAACTTGGGATTAGAAAGAATCTGTTTGGAAAACTTCAACCCATTTTTGTACTGCTTTTGCTCATAGCATTTCTGAAATAGAAAATAGTTAATCAATTTAGTGGTGAATTCTGCAACAATTATTAACAGTATATCATCACCTACAGACACCATATAACAGATCTGTGTCTCAAAATAATGGATCTGTTTCTCAAATTTTCCATAGCTATTCCTCATCGCAGACATGGGGGCTTATTATTTAAAAAAAAAATGGAATTGATAAATTTGGAATTGGAATTTGCTACAAAAAACTTGGAACTTACACTATTCGGAGTAGATATTCGGAGTACCTACTCATGGTTAAAAAGTATTACGTAAAAAATGGAACTGATAAATCTGATGTGATATTGACCAAATGGAATTGACCCCATTATGCATGTGACACAGCCTACACAATTTTACATGGTTTATAGATACAATGGTTGGCCACACATGATCAGGTGTTGTATGATCATTTCTGGTGTGCACTCTGCTCAGACTTACAAAATGTGATGGGCCAGACCTTGGCCCATGCTTCAGGGTTATAGATAAGGCGAGCATCAGCAACCTGGGCATATGTACTCATTCTCAACTGATGGAATAATTCCCAACTGTACATTCCATTAGGCAAATTCAAGCTGAATAACAAACCCAAAGGGGTGGGGTGGACCTGATATGTCTAACCACCTGTATCCAATGCTGGGCAAGGTTGGGGTGAATAGTGGTTTGTTTAGCTTCAGTGATAGTCACACTCTGGACATTATGGCCAAGAGCAACTTCCTATAATAGATCCTGCAAACATATGTACAAGTCAGATTAAAACACGTATTTATTGTGGGCGCCTCCATGGCCTAACTGGTTGGCTACAGATCTATAGCACCTAGGTTCAAACCGTGGCCAGGCTATGTCAGAAGGGTGTTTCATCTTTCATTTCATCTCATCACCTTTGGAAGTTGCTCGGCCCGTCTAGCCTACCTTGTGCACAAAAGTGGCCATAAAACAGCAACCTGTACATTTTTCACACATTCATTGCACTATCAGATAACCATGTTTGGAGAGGATAGTACTGTGTTTAATATTTATGATTGAAACTACTGTCTTTTACTAGTAACCATGACGTGTTGATTTACTAAGAACAAGTGACAACATGCCAGTCATGTGTAAATTGCAGCATGGGTAATGGAACTCGCAGATAATTAACAGGGTGATGTCTAAGTAGGGAAAGTGGAAACTTAATATCAAAATGTATTAAATAAATATGTGAATAATGGAAAAAAATACAGCTTATTATTCAGATGCCTATTCAATAATTCGTATTCATAAGTAAGTCACTACTAGAGGCATAAACGATCGCTCCAGTGCTCACCAGTCAGTAAACATATAATATAATAATACCTTTTCCTAGCTAGTTACCTTTTAGTAGTTTAAAAACTAACATGTACAAAGCATGTACCAAACTTATAGATTGATAACAATAATCTAAAAATACAGTGATATCAATGATCTTTTAAATATGAGCCAGTTTTCAGGTGTCTCCAAACTCCAGATCAATGTCTCCGAGCTGTACGGTGGTTAAATAACTGAATTTTACTGATTAGCTACATTCTTGGTACTAAAAGTTTCAGCAAAAGATACCGAAAATTTTGAGGGAAAACTACAAATGGACCAGTTAGGTAGTTTTCCCAACTGTTCGCTAGGTGCAGCACCGTTTTTTGCCATATCCAGTGAGGTTGGCCAATGCAAGACTTAGAAAACCGCATACAAATCCTACGATTTGGATCTAGTACAGAATATATAGGCAGATATCTACCTTCTTGGCCCACATTTACATGATATGGGGATAACACGAGTCTGAAAACCGGAGTTTTACTAAGAAGAACATTCTCGTGGCCCTGTTTATTATGAAAAGTATATAGGCCTCTAGGAGATGGCAGACAACTCTGTTTGTTTGCAATTATTAAATGCCTGTTAGCATCAATGACATGCACTTAAAACGAAAAGGAAACACATTTTCTATTAGCTTAAATGGTATTCTATCCTAAAACAATAGTCAAATGTAAACAAGTTTTGATAATTGGGAGTAACTGGTGGAATATTACAAGACGTTTTTAGTGCTGTTGATTCATTAGCCTGTCCGACCACATGCCATTCAGGGGGCTGTCAGAAGCAGATTGGCAAGGGGTCATACAAAATATATATTCAGACATCATTTCCATTTGTACTGGTATGTTTTCCCTGCTGGTCAACGTTGAGCAGCAAAGATGACAAACATGATCCCACACACACGTGGATCTCTGCCAATGCCATTTATCATGACTCGTCGCAGCGAATGACAACCAGTCCAAGTCACTTATCTTGTTAGATTTTAGTCCAGCGCTAGCAGAGCAGATAGTTACGATACAGAATATAACTCCCAATTCCAGTCATATAACCAACACAGATGAGGCCAGCCTTAATAAAATGTTTGCTGGGGGTAACATTGGAAAAATAAGTTCACCAGGCAGGCATTTTATTTATTTTTTATATGAAATTGTCACCAGGGATTATTGGCATTAAAAAAGAAATGTGGCAGAAATTGTGTGAATTGCCCAGCTGTACATACAATATGATGAATAAATGCATAAAAAATTATTTAATACTTTATTTGGCCAATGCATGTCCATTCATTTTAATACAAATAACTATAGGCATTATGGTGCCTTTCTTTTGGCACCAGCCAGTAGACCCCGCTTTAGGATCTGGTAGCCCTTGGCAAGACACCAAGCACACACAGTTTTAAATATCTTTCTGATGTTGGGGTCAATTTTTCCATCCTGATGATGCCTGGTAAAGGTCATTTAGCGGATGAGCCAATAAAATAACCACTTACACAATAGACTGATCCCAATACGGATGTGCATTTGGATCACGGGCAAGTTATTAGGTCAGAAAAAATATGCCAACCAACCGGTAACATGAAACTCAATGGGACTCTTTGAAACAAGATAGATTTCAACACTGGGACTGAACCAGGGAAATGGTCAATCTAGAATAAAGTCACATATTTGGATATGTGAATCTATTCTGAATGTAGATAGCATGTTCTGATATACAGGTATATGTAGAGTGCCCTAAAATGTGATCTCACTGAAGGTGTTGTTAAAACAACAAATCGGATCCGGCAATCTTTTTGGTCAATGGTAAAGGTGCAACAGACACACCATTTATGGTGAATTAAGTCATGATCCAGCATTTATTAATTTCAGGACACAAATAATGTAAACTAGAGATGTGGAAGTTTTATATTTCTTTCACACTTGTCAAAAGAATAATGTATTTTATTCTGAAATTTGTGTCGGTTAAAACGTAAATAATCCTGCTGAAGAAACATTGCTGTCAGTGTGGCTGTTGTGTAAAAACTATGAATATTCAGTATCACATGATAACTGCTGTGGCCCACATCCATTCACTGGACAAAATGAGACAGGTGCATGGCTTAACAAACTCCGTCTTTATGCAGCTATATGTAAATGAGCTGGCTGACACGTTGCACGTATTTGCCAACTTAATGATCCCATTAACAGCAAGTGAAATTGTAACCATTTCGGACGCTGCCATCATACTACTGAATGTTTACAACATCATGAGCAGGTGAGCCAATAAAATAACTGCATACATGTCAGATTAGATAAGCACATGTGCAGATAAATGCAAGTTATTAATAAACGCACATGGTAGATTAAAAAGAATACTCCACCCAGCATTTTTATCTATTTTTCTTACCACCCAGCCGCCCTACCCCAACAAGAATATTTTTAAGGCTAGCCTGAAGATGACTGATGTTTTACGCCCACTATAGTGTATAAGTTGGGCTAAATGGGGCAAGCAACCTCCAAAGGTAATGAAGCGAAACACCCTTCAGATAAGCCTACGCTGAGATTCAAACTCAGGTGAGTGATCTGTGGTCTAATCCACTACCAACTAGACCATGGAGGTGCCCACATAATAACCAACACAGAATGATGGCTAAATTCTTTGGTTTGGGCTTGGCTGTAGACTTGGTGCTATGGTTCTAGCAACAAAATTCATTATTTGTTCAGATATGTACAAACAAGCAAAAATTGTAGTGATTCTCTGATTTTAATGATATTTCTACAGGTGACTGAGAATTAACACTAGCCAAAATTTAAACAGAATCATGGACAATTACTAAAAACTACATAGTGGGACACTTCAGATAAATATTCATGTCAAGTCATCAAGACTAGGCCAGGGGTGAAACGACAGATCTCCATGAACTGAATATCTGGTTATAATAATACTTACCTAGGGCTAGGCTCTTACTATTAGAATATAGTCATGAACCTTCTCAAAATTAAGTTAAGATGAAGGATATCAAATAATCAAAAAATATATCTACTCTTAACACATACACAGGTAAATCATACATCATAGAGAATTGTATGGATCATACTTATAAAACTACTACAATTAAAAAGACTCGTATAACAGTAACTTCAACTTCCACTTCAAATTCAATACAAAAACAAACAAAACACCACTTTTGGAAAGTCCAGAAAATCTGATTTTATAGCTTCGAAGTCGAAATCACAACATGTTTATAATTAAAAAGCATGGCCTAGAATCATATCACATGCATACTGAAGCGCCAGTTTGATATTCAAGTCTGAAACAGCACTAGGGGATGATCTGCGAAAACCCAAACTGGCAAAAACATATTAATCTGAAACCAAACTGACTTAGCAGTTTAGGAAGCTGTCCAAGCGTGCACAAGAACTCAAAACAAATTAAGTAAACACGATACTTACCAATATCCTTTTAAATAAGGCATTTTCTTTTGGTGGTAGGGGATTACTTGTCGGCATTTTGAAAAGCTGCGATTAGATACAGTACGTTAAGTTTTAAAATTAAAAACTTTGACAAGCCACGAAACCTCGTGGCAAGGATTTCAATATGGCTACCATTCCTGAAATCTCGCCAATACTCTCAACTATTCGTGATCTACATCTGTAAAATATCTTTTTGAACTGACACTGAATTTCATAAGGTTTTTAAAAATAATATTTTTTATCATTACAAGTAGACAAAATAAATTTAACTACTGGAACAGTTTTCAAAGCTAGGGACACCTCTCGCTTTTCGTCCCAACGGACAGGTCGTCCCACGTACCTTTGGATTTGTATACATTCGTACTTATGGTTGCCGTACCACAGCCTTAAATTTTCAATAGAAACTAAATGTAAAATATAAAACATTCTGAACGAAATCTTGAATAATTATGCTTATTGAATCAATTTAAATGGAATCATAATTAAAATGTTTAGGGGGATGTTGTCTCAGTGGCTGGCATTGACTTATTCAGCGGCTTTAAAATCACCGTGGTCATGGATGGTAGACTAGATCTAGATCCATCCGAAGCTCACTGTTCTGGAAAGATAGAAGAATAGTCAGTGACAGTACCACAACATCAGGAGTTATATCAACAGCTAAAACCGGAATTTATTATCATTCCCCAATTTAGGACGTTGATAGTCCTTGCTGGAACCCCCCTCCCCATAATAATATTAATATGATAGCCGTACCGCGTACGTCCTTTGCCTTGGTAAAACCTAATAATCACTAATGACCTATATAGGTGGTAGATATATATATATATATATATATATGATCTAATGACTGAATTAATAGGTAGATCTAGGCCCCAGAAAAATAAAACGACTAGTCACTAGAACACTACAACCCTCTGATGCCGAGTGATGGTGTGTGTCTTCGATATGTATAGGAATCTAACCTCAAGGATTCAGTCCCAGGTAGAAATTAATCTAATAATAGTTACGATAAGACAAAAGTGGTATTTTATTCCCTAATGACAGTAATGTTAACATTCCAATTTATTACACACACACACACAACACAATGGCCCGCACGGAAGCAATGTGTAGATCTACACACGCGTTTTGGAAATATAATTAATTAGTGCTGACATCTAGGGATTGAAGTCGACATTACTTAATTGTAATTCGGTGCTGTTGACAAACAATTCTGTCATTTTTGTGGATAACTAGATATGCAGGCATGTTTTATTATAGTTATGTTTAGTAATTGATCTGTGGTTTATGTTTATTTTCCCTAAACAAGATAATATATCTAATCATGGCGCTGACCTGACTAGCATTTTCTTATTCCGAAAGTGGACCTTTAAGTTTCATTACTAATGAAACTTAAAGTTAAATGACATTAGCTGATTAGGATCTTAGCCTAAGGCTAAGGCTTAGCCTTAGGTTGACTAGACTCTAGTCTTAGTCTTAGTGAAGTCAGTCTAGCCTCGGCTCTAGCCAGTCTAGGACTAGGTCACATTAGGCGTGTAGTAGGTCTAGCTTCTACTAGTTCTAGGCTCTAGAACCTAGACTAGTCCTGGTCTAGAAATAGTAGAATCTAGAGTGTCTAAAGTAGTCTATTCTATATATCATTATGATTATAGTCTAAGACTAAGGGACTAAGAGTAAGATAGAAACAAGTGTCGATAAAATTAAACAAAAAAACTAACTGAATGAGTGAATCTCTTCCATTTATTTGTTATAAATATTTTCTTCTGTAGTTGTAGTAGTTTATGATAAACACACACATTATATAGGCTGTTGCTGTTGTTCTGGACCCAGATGTACATAAAAATAGCTATTGCTCCAGCACTTCAACTGCACATGTGCACCTTCCCGAATATCCAGTAGAATATAACACCCGGCTACTGGACACCCTACAGATTTACTAAAGCTCCGGGATTGTCTCCCTAACCCTAAACCGAAGTATTTGTGTAATTCTGTCAAGGTAACATGTGGTATCTCGTGCATAGCTGACCATGTTAAATGGTGCTGCCGTCTCCACTGATTTAATTAAAAAGGGGAGACGTTAAAGATCCCCTGAGGACGTAATGCACTCTGCCAGTGACCACCCTTGGGTATTTTGGCTCCATCTTTCCGTACTGCTCCCTAGCTATGAGTAGCGGGGGAGGAGATATGAACAATGAATGAATGACTGTTTTCTGAACTGTATACATATATATGCTGACATACAAAGGTAAAGATTCATGAATAGAAGTAAATTATAAATACAATAAGTATACAGGTCATAGATGTTGAAAAGAGTCTACGAGAGACTGTCCGGCTCCACTGGACATAATTAAATTGTATTTGTCCATACATTTATAGTTATAATTTTAGTTGGAGCCATTCTACAACTGAATGTAAGATGTAGTCAGTTATTCCATAAATCTGATGCTGCCACCCTGATGTATTTTCCATAACCTTATCCCACTCATTAAAAGAATATGTAGCACCATGGGCAAAAAAAGGATTAGTCATCATAGCCCTCTAATGTGGATCGTTTGAATCTGGATGAGAAACTTGCACAAGATATGAGTAATGAGTTGCACATGTAGATATCATGTGGTAAAAGGTTCCTTGTTTGAGGACCCATTCAGATGATGCTTTGGCACGCAGCCAAGGTGCATGTTTTTTGCACCATTAATTTGTATGCTGTTGAGTGTCTTGTATTGTGGCCATGTTGATTTTGTGATAACGTAAATATGTGTTTTAACGAAGATGGCAATAAGTCCTTAAGAAATGATAGTACATATTTGTTAACTTGTAATTGATGTAACTTATATCCTTCACTTTCTCAAATTAGTAGACGTATATTATAAGTCTACTAATTTGAGAAAGTGAAGGTGTTTGAATATTGCTGTTGTATGTGCCCTATAGAACAAACATTTAAGAAAATTATGTACTGTTTTATATATATATATATATATATATACACACACACACACACATATGCATACATAACTATAAGTGTGTGTGTATTTTGTTTACTTGAAATTCATTCATGTGTAATAATCTATTCAGAATTTATCCGTTTAATATTTGTGCATAACAAATTACATCCTGAATACAAGATGCTGGTATTTAATGTTTTTAAAATTATAAATATGTTAGTTGAATGAGAGGTAGCCTTTATTTGGTTCATCGATATCATGAGAGCTTCACCTATGCAGCATCAATGTAAATATTAGATTTCAGCGAGACATCACTTTTGTCTGAGGCTTTCATACCGAACTGTTCCTTTGGGATATGGAATTTCGCAGCCACAGGCTTTTTGAATTACAAATCTAGTTTCCGCAGTCCTTTGTATAAATCAATAGATATAAGTAACTGTTTTTGTTCGTTTTTGTTGTAATTAAAACCCTTTAATTATTATTTTATAATTCCACAGGTTGTCCAATGTATTGTGTAATATGACAATCCGTAGTTTTATTTTAGTTTTTAAATGGCTTTGAGTTTGATCTGTTTCTACTTAGTCATATTCTGGGTAGCATATAAACTGGTTTCTTTGAGGCAGAAACCGAATTGAACTTATCCAAAGTTCCCCACATTCACTATTCCACACTTCTTCCTCGTATACTAAGTGTTATTCTTAAGAATAATGCAGTGCCTTTGCAGTTACAGCATAAACTAGATCAACGCCTACTATACCTTTATCTGACAACGTATACTTTTTTTATCAAACAGAAGAACTTGATTCCTTAATGGCATTGGTGTTTGCAAACTTAGAGCGACAAAGAATAGTAATATATTGAAATTTTTGTTTAGTAAATGCTATGGCTTATCCTTTTCATGTAAACAGTTATTTTCAGTGTTTTTTTTTAACCGTAAAACTCCAAAACCTCATACTTTATTAATTCAAATTGTGGCATATGATAATTATTAAAATTGAGTGGTTTTTGTGACTGTTTTCATAATTTTTATTTATTGTATTTTACACAACACTTACTAAATTCTGCAGGACTTAAATAACCAAAGTTTCACACGTATTTAAATTTCAAATGGTAATGGAAAGGAAACTGGTTTGGTACGCCACCAAATACAGTGTACACAACATCATGGAAGTTTGAATCATCATGTCTAGTGAAACTTTGCAAAATAATTATTTATAATAAAATGTCATAATATAACACAAAGTCCCGAGTTCCTTTCAGTGTCTGTCGCCAAAGTAGTTTGATCAGCCTCTAAAGATATTCTGTTCTATTACAGACCAGTCAAAGAGGGAGAATAGGGGGCACTCTGATAACAAAGTGATCAGAGCACTGAACCGGTCATATGTCCCAGGTTTAACCAATGCAGAGGATAAATGAACTACTCACTCATTCATTCCAAACAGAACAAGGGACTACTTTAGCATGGCTTGTTGATTTAGTATTTATAACTGCACGTGGAGAACCATTTAATTGCAGACCATGTGCATTTTTCTCATTAATAACTGCCATTCATCCCATCGTCATCAGTATTATAAATAGTCTCAGCATGAACTATGATAATAATAATAATGTGTATTTAATAAAGCACCCTTACTAGCAAGAACCACTCAAGAGCGCTGTATTACACCTCCATGGGGCATGCAGACTACATTAAACTGTGAACAGTCCATTAATTTTTTTGTCTTGTTATAGAATTATGGTAATATACTGAAATAATTATTTGTGCTTATGGAGTTGATCTACAGTGAAAGGCTTTCCGCAACTTGCCAATGTGCAATTCTTTAATATGACAGTAACTAGCTAATTACAGACTAGCAAGTCGAAGTCGACCTTCCAGGACTTCTCTTATCACCCAAATCCCGATCAAAAAGCTCATAAAAAGACAATGGATTTCTCCCACTTGCAGCAAGGAACTAAAAGAAGAAACTAAATACTATTGATGGACCAGTCTATCTTTGAATTATACTTGTGTGCTGGCTTCCTTCAGTTAATCAGGATATCACATTTTGGAGATAGTTGCAATCATGGGAAATATCGATTTGTTTGAGGAATTATCTACAAATACAAGATAATATAATGTATATTTATTAAAGAGTCCTTACTAGTAGGAGCCATTCAAAGGCGCTATACAAATAATTTGTAATATGATAATACCCCAAATATGTCTTTTAAAAACCCTATATTAATAAAGAAATTTAAAAGATGATTATTATTTTCAAGAGATGACACATTTCCAATATCTTCCAGCAACCTATTTCACAAAGTGGGGGACTGCAACACATAATATGTGTGTTATATTCAGTGTTTCCATTTCTATCTGTATATGTTGTTACTAAAAGTCATCAGAAATTATGCCTATCAATATAATACAATGGAAATCTATTGGATTAATAACTCCAATTAAAATACTCGCACAAAACCAAGCTGTAAAAGTTTTAATATATTAAGTTAATTAACCTTGTGTGATTTATACACCTTCTACATTATCAAATTTATGTTTGAGTATTACTATAATAATCTACCAAATGTCTTAATTAATTCATCAATATGAACCCCATGTCATTCCCTGAAGTGCAACTAATTTTAAAACAGAAAGTTGGCATTATTCACAAAAGTAGTTACTGTCTTAAATAACAACTTGTTATAACATCTTAAGTCAGTTTCAGATGTTATCCCTTTTGGATAGTTTTCACTGTAACCGTTTGCACCATCCAATGAAGTTTGAACCAATTTTCTTTTAAGGTTTTACTGGGTTTGACTTTCCTAATGTAAATTATCTTGAAAATCATTAATGTACAGTGCTCACATTTCACAACTGTCATAAAGTGTATAGTTATATTTATAGTGTATAGTTATTATATTATTATAGTTATATTTTAGTGTGTGTGTTTAAGGAAATAACATAAAAGAAAAGCATTTGTTTTTACATTATAGATCCACTGGGAAGATGCACTAGAATCATGTGATTAATTTCTGAGCAATTAACGGCACACAACCTATGACCCAATATTGTGGTAACTGTATCACCTTAATATCTAGATTGCGCTTAAAACTAACAGAACCCAGTGTCACGTTTATGTGATGTACATACTCTTAATCACTTTAACATTTTATGGATGTTTATACGGTGTTAAGAAGATTCTGTTTCTTTCTTAAATGTTTTTTTTAGAAGATGGCAGATATTACGTTCATTCCTGTGTCTTGCCACAATACTGGCGGAGAAACCCCTTCTAATACTGTAGAAGATTGTGAAAACAAATATTTAAATAGTGCCTTAGCTGCATATGATGCGAGTGAGGGAAGATCCGACAATTATCGGGTTTTGTCGAAAGGTGATAACAACAACACCTCAGCAGAGCGTGAGTTAATTGATGAAATTAATGATAATTTATCTGGAATGGTGCCGAGTGAATTGGACGATGTCAGCAATCCTCTTACTGGATCTGCATTCATCATAAGAGAAGATGTTCTGCTTCTGGATCCAGCAACCGATCTCGTGATGGCCAGAGAAGAAGAAGCATGTGTTGCGACGTACAGTGACTGCCCGATATGGTTAGATGATGCAAGCGATGGAGAGGATGAACTAGTAGAAGAATGTGAACGTGTTTTACACATATGTGAAAATGCAGACAAGGTAAAGAATGTGCAAGATCTAATGAAGATGAATTCATTGCTTACAGATGTGATAACTAAAATTGAGACAAATGGCCCAGTGTTGGATTATTTAAGTCCTTCTAGTGAAAATGAAGACGTGAATTCTGATGGGGAGACTGATACACAGTCTACAAATGAGGCTATTAGTTTTACTCAGTGCAAGGAGTCTTGCGTAGAAACAGAGGCAAACTGTACTGTGGATAGGAACAGCGACAGATCTCATATCTGTCTCCTTCCAGTGGAAATACTTCATAAAGTGTTCTCTTACCTTACAACCAAAGAACTGTGTACCACCGTTGCACCAGTCTGTAAACTCTGGTCAGATTTAGCGTACGATCCTATCCATTGGCAGAAACTCGATTTGAATTCATTCGGCTCACCACCCGAGGAAGTATTCTGCAAATTGATTGACAGGTGCCACCTTCTCAGGGATTTTTCAATAAGCAGCCATCATGACTTGACACACTCTGGGATACTTTATCTCGTTGAGCATTCTCCGATGCTCAAATCACTCAATTTGGGATTTTCAAGGAATGTGGATGTATGTCTGTTAGAGAAGATTGTGAACAACTGCATGGAGCTGGAAAACTTAAACATTGAGGGTGTAGCATTTTCGGATGCTGAAGCAGTGGCTAGCCTGCTGTGTAAACTGACAAAGCTGAACTCACTGAATTTGTCTCACTGTAATGTGTTCGATGATAACTATGTGATTTTGTTAAGTCAAAACCTGGCACACTTGACAGAGATTAACATTGCTGACCTGCCATGGATAACAGACGTGTAAGCTATAAAATTTATGCTTCATATATTTGTGGACTTAATCCGTGTTCTGTCCTACACATTCTTCGACTGATACTCCCACCCATTTGTATGTATATATGCCCACACACATACAGTATTAGTAATATTAAATATACTCTCATTAAGTATATGTATATCATGATAATATTACAGAGCTGTAAAAGAGCTAGCTAGAGTTTACCAGGAACAACTAAAAAGTGTTATTCTTGATGGTGAGGAATTGACTGATGCAAGTGCTGAAGCCTTAAGTAAGTGTCGAAGATTACAACGATTACACATTCCATTTTGTGAGGAACTCACTGACAGGACGCTGATGTTTGTGAAGGTATGCAACAAGAACTTTAACCAACATATTTTCTACAGCTAAAGTAGTACCCGTCGCTTTACTGAATCAAGATAATTATACTTGGTTGGTAAATTTCACAATGAAAGTTGGCTGTAATTTAACAATATTTAAATGCCATTGTAATCTTCACCATATTGTAAACTGTACACTTTTATTAAACCGCGATATGCAGAACTGCTGTGTTGACTTAGGAGTTTTCCTTGATTAGTAAATTTTGTTTAGACTATGTCCAGTTTGGTTGACTTAAAGCTGAGGAAGGGGTACCAGTTTTCTGGAGTCATGCTCGAGAAAATGTTTGAAGGTAGCAACCTTAGTCAAGTACAGCACCTAAATTTATCCGAGTGTACCATGCTGCAAGATGATGGAGTGATGACATTGGCTAAATGGTAATGACATTATGCAACTATAGCTGAATTCGGTTCCTTGAAACTAACTAGTCACTCTTTGTAATAGAAGACTTCTGAAATAGAAGTTATGTTTGGCCAAGAAAGGTAATGCCTGTGTATTATATATGCTGATCCTTTTGTACGGCAGTTGTGGAGGAAGTCTGAAAGAACTGGAACTCTGCTGGTGTTGGAATATAACTGATGTGGGAATTAAGGCCATAATTGAATACTGCAGGTATTTAGTGGTTTGGGCTGTTCACCAACTAATAGTATAATTGTTGTAATACCTACTAATGTCCTTTAGCAATGTTTAGTGGAATATAAATATGAACCTGTTTGAATTTATGCTTAAAACAGAAAGCTTGTGAAGCTTAATTTGACTGGGTTGCAGAAGATAACTGGCCATGACCTGCCAGATGTCCCTCTGAATATGCCAAATTTGTTGGTCTTGGATCTTACCGAATGTGATATTGTAAGATTTATAATTTTTATTACTCGTCTCAGTCTATCATCTTCACTCCAGTCCCTGGCCATTTCACTTCAGTAAAAGTCATTGTTAGAACAAGTCTGTTCATACTTATGGGACAGGAAGTAAATTTAATCACACACAAAAACAACAACAACGACCACAACATATTTTAATGACATTTACAATTTTTACCACATATTTCACCTTTTTTCAGATTGACGATGACTTGGCTATACAAGTTGCTTTGATTATGCCGCAGCTAACAGTGTTTAACTACCATGCCAATAATATCTTAATGGACAGCGATTTCATATGAATCATTTTCCATTACTAATGTGAAATTCTCTACACAGAAATGATTAGCTATGTAGGTAATATATATTTACAGAAAACTACTGTAAATGCTTAAAAAATATTTATTGCTGTAATATACTTGTTAACGCACACACACAGAGTAAATATGTTTTATTTACATCCAGGTTTTTCTAATATGTAATTTTAACAAAAAACAAATTGGTGCATTCTTAACATTGGTATGTTGCTCTAAATACAGAATAAGAAAAAGTCTACTTGTTTTGAAGAAAAAATTATGTACATTCTATATTCACATGTGATATAAAATAATCACCCCAAAATGTTTGTATTTTGTTTTTATTATCATCCCATATCTATCTACACTGGCATATTAACAGTAGGAGTTACTTTATATATATATATATATATATATATGTATATGATTAATAGACTAAGCACCTGTTAACGTTATTCAAAATTGGAGCCCATATTATTTTCAAAGCCTTTCATCTTTCCTGCAGTGCTACATGCTAGAGCAACATAATTATTAATAATTCACAACAAAAATGTTCTTTCACACAAATAATAATCCTCAAATAATGATAATGATCAACCAACATTTTCTTTAGTTAACAAACAATAATAAACATATCTGACTCTTACAAATGGAAATTGAATCCAATAATTGAAAGTCGTGGCTTTATCTACTGATATGTCATTTATCATGTGCTGATTAAGTAACAACTAACGCAGTAGCAGTTGTAGACTGCCATGTGCTAATTAATGCATTAACCAGATAAAAAGGAATGAAACAACTTGGTATAGTGTGACAAAAGATGCGCCATCAAGATATATGTGCATCTTAATCAGTGTGCGTTAGCCAGCTTGCATAGACGATACTCAGTCAATTTGTTTATGGATATACACAAGAGCCGCATCAAACTCGAGATGTAGATTCTTTCCTGTTGCCATATTTTATATACGACAAAACTTGCAAGTCGTAATCAGTGCCATTTGAATACAACTCCATACATATATTTTGAGGGTCCACTCTGGTTATTTGTCGTGCCCATTTTTTAGGCGTGTGTCTGTTGCTGAATGATATTGTTATCTCGACTTGAATGTTTGAATAAAATATTATCTTGATGTTTTTTTCAGTTGACTTGATTATCCAACCTTCATTACATTGTCATTATATATGCACCTTGTATCTTGGGAGTTGCAATTTGTGGAGATATGACACACATGCATGTCTAATCATTGTTAGATAACATCCCCTGTTGATTAATATTATCATTTCATGTCTGAAGGTAGCTAATGTCTTGATATTATTTCTTTTGCTTTATAACATCATTTCCTATGATTAATTACACACTGCGAGTTTGCAAAAAGATGTTATTGTGTCATGCCTTATCACCGGATCCACGTAACGTGTTAAAAATTACTATAAACACTCCCATATCGACCTACAGTGGGTCATTATTCCTCACAAGAATGAGATCCAGATTGATAATCAAATACTTGTTTATCTAGATAACTTGGAACAGCTGTTATTCACGAAGCAAATTACTAAAGGGAATTGTAACCTGATCTTACTACCCCTGTCTCACTTCGTGGTCCACCTATAACATGGTCAATGGGTTGTGGACCCCCAATGACCATGTTATAACTGGGCCCGACTGTACTTGCAAGTCTTATTTCCACATAAAACTATAATACTGGTTATGATAGGATATAATAAAACAGAGATACCTACAACATCCTCAAGTCCAACACAACATAATTTATACGTGCTAAAACCATATTATCCACAGTAAAAACCACTATGCTTCGTGTAATGTCTGTTGGCCCCTTTTTGTTGTAGGTAATTTGTTTGCATTAAATTCAAATGGTCATTGACTAAATGTGATTTAATACTTCAGGTAATACATGTCCAGGTATGTAGAATTCCTGTAAGCCTAAAACTGTCAAACGTTTAGATGGTCCAAGAAACAAAGGATATTACAGATTTGTTTTACATGTTCACCCAAAACAATATTCTTTCTCCGTGAGAAAGCTAATCAAAACAATTCATATAAAGAACAAAACTATGAAATGAGCAGCGATGGATACATGACAAAATAGACAGGACATAGCTGATTGGCACCAAATGTTTGTTGTGTGGCATTCCAAATTCATAGACTGAGCACCAGTAACTCTTAACAATTTTGAGCGTGTATAAAAACAGTCCACAAACTATAAGCTATTTCAGGTCACAACATTACGAATGGTAAGACTGTTTAAAACAACAAATCTGGATCAATTAATTTGTTCAGTAGACCTGATAATCAATTCTAACCAGAAGACTTCAGCAATACTGAGCTGCAATCAATGTACAACCCGGATGTATACAAATATTGTATAGTAGTTAACAGATTTATAATACACATGTTACCCTATAACAAAACTGAGGAATAAAGATCATTGGTATAATATTAACTACAGCCATAATGACAGTTTAATGGATATTACATCTGAGAACATAGACTTAGCTAAGAATTTGTACTGACCACCTTTATTCCTTTTCTTTATTATAAAGCTGTTCTGGTCCAGCTACACTATGTAGATAACATTTCTCTTCTTCGCTCTCATCGCTGGGTAACCAACGGTTGTAGATTTTAAACTGAAGACCCTTATAAACTGAATGAAATATGCCAGATTTCAAAGTCACATAATCGAAGCCGTGCTTCTGACCCACACGGATCAGTGTGATCATTCTCTGGGTGATTGCCGATGTCTGTACGCTGCTCTCCAGATCGCTGAGTTTCATCCACTGGCAAGCTTCAATCTCATCCGGGCTTGGCACGATATCAAAATTTAATGGCATCATGTGACAAACGAAGAACAAATCTGAACGGCCAAAGGCATTAGGATGGTCGTGCTGTTGTCGAAAAGCTAATACCCCAAGGAATTCTGAAACAATATAAAAACACAGATTAATTAAAACAGAATGGTTTTAGACCAAGATCGGTTTTAATGCAAATTATAAGTATGTTAAACATGTGACAAACATACTACGTTTGTCACATGTTTCAAGTAAACAAACTCTGGATATGTTTCATGTAGATGTGTTTGAACATACCTGTCTTAATGCCAGTCTCCTCCAAAATTTCTCTTTTAGCTGTATCTTCTAAAAATAATTTTAGTTTTGAAATTAATTACTGGGTCATAGCTGTGCTACTGCAACATTAATCTTCAATATTTTGTTGAACTGCAGAAAATATCATGAAAAGGATAGCTCCGCTAGTTAATTGTTTAAAATAAATAAATAGTGATTAATTAGCCCCATTTATAATAACTTAATTTCTGCAAAACTTATTTTAGCATAACAAATTTGCACAAAATGATCATTAGGGGAAGTCATATTTATAAAGTTGTTTAAGATTCCTTTGCATATGTATTACCAATGTCTTCTGCAAGAGTTGCTAA
Source organism: Paralvinella palmiformis (assembly GCA_025642065.1). Classification (NCBI taxonomy): domain Eukaryota; kingdom Metazoa; phylum Annelida; class Polychaeta; order Terebellida; family Alvinellidae; genus Paralvinella; species Paralvinella palmiformis. The sequence continues at coordinate 638,665 of JAODUP010000055.1, forward strand.
ACCTCCAGGAAATTTCCAAAGGGTAAACTGAAAATGCAGTTGCATAAAAACACTAATTTATTACTTGGTGAGATTAATTTTTTTTTACATTATTATGGAAACAATTGCATGCCTCAAAAAGCATGTGTGCAAAAATGAGTTACTGTGATGCGTATGTGTATTAGTACGTATACATATATAAGCTCATACAGGTCTATTTCTATCCCGCACAACCAGAATCTCATCGTTTTTCATTACGACACCTGAAAAAAATAACACAGAAAACACTGTTTTGTCTTTAGATAAAACTAGAAAAGTTTACACCTGAAAAAAATAACACAGAAAACACTGTTTTGTCTTTAGATAAAACTAGAAAAGTTTACACCTGAAAAAAATAACACAGAAAGCACTGTTTTGTCTTTAGATAAAACTAGAAAAGTTTCTTTATCAATACCGAATTAGTCCACAGGATTTTTGATTTCTTATTTAATCATCAAGATTTTAATGATCTCACCACGCATACATTGATTACTAAAAGGAATACAATTTTGTACACCTATTTCCGGCGGCCATGAAAATCTAATATATGACAACGGAAGCTGTACTTAGTATTTCATATTAGAAACTAAAGGACCTGAGACTCCAACTTGGTGTGTGGCAAATGGAGGCAGTTTATTTGGTACATCTCTTCTAAGCCATAGACATAACATAGCGGTGTCTCCTTCAGCATGGTGGTATTCAAACCCGTATTTAGCAGCTACAGGGATAACCTGTCCCATGCTCATTGGTATCTGGAGCCATACACCATTCTTGCTTGTTTTTCTCCATTCCACAAGGGATGCTGGACGAAGAGGAGAGAACTAGTGAAGCATACATCAGCCACATACTGCATAATATCAATAACACTGCAAATATAAACACAGATAACAGAGTGTTTCAAAACGATTAACAAGAGTAACTTAATCTTAATAAAAAGTAGCCTACCATTTAATACCACACTAAACTGTTCAGCCGTCACATACTCTGGTATGTCTCCGAGGTCAACGTGAACACACTGATATCTATCAACTTTACATTGTAGGGTATGTATCATCGATGATGAAAGCTTTTGCAGTTGACAAACATTTAAACGATGCTTGAACAGTCTGTCTGGTTCTTTATTTGGGTCCAGTGGAGAGCTGGTGAGGCTGCCTAAGCTTGAGGATATTTTACCATACTGTCGTGAGCTATGACTATTTAGCAAACAAGTTTTCTGATAGTTGCAACCAAGGAAAGCTACCTTGTGGTATCTGTGCGGCTGACATAATCGTGGTAGTACTGATGTAAAAACAGCAGGAGTCATATCGATAAATGAAGACAGCTGATTTTATTACTTGTTGATGTTATTATCTGTCAAATAAAAGAGTGCAGACTAATATTAGTAAAGTTAAATGGCTTGGTTAGAAGTGAATATTTTGTTATACGTGCTACGTTTTGAGAAAACTCTAGTAAATGAGTGCATAAGTAGCATTTGGGTAAGTGAATCTTGTTTAATAACAAGTTAAAGAAAGTATTTATCATCACAGCTTATCCCATAAATGGTTTAAGAATGTCAAAACCCACATAACTTTGACATTCCTATATTTCATCAGAAACTGCAACAGTATACGCTACACGTTGTACAAAAGTTAATCATTGTAATAGTCTAATTTGTATGATTTAATACATACTCTTCTTCCTTTATCCTTCTGATAACTTTGTGCATTGTTATTATAACTTTGTTTTTAGCTGAAAGGAATTCTTATCCATTCTATTTCTATTATATGGGTATCTAAGAGTATGAGGTCATACTGTTCATCTAGCAAAAACTAAATTCACAAATAGAGACTCTTGGCTTGATCCTCACAACTGTGATAATGACTGAGCCAACATTATTTAATTATTCTTTTTAGATTTATATACTTACAAGACTGGGACAAATAGCATTCTGATTATATATTTATATAAATTATAATTAAATCGATATCTATCATATATTTAATAATGTTATTAAAGTCTACTATTAAATATAGTCTAGGTTTCGATCTAGTCTTCTAGATGTCATTACTAGACAGAAGTCTATCAGTATCATTAATTCTAGATCTATGTCATGTGAGTATCAGTATGTCTAGACTCCAGATAATTCGTCATTTTGTGATAAACTAATCTAATTTAAAAGCCTCGAGTGGTGATATATTTATAACACAGCGGACGTAGTGGTGTATAGTTTTCTTAGCAGCTCATTTATTTTAATTAAACCTAAACAGAGTTTAAATAAGGTGACGCGTATCATTTTGAGCGATAATATGGTACAACAAATACATTGGCGCTCATCCCAATAACCTGATCAAAATGACATTTCAAAAACGTTTGTCCGAACATACGAAGATTAGCAAACGATATTTTTGGAACAGGTATGACTGCCGTTTGCAGCTGATAAAAGACGAAATAAAAGCTATTATTAACCAATACAACATTCACCTTAATACTGCTTAATGGTGGCATATAGAATATCCCAAGGCTGAGTTTCCACACGGGGAGTTCAATGTCCATTATTGAGTCCAGTTATAATGGCTTAATTGATGCTTCTCTAAAGCTGTATCATATACGTGAAATGTTTAATTTAATATTCTCTTTTACAGCAACATTATTATTATTAATGCGGATTGGGGGTAAATTGTATGCACGTTATTTGGGACCGATTATATACCAAGTCACGATTTCAGCTCTCGGATGATTTCCAGGTCACGAAGAGATGTTTTTCTCGGCTAACAACGCTGCAAATTGATGGCCACTGTAAACAGCGTTGTCGTGTCATCGTCTAAAATAAAGCTTGATCTAAATTAAGCTTAAAGGTCGAATACTAAATGTAAAAAAATAATCTCGTCATGCATGCATGTCCGAAATACGTAGTAGAATAGTCGCGCAAAAGTTATAACATTAATACTTTGGCTTGTAAATAGCACACCTTTAGTGAAAAAAAATAGCCAAATATTTCAGTTTTTATTAACTTAGTGGCGAATAATATCATCGAAACGTTAGCTGTATAGTCAGAGTTCATACATGTCAAATGTTTTGAACACTGATCGGGTAGATATATATATATATATATATTGAATATTGTCCCGCACCGGAATAGTGGCGAAAATCAATGTAGTTGCACACGGTGGCGGAGTAGGGGGTATTGCCGTCATGGGCCAAAAAATCTGTACATTTGCGAGTGAACGAGCGAGCCACCTACGGCACGGGGTCGGGGCCCTTCAGCGGGCCCCATGCAGAAGCCAGAGGGGTGATCCTGTTTTGTGAGGCATTAGATTTATTAGCCTTTCCCGAACATAAATATCACCAGTATACATATTGATGCCGATATATTGATAAATTACGGAATTTTTATTATTATTTATATAAATTTATTTTTTCAGTTGGAATTAGCCTCCCTGTAAAGGGTGCAGTCTGGGGCGGCCGCCGCCACCCCTTGCTCCGCCACTGGTCTCTCTCTCTCTCTCTCACACACACACACACACACACACAAACAAACAAACTTAAAGGGAAGTCGTGAGGTCGACAAAGTTAATTAAGTTGGGAGGAATTAAGGGCGTTCGATCATTTACAGAATGTAGTAAGTTTAATATCAGTTATACATTTTAGTTGTTGGACTTTATGTATTTCTGTCTGTATTTGTGTCATATTCAGTTATAATTATGAAGAAACTTAAAATAGATTCATATATATATATATATATATGTGTGTGTGTGTGTATGTATGTGTGTGTGTAACACCTATGCCAGCGTCTTAACTATCTTTATAGCACACGCGCGCGTACGTGCGAGTTCGTTTTAATTACATCTTGAAATAGATTACATAGAACGGCATTTTAATAGAAAGAGGAAAAGTGAAAATTTTAAAGTAATATTGCGGGTTAAGTAAATATTTGATAGACACGCGCCGCTCTTGAAAGGTGATTTTACAACCGGAACTAGTCATTCTATTCGGAATGAGTTCACCATTTGCACACATTTTGCTATTGCCACCTTAATCTGACGTACTAGAATTATACATGTATTTTACTACATGTGTACTGAGACACACGCACGCACACACACGCGGGAACACGTATAGGGAGACGGAGAGAGATGTACAGCTTATGTAACTTCGTTTAAAATATATTGATATATGCTATGCATTTTGCTGTTGTTGTTGTTGTTGTTCTCATTGTTTATTGTCCTTTGGTCATACTTTTGCTAGGAAGCATGAATTTCCCCGAGTTGGGACGTGATTTACATAATTTCATGCTTCACGTGATCACTTGATATAACCCCATTCGGATAAGACCTCTCTTGACAAAAAGCCTACAGGAAAGAAAACGCAACGAAATCCCACATCACCCACTTTAAACAAAACACTTGTCTGTCTTCTTTCTAAATCCTGTATCTCAAGTATGACAAATATCGCAATAGAACGATCTACTATAGGCCCATCTCATACAATGTCCTTTGTCCCTCAATGTATCTGTAACCGACTTGAGGCCACCATAACGACCAGAACAGAAGATTTGTATCTTTGTCTGGAGCTTACTTATGGCGGCACACAATTTGGCTTAAGATTCACTACATATGCTCATCATGTAATAGGGCAGTGGCAATCTGAGCCTGCTCTTTGCGGACGCTATGGGTGGCTCTCCGGATGATGGGGGTGAGCGTGGCCACACCTGCTTGGAATATGCATTGTTATTTCCAGGGGTGTCATGTAATGCTACTTTTTACTTCATTACTTTCATTTCTTCGAAGTATTTTCTTTACTTATTTAGCCATAACATTTGAATGCTAACATTTGATATACAGTTTCAGCTGACGCTCACCGATATACAAGACTCGCCATAATTTTGCCAACCTATTTTTGAAGACCCACTTTGGTATACAATGTTTCAGCTGAAACCAACTGTTTTCTAAGATTCATCGTAATTAAATTGGCGACACCAATTTTGAGAGTCAGCTCTTGCTGAAGTTGAACAAAGGGCTTCTGTGAAGTGAACTAAAGGTGGCAGCACATGTCTGTGGACGTAGTGAATTTTATTCATTCTTGTAGTCTGTATATTTTATTCTCATATTTTGTGTTACAAAAACATTTCTAGCTTTACTTTTATTTCGATTACTTTTTGAAAGTAGTTTTACTTTTTACTCAAGTAGATCTTTACAAGTTTACCCTTACTTCCAATCTGGTAGTTTTGAAGAGGCTTACTTTTATTTCTATTCAAATACAAAATAAAAGTAGTTCAGTCACCCCTGGTTAATTCCAGCCCTCACAAATGTTGCTAGTTCTGGAAGAACGTGTAGCATTCCAGAGAAGAGCTCTCCTATTTACGATAACACTGTTCCGGACTCCGGATCTTCCAACATATGGACTTCCGAAGATGATAAGAAAATCCGTTGAAGTTGCCACGAGATAGATCCAAAGGCTTAGTGTGCAGCATTGGCCACATCCTGTTCAAAGTCAATGGTCACTCGGGTAGAATCAGCATTGAAGCCATGTTCACGGCACCGATCCTGAATAGCTGTAAAAAGTTCTGCGTATTTCTTCTGATCCTTGTTGGGTAGTTACCGCGTATACATACATAGATTACAGCAAGTTTTATGCGGATCACGTATAACTGAGTAAATGGGGATGTACAACGTCAAATGTTCTATACCGTACACGAGGAGTCAGAACGGGGGAGGCGACGAAGTCAAAGGTCAGTTCCAAATATTAAGATCCTATCATAAGAATGATGATGATGATGATTGGTGTTTTACGGCCACTTTTGTGCACATGGTAGGCAAAATGGGATTCGAACACGGGTGGTGGTAGTGATCTGTGGTCCAACACGCTACCGCTAGACCACGGAGGCGCCCCCGACTATATCATACGAATGAACATCGATCGTTGTGATAGATGACGAAGGGGTCTCCTTCGGTGGTGTACTTGAAAATTAAGGGGATCTATCTACTATACTGTATATCTCGCATGCTGTCAGATATTATTTTCCTTGATCCCCTACATAATTGAATGCTTAGTAATTAAGACAGTGTATTATTCTTGGTTTCATATTAGCAATGAACAAAAAGAAGAAGAAAAAAGAAATAAAAACGATTTTTTCAAGTGCATTTAGAAATATACATACGACTTCGTTCATAAAATTAATTACTTTTGTCTGGAAAAAATCAGAAATGGACTTTATCCAGAATTCGTTAAATGGGATGTCCTTGGTCAAGTGTTTTTATTTTGTCCGTCTTGGGCTTGGCCCTGAATCCATGCCATAAAACGCTATCGAGAAGTGCTGCCATGACCATCGAGTATAGAGTTTGTCAGTAAATCATTACGTTAAATTATAATCTGTCCCCAAAAGCCTTGTCATATATGATCAGACTAATTTGGTTTAGCTATTTTAAATATTTATTTAAAGTTTGTTAAACATCTAATTGTGTGTGTTTTGTTGTTGTTTTAAAACGTGTGTGTTACTACATGTATTTTTCGATTGCTCGTAGCTGTTATTATGACTCTTGGTGTATTTTAAGTTCCCATTTTAAAGCCCATTATTCTCGATGGAAAGTGTCATATACCGTTTCGATAGACAGCTAGTGAATTAAAATGAAATTTGCGTGTGGTTAGTGGCTGTTGAAATATGTCGAGTGTCAAAAATTAAAACCTCCAATAGTGAATTGATATGGATGGCATGTGTTGCTCAACGATCGACAATCCAATTCCAGTAGTCTTTATTTTAAAATATATATAACAGTCGATCTTATATAAAGTAAAATCATTTTACTTAGGTTGTGACTATTTTGTGATGCGATGTGGTGAAGAGCGTTCCAGAAACTATAATGGCATCTTGGTCATTGAATATAGGCAATTAAATAATGCATGTGTTTATATCTGGATGACTGTGTGTGACTGTAACAGAATCTCGCAAAGAAAAGAGGTTGTTCTTTGGTGTGATCGTTCAACATGACTGACACAGCTGAAGGTGATTTCACATAAACACGGTCAAGTCTTGTACCAATAAAATGGTTTTACAGTTGTTGAGAACATTCGTGAAAACTATTTACCGCCACATCAGAATACACAATAAACTATCCGATGCGAAAAATAATAGTTCCCGCTGCCACCAAGTCACGAAAACATTAAAATCAAAACCATTCGGGTTAGTGTAGTCCCTTTTTATTGAGTGGTTGTTCATATCTCCTCCTCCCACCACTCACAGGGTTGCAGTACGGAAAGGTAGAGTCGAAATACCCAGAAGGTGGTCGCTGCCAGAGTGTATTACGTTCTCAAGGGGTCTTTAACGTCCCATTTAATTTAATCAATTCAGTGGAGACGGCAGCGCCATTTAACGTGGTCAGCCACCCCCGATATGTACAACTATTATTTAATCTCACCCAATTCCGCATGCCAACTAGCCTATTTGTGACCTATTTGAAATAGGTCATGAAGTCACGAAACATTTGTACTTGATATCCTAACATCGATATGTAGACATTAGTCACTAGTTTTTAGTGATTATGAGACTCATTGTCATCTGCAGATGCTTCTCTCTATGCCATAATATTAATTATATAATTATATGACCACAGCCAAGTTGGAGCTCTTTTGTTACAAGAAAATGTGTTCGAGATTGTGGAGGTTCCTCAACACCCGAGTTAGATTTAGAGGCTTCAGAATCTTTTCTGGATGTGGCAGCGATATCTGGGATGATGGGATGTCATCCTTGAAAAACAGATTTCCACTGTTGGCTAGGTTTTATTTGTTTTTCAAACTCACATTCTTCAGCAAAACCCTATGCCCTACTTTGGGAACGACTCTACCCACCTTCCTGTCATACGGCAGCTTGTTACTTCAGCCTAAACGATCTAAATTAGACGAAACCACTCTATATCATTGTAGCTGGACTATCAGTTTGCCCAGCCCCTGTACTAGGTGCCCACTGAGCTTGATTAGAAGTTTTTAAATTATTATTATTTTTTTAAAATTATTATTATTATTATTATATGCCAATTGCAAGCCTTCTTTCAGTTTATATTTTACAAACTCGGTTTAATCATAATTAGTATCCGCAGGTTCGAGATGAAACACCACATCTATCGAAAGCCGGGGTTTGTATCCATCTTGCATCACGACTTGTCATCTAAATAGACCAGCCAGATCTTCACCAGTCACCTATTCCATCAGAGCTACGAATTTAGCTGGACTGTTATTCAACCCAAAAGGCATACGATTGTATTGATATAAACCTAAAAGACCCACAGTAAAGGCTGTCTTCTGCTTATCTGAATATTTTACATTCACTGGCCAATAGCGACAGCAAAGCTCCACAGAGGAGAACCAAGTTTCCCCTACGATACATCCAGGCTTTCTTTCAATCCGTACTAGCGGATGTGCATTCCTAATAGAACCTATTGTTGAGACAGCCAAAGTTCATTCAGGATTTCTTTTTCTCAGATCTGTCAATCCGTCCTCGACATCTTCGTCCTGTTCAAGCTGTCTCACCTGACGACGCCAAGTTTGATACTCAATCTCCCCGGCTAGTACAGGCTTCTTCCACCCCACCCCCCAACCAAAAAACGCCTGTAACTTTCATTGGATCATATATTTCAAAGACCCGAGTTGGTGACAAATTATTTGGCATCCTATAATATCAGCATTGCAGTTATACTGAGAAAAAAGACCTTCAACAGAGATCACAAAACAAAGTAAGATTAGTTCGGCAAAACCAATAAACAGATATTAAATCTGCTTTCAGAAGAAAACAAATCATCACGAAGCAGCATTAATTAGTGCTTTACGATCCTCCTAATTTATTTTCTTCCTTACTTTTCAGCTTAAATTAAAAAATATTATCTTCAAAGTCTCAAGTTTCGATTCCGATATATATATATATATATATATATATAAAGGTGTTGTGTTTTTTGGTCTGTGTGTGTGTGTGTGTGTTAGAGAAGTTCGGTTTCATGCACAAATTTTATATTAATTAAGTATATATATATATATATATATATATATATATATATATATGAGATAACCTACAGGTTGCTATTTTTGTCAATAATCTTGATTGGTTCTCGGATCCATATCTTGTCGACAATTTATTTTATTTTCCGACTAATACTATATATCACCCACTTTGACATTATTTCTTTGGTTATAAATCAGTTTGCTTGTATTTAGCAACTTTATCCCGGTCCAGATATCTTTACAACAACAACAACAACAACAACAACAACAATTATAATGCCGAAATGACAGTTATTTTACGTGGCTGGCTATCTCATTAAATGATGGCGACACATACGGTTTGTAATTTACTGCTTCACCACGAGGTCTAATTCTAAACAAATTTATGATTTACATTGGATGACGTATTAGGCGGTGACAACCTGGCCAGTTGTCTAGCTGGATGAATAGCTCCTCCTACTATAGTGCCACGGTCGGGACACGAACCTCCCACCTGCCGCACAACATGACCATTGATGTCCCACGCTCTAACCTATGCGGATATAGAGGCCCGGTTTCTAGTTGAGGAGGACTTGTCATCAATTTACTTCCAAATAATAATTAGGCAGAACTTACATCTGTCTCACTGACACTGTGAGAGGTACTCGTAAACTGCCAACAAGAACTTAGTTCGTGTCGCCAGTTCTCCCCCCCCCCCGGACTTTGTTCTACTCCCTTTTCATCAGATAAGAGTCCCCCCCCCCCAGGACTTGTAGGCTGTTCTATTCCCTTTTCATCAGATAAGAGTCTTGTTCTGTCTCTCTACCTCCTCATTTGTGTTCGGCCAATATCAAAATCCATGAACAGCGAAGAGACAATGAAGAGTGTGAATGGTTTGTTATGACGTGACATTCTTATTAATGGCTACCTCGAAATAATATAGCCACCATGGCTACATTTCTCCAGACCGAAATTATCCCATCACAAATTGCCAAAGTCCATCTACCATTTTATTCACTTGCGGTGGTTCCCGGAAACGTTGCTTTGTTAGCGCAATTCCTTGATGTCCTTGATGTTCAAATTTGATGGTTCGCGCTCGTATTGACTTTGGAATAACGATCCACATGCCTCGTAGTATCAATTGGGCTAAGCACGACAACGGGTTAACTGAACGGGTTGATAATGGCGTCTTATCTCATCAACTGCTGTTGTTCGTCTGTTCATCGATGATGATTGATGTTTTACGGCCACTTTTGTGCACATGATAGGCTAAATGGGCCGAGCTACCTCCAAAGGTAATGAATCGAAGTCAAAGATGAAACAACCTTCAGATATGCCCACGCTGAGATTTGAACACGGGTGGTAGTGATCTGTGGGCCAACACGCTACCGCTAGACTACGGAGGCGCCCGACATCAGGAGGCCTCGGATCATCTGTAATGGTAATCAGTCGTCTCTGCTGTTGTCGGTTTTCCCTTGGGCTCGTTAAAGACTCATTTCCGTGAATCGTACCATTCGAACTTGCCATTCTGTCGGCCCGAGATGAGTCCATGCAGTGATTAACATACTGTAGCCCCAGTTGTGGCAAATATTTGGCACAGAAATTCATCATCTCCGGGAAGCTCCTGATTTCCTTCACATTTAAAGGTGTTTTGTCCTCTAGTCCGCCTAATTCAACCTTCGTTTCAGTCGGTTCAATGCTTCGCACAGGTAGGAAGTATGCACTAAATTCTAGTTAGAGCCGACAGAACTGAATTTATCTCTATGCACACTGTGCAACCTGACTTATGCAGTCCCGACAACACCTTGTTTGTTGTGTTTATCTTGGTTTGCACCGTACTCAGTTAAATCGTATGTATTATTTTGAACAACTCTGTAACGCTAAGCATACTATATGTGTTGATAATGTTCAGGGGCCGAACTGGCACCAACCATGAGACTCTTATACCGGTATCATCTTAGATTAGTGTAAATGTTACTATCATTATGTTTAATGCGTGTAGGGCGTTACGTGCAGAAGTGGTAGTATGTGCACATTCACCAACACATGCCACAGTCAAACCAAATAAATTAACTATCATTCAAGACCAAGTTATGAATATATGCAGCTATATTTAATAAACTAAAAACTAATGCCTACACAAAGATATACATATTAAGAAAAGTTATACACAAAAGTGAATGATACCTACTCTGGAAGTAGGTCGGACGCTTGTTGAGTTCCAGTAGATCTAATTATGAGCAATATAACTGAAACGCGCTCGGTAAACAAAATATTCGCTGGTCAACGGTGCGGCTCCGAATGAATCTTTACTGTTATTCCCAATCCAAAAGTGGGCGCAAACACGGCTGTTCCCGAGGTGTACACCCCCCTCCCCCCTCAGACCGCAGCGCAAGCCAGACTGACCACATATAAGACCAATTTAACCCTAAATTAAATATACCTTCTGTAAGACAACTGGTTGTGTGAGCAGCTGGGAACATTTCCATTAACTGCATAAAATACGAGATCATATCATAAAGAATGTAATATAATATTCTGAGATATCCCAGTGAGTCCGTTGTAAGGAATAGCCCTACACAATATCCGGAAAGCCAAGGACGAGCATGATTGGCTGAGAACTGGATCCTGATACTAGATTATTGTCCATGGGATGGGATTGTCATTCCCATAATAGTGTTTAAGTTAACACAGGACAATAATTCGTGGAGTTGGTCGATGAGTTGACGGTTATGCCTCAAGTTGATCAGGGAAAGGAAATGACGACCCCCAGTAGTTGTGACATTGCTGTCTCCGATATAGAGGATGATAAGTCAGCTACGACTAGCCATCCTGAAATAGAGGGGAATGAATCAGAAATAGTGGGTATACCGGATCTGCTCCGTTTAAGCTCCCGTAATCGGAAGCCACCTACACGATTTGGATGGGAAGATTAATTGCGTCACCCTCACGACTGTGGAGAGATTGAGAGGTGTTTATTTAATAAGGTATCTGACCTCCCCCACTACTTTTATCACAAGGTAAGGCAACACCCAATCACCGACACTGAAGGATCGTATCTTGGCCCGCACATCATAATAGTGCGTCCATCTTTCGGCTGCCTTATTCTTCCATAGCTTCCCTCACCAATTCTACATATTTTGCTAGACATTTGGGGGGGGGGGGGGTGGTGGTGGTGTAATAGTAGGTGGTCCCGGCCAAATGTTCCAGATGCATACTCCCTACTACAAGTCATCACAGGTCCATCAGGAACACCACACGTGAGTCGCATACTCCTAGGATTCGTTGCATGGAACATCATTAGACCTAATAGTACTGGTTCCATCGTGCTGATGTCATGATTCATGATTTCCAGTGCTGTCAAGAATTGAACAAATCACACCAAAAGGGTCTTGCGTTGGACTTTCTAGAGAAATTTCGAGATGAAATATTAGAACCTTCCAGAGATGACAAGCTGTTCATAAAGATAATGGAAAACTCCAAAAAATTGACAGATTGACACTATGAGTTCTGTTTGCCCCTCAAGCATTGCACAGAATTACCAGACAACAAAACCGAACCTTTACAACGATTAGGCAGTTTGAAGAAAAGGTTTGCTGCAAAGCCAAAATTCCACAGTGACTATAGTGCATTCATGACGAACACCAACAATACAGGGGTTAGTGATCTGTGGTCTAACACGCTACTGCTAGACCACGAAGGCGTCCCCAAGCTGTAAGGAGAAAATTCTATGCGCATGATTTCTTATGCTTACTCCCAACAAATAAAGCCGCCATAGATATGAATGATTCAAGAGATAAGTTTCCTCTGTAGACTTGGATGTTTCCACTTAACTAAGTGGATGTCAAACAGACGAAAAATACTAGAGACAGTTGAAGAACAAGAACGCGCCGCAAATGCGAAAGATCTCAGATTTCATGAATTTCCAGCTAACCGTGCATTGGGTGTGTATTGGGATGTTCAAAATTATTCTTTTACCTTCAAACACGTGACGTGACACCTACCAGAAGAAATATCCTATCGGAAGACCTTCACAATCTGACACGACTACACTTTCCACGATGCATGAAACCAATCAATTCTAATGACACTGTACAGGTACAAGTTCACAAATTTTCTGATGCTTCAGAAAATGGATATGGCACGGCGTCCTATCTACTCTATAAGTTGAACAATGGGGACATACATTGTATTGTGCTGCTGTCATGATCCAGAGTAACACTATTGAAAATAATTACTATCCCCAGACTTGAACCTACAGCCGCCATGTCAGAATAAGTCAAATGATTGCTAGTGAACTTGACATATATGTTCAACACATATTCTGGACACATATCATGTCCACTCTATGCTACATAGCAAATGAAGCATCCAGATTTCGTACTTTTGTTGCCAACAGAGTATCTCTAATTAGAGAGTATACAACCATTTCCCAGTGGAGGTATGTTCCATCCAAATCTAATCATGCAGATCTGGCATCTAAAGGTTCTACAGTTGACAATCTAGAGCAAGATCAATGGATGAAGGGTCCTGTCAATGCGAATCAGACACATCAGTGATCGACTTCATCATATCACATTGCTCTACATGGTCCAAGATCAAACGAATCGTTGAAATAGTTGCATGGTTATTGCTTGCCATCTACAAATTCAAGGCGATAAACGTCCGTAGCCAAATATCTGCAAGAGGTGATGCTAAAATAATGATTCCATTACTAGCGTTGCCTGACTATATATTAGCTCGGGTTGAAATTATGCTGATCAACACAATCCAACTACAGCATTATGAACAAGAAATTCGTGCCCTGAAAGAAGGAAAACATATACAATCTTCGAGTGGTATTTACCAGTTGGACTATTTCTTGGACACGGACAGATTGCTTCGTGTTGGAGGTCGCGTAGATTATGCTTCCATAGATTACGATGCAAAACATCAGTATTTAATTCCTAGGGAGAATCCCGTTGCTTATCTGCTCATTCGCGACACTCACAAAACAGTCGGACATCTTGGCAAAACTTCTACATGGAACTCGCGAAAAGATTCTGGCTCATAGAGGCTGGAGTTCTGATCAAGAGCATGATGTCAAAGTGCATCATTTACAAGCGACGCAAGGCCTCTACTATGAAACAAAATAGGTCTGACTTGCCTGAAGATCGAGTATAACCAATATATTGCCGGTCAGTTTTGGAAAAGGTGGAAAGAGCAGTACTAGGTGATATAGTCCTAGTAATCGATCAGCCAAGGGGTAGATTGATTTGAGCTCGAGTCGAAGCTGTCAGCAAGGATCGTAAAGGACTGGTAGGCGTCGTAACAATCAAAATCCCTCCGGGTATAAACCAGAGACCTATTCACAGGTTGTCACTTATACTGGAGACTCAGTGAATGGATACGTCGCCATATATTGATATACCACGTTGGGGTGAATGACTTATTTATTCGGTTGATAATAGCGTAATTCGAGTATGTTTGATTGTTTTGAATGTTTATGGTGCTAAGAATTAGGTCAAATGCAATGCAAAATTGTTATTAGATATGTAATTGATGGTGATTGAATTTGATATACGTGTATGTCTAGTTTGTTGAACATGACCGTATCGATCATTATAGAGTTTGGGATTCAGCCAGCATGACTTGAACGCTATTTTTATGTGTTTATTTAAGCTTTAGTAAAAGTATTGCCACATTTGGGGGCTGGGATGTAGTGGCCAGATGCTCACTACGGTTTGAAATTAGGCGTCTTAGTTTTCATGCTAGTGTGCCTTTGAGGCTATTTGTATTTTTCTTAGTAAATTTATTGCTGGTAAGTAAGTTCCACCTGTGCGTGCTAAATTCAGCACGTGGAAGTCAACTATAATGGCGATGACCACATGTGATTTTCGTCAGTTTAATTTCATGTATTATTAGTCTAGTAGTTTCGTTAGCTCTTTAATTTCATGTCATATGTTAAGCTAAAGTAATAGTGATTCTAATGTACGTGATAGTTTGTTTCAGTTTGATAAGTTAAATTAGCTATGTATCTGTAAAGTTTGAAAGGTAAAAAACACTAGACTAGAGGACATGGTTGAGCGTTTCGATATTACGTCACATTTGATCCCATTTCGGGGATATTCATGCAGGTAGGGACTCGTGAAAATGTCGCGTGAAATGAAAGTCGTTTTTGTTTTGCTTGTGGTTGCCTTAATATTTCACGAAATAACTAAATCGGGGATATAATTATTAAATGACGTTACGTCAAAAACGGACCAGAAACGAAGTGCAAACGATTTTTTGACAAAATGGTCCGCGATATGGGGGTCTGTTTACCCGCTTTGCGCACAGCCTTAGCAATATCTATTAACAAACGAAGCTAGCCATGTTGTTGTCAATATTCCACTATTTCTAAATATGCTGGTTTCCCTATGAAAATACGAAACTAACCTAGTCTGCGATCACTTTTAAATCTGAACCACAATAAAACATCTATTAATAATTGAGCTAGAAAAGGGTAACCACCACTATGATAAAGCTGAGAATGTTTTCTATTTAATGGTATAATTTTTGTTTTTGATATGATATATGCATAATAATATACATATTATATTATATTTGACTATATTTCGTGCACATTGTGAATATTTAAGATATAATAGAGAATTAAACATCTGTTTAAAAAAAGTTGCTTGGTTCAAGTTTGCCGGCCTAAGAAAACACTGAAAGGCATTTTTTGGGGGGATAAAGTTGCATTGTGTTCGTGATTATTTGCATTTCAACTTGTTAGATTGATGCATGATTTAATGAGACCATGGATTATGTCCAACATTAAAATTGCATCAATTCAATGTCGTCTTTTCCATTGGATTTGTCCGTCTCACTTGTAAAATAGTTCATCACATTTGTCACCGTAATTTGATTTACATGTATATAATATGTATATATAACTACATTCTAATCATAAAACATATTGTATTGTGGTTAATTTCTTTATAAAATATATAACAGCACAACACCTGAACTTCTTTTTCACTGTATGTCGGTTTTAATTGTTTTTTTTCTGTGGATTAAAAATATATGCATTGGACCTTATAGTGGTCATTTTCTACGCTATCGAGGTATACATTTCCAAAATTATGTAAGGAAACCATGTCAAGTTATATATTTACTTATTATTCTCTTCAAGACCTAGCTAATGAAACAAAAATGGATGTTCTCCGACTAATTTGAAAATTTCACCATTTCTCACTTTGGACCACCCTGAAGTTTAAATTTGCTGATTGGTGTTTGGGCCAGTTTTGCAACCTTATTTCTGAAAAATATGATAACTTGATACATATTTTTTTTTTAATATGTTATACATAAATATTACATTACACAAATGATGAAAACAGGTCAGTGATACAATTATTTGGAGAGTTATGACGTTGATAAACCTTCACCTCTGGCAATGGTACATTAAACTATATATTTTCTGAAAAAAAGTGACCACCTTCCCTAATGCAGGACACCTAATTGTAAGATGGTTAGGCTAATTTTGTATTGTTATTACTCCGGTTGTTCCACCATGTTCAACTAATACAAGTGTTCCAGCGCTTATTACAAGTTTTCCAGTTTATTACAAGTGTTATCCAAGTATTAAACGAATTGATCTACACAGTGTGTTGCTGCATTACATACAAGGGACATTTCTAGTGAAAAACACATGCTTAATTACAGTTGTCACCGCTCCCCCCCCTGAATAAGTAATTCATGATTCTCTGTGGCAGTGCCTTCACACACACACACACACACACACACACACACACACACACACACACACACACACACACACACACACACACACACACACACACACACACATTCTATGCAACCTGATGAAGACTTGAATAGGTCGAAACCGGTCGTTGCTATTGGGTTGAGTCGTGTTATATCGCTGCTATTAGTATTAATCTGAATTTATTCTGATTTATGCTTATATTATTCACACATTATTCATACTGTGTATTAATATTTTATTTCTCCATTTTAGATTTAATCTTTCTTGGCCGTAGTGTTCGACACAAAGCCTGGTTTTGTTTTAATCATAGTTTCTTCTTTTTATATTTAGATTATCCTCTTTTGGATTATTTTAGAAATTTTCTTTTTTCTTTTCATTTTTCTCTAATTTTACCGGTAATTAATTATACTTACAATTAAATATTTTTGTAAAAAATCAGTTTGGAGTTAATTGTTGTTTGAATGAAAGTATAACACCTGTGCCAGCGCCTTAACTATCTTTATAAAACACACACACACACACACACACACACACACACACACACACACACACACACACACACACATACACACACACACACAATAAAAATCAGATATAGTTACAGGGCAATAGTTACAGGGCAATAGACTTTGGGCCTTGTATAACAATTCTTCATATCATCCGAACCGAAATTTGATGACATATTAAAAATGTTACCGGAGGTGTGTTCTGATACATTCTCCATATTTGATAACTACGCATATCCCTCTATTACACCATGCTAAAATTATTTACAAATTTTCTGCTAACTGTTTTGCTACAGGACAATAAGCTTTGATCATTAATTAACAATTTTCAATATCACCCAAACCTTACTTTGACGAACTATTAAGAAAGTTACCTGTGGTAATATACTGTTAATACTATATTTTTGCACATAAACAAAACAACATTAAGCTTTATCTAACTTTATTATACAGGCATCATAATAGGCTATGAGCCAGACCCTCAAATGTTCGATATTGGTCTCAATCAGAGGGAGACAGGCTAACCATTATTTGCGGGACGGCTACTGCCCCAAGTATTGGAAAATGTGTGATAGTAATGTCAGACTCTTTGCCATATATGTGATATCATCTCATTTAAAACATCACCGCTATTGCTCTTGCGGAGCATTTTTGCACTTAAAGTTATGGGAGTATGGTTCATTTAATGGCTCTCAAATATTTTATTTTGTAGGTATCGTCTAATAGTGTATCTCATGTGAAATATAATTGTATTGGCCCGGCAGTGATGTACGCCGAATACATGTGTGAAACAAATTCACGCGTCTATGCTCAATCAAACAATCTTTTTATCGCCAGCTCGTAAACATTCACGACCAAATCCATATTTAAGAAACAAAATAAAACTCCATTTAGCAGATATAGTCTCTTCATTGGTATTGTTGGAATGGAGATACGCATACAATAACAGCCAAGACAAATTTGGAACTTTAAATCACACATACCCTGAACAAAATGATAAAATCCAAAATGGCAACTACATAGTTACAAAAATCCTAAATTTTGCCTATCTTCTGGCATAGGCTGTGCAATGTCTTCATTTCTTTCAATGAAAATGCAATTCATGTGTAAAGAATATGAATGTTATTAATCAATATCATTGTACATTTATATTTGTAGGAGAGAAATAAATAAAATAATGATGACGAGACGTGTGCAAGATATTTAATGTGTTTATCTTAGCAGATCTATTGGCAGCAAATGAGTAGTAGTATTTTTGGTGGTGGTTGTGTAGTGATTCAATATTATATCTTTCCGCGTAAAATATTGGTGGTGGTGGCGAGGTTGTTTATGGTGGAATAGTTGTACTCTGGCTAGACGCTTACTTTAATGGAAAACCCAATCCAAGGACATCTGTATCATTTATGAATTTTTAAATTAGACATAAATTCGGAAGATCCACTCATCAGTATTCAAACATAAGATTCGTGGAATACCTTGCTGAATGTAGCAAAAATACGGATCCATGCCCCAGTTATCGATCTTGCTGATTCCATGACAGGTAAGGAAATTCCCCGAGTATTCTATCACAGGAACTGCAGGAGTGTGGTCACCATGAAACGATCTTTGGTAGCATTGAAAAGAGCAGTCTCAACTCCAAACGATAATACTGTTGCAATCTGTTCAGTCAAGAGGCAAACTAGGTCATTTTCAGAATAGCGCATCTATTATACAATATTGCATATTCTGCAGAAAGATAAAATACTACAAGGGCACATCAACTCGTGAAAAGGTGAGGAAGGCTGTTGATCGGAGAGAAGATGAAACACTTCGAGACTGTCCAGTATGCAAATGTGATATGAAAATCATTGCTGTCACAAGGAGGGACATAGTGGCCGCTGAAGCACACTACCATTTCTCATGCTACAGCAATTATACAAGACCTAGCACAAAAGACACACAACACAGAAACACAGACCATAAAAGCTAAGCTGGCAATATTCAAGAAGCACATGAAGAGTTGCTATGATTCATTCGGAAGAAGAAATCCCAAATAAAGTAATGGTTGAGATGGTTACACTATCTGAGTATCTTAATTTTATAATGATATCCAAAGGAATGCCTGGAATAACCACTTCTGTAAAGAAAAATCCCCGAAGAAAACTAAATTGAATTTGGAAATAGCATTCGTGTCTTCCAAGGCAATGGCGAAAAACTGATTGTTGTGCCAGACAGCATAACAATACAAGAATATCTGGAAAGGCAAATTGTGAAACATATCGAAAGTCATTGATAACATTCCATCCATTGGCCGTATCATCCTGTCGACATTGACAAGAAATATTTTCTTATTCTCGACTATCTCCAGCATTTCATACTTGGCCTCGTGACTAGTGATTCATAGAACGAGAATCCGTCCAACAGGGTAGTCATGCTGGTGTAATCTTTTAGCCATGACTTCATATACGCAGTAAGCTGTGGTCAACAAAGCCTACGAAACACCTGCTGCTCCCGTATGCAGTTAAGACTCTCATTGGAAATGTTGAACTGATTTGGATATTGAACTACATTGGAAATGGTATATCATACACATAAATTGAAGAAAATGACACGGCACTATATGCTAACAAAAACTTGCAGCTAACTTGAATGAACAAACAATCCTACCGGCAGGCAACCAGCCCTATGTATTCACCAATTTGGCGTGAGATAACATCGACAGGCTAGAATACCCTAACCGGAAAAGGAACTACACACCAAGTCAATGGTATTGCACTGCAGGCCAAAGTGTAAGGGCCACACCTTCCAAAGGTGTCACTCCCGAAGATTCAGAAACAGAAGCAGCGAACAGTTACCATGACACAGGTTGAATTGCCTGTGTGTATATTGGAGGTGAGCGCACTGTGCCACACCCACTACTAACAGTATCGACAGCCAGAGACGACAACAACAAATCAATGGAAGTTTCTCGCAACAAAGACCTACTTTGGGTAATTGGCAGGAAGGTGTATGCAGTAACACAGAAAATTCGATTGAACATCACTACCAGGCATCTATCAGCATCTCTCGAGATATTATCGGATATAGGTCTACTATAAATGCACCAGCCACAGATATGTCCACCGTCCCAGAAAGTTTGAAACAGCCTGAAAACATACGACAGATCCTGTACTTAAAGGATATCATTGTGGTCATGGACCAGGCTTTGTAGGCTAAAGCTGCCGAGATCATCTGGAATCATGCAGACCAATATGCTAACATCATACTTCATACATCATACACCTAGGCACAGTCCATACAATCTGCAATGTGATGTCAATTCTTGGTGCTCGTTTCCAAGATGCTGGTCTTCGGGACTTGTGCACAGAGGCAGGTATCATAGAAGTAGGCTCGGTAAATCGAGTTATGGATGGGAAAATGTACAACCGAGCAGTCCGTATGCACAAGAGTATATATAAAGCATTTATGAGACTTGCATGGATTGAATTCATCCCTTGGCTTGCGAAGATGCGATAAGACAAGACGCAGAAAGTAACCGCATTCTTAGCCGAAGTCACAGAAGAAGGACAAGATGAGTAGCAATGGAATTACCTGTTGGAAAACTAATCATTTACAGAAGTTCAAACTCTGGAAGCAATTCCAGGATCACATTCGTCATGACAATGGTGACCTATCATCATTCTGGATGTCATATTTCGATATCGTCGAAACGATCTTGCTTGCCCTGCTGGGTGCTATCCGAGAAGAGTATTGGCAGTTACACCTTTCTATCATACAACCCTTGATTCCTTGATGTTTCGCACATAACAAGGTAAACTATGCTTGCTACTTACCAGTGTACTATGCGCAGATGACAAACCTTTAAAACAAGACATCCTGGCTTGTTTCAAGCCTTCTTGGAAGGGTACTTCTCGGTCCAATTGTCAAACAGCAATCCATTTGTATGCATCCCAGTTGACCAGGCTACAGAGGTCACTGTGAACACGGATACAAAAGGATGACGATGCTATAATAGCACTGGTTACTCCAATCCATAGTTGGGTAGACCCATTTGCCATTTCCAATAGCCTCATGAGCATTTCCACAGCAAGAGGGGTGCCCCAGAATATAGTCACCGATCTAAAGAGAGCATGGAAAGTCGGCGTCAATCGCTACGCAAACTTCAAGACAGAGAATTGAAAGCAATCCACAGATCAAGAAATGCAATGACCCGTTAATCTGAACAAACTAAAGCCATTCAGCAACCTCAGCAAGAAGGAAACCAGAAGCAATTGCCGATCAGTAATTCGCCAAGCAGACAGAGCTATCTCTAGTCTAATTATTGTGATGGCGCAGAATCATAATCTTCGCATGGCATAGGTGCTCTCTCATCCTCTAGACCCCTTACTATAGGCACTGGCAACGCCAGAAGGCTTGTTGTGGAAAACAAACATAGCTGTTCTAACCACAGTCTTGCAAATAATATAACACCAGCTGAACAAATGCCCGACAATTCGGCAACAATCATTGATGGAATGTCCCTTATACAAAAGGTGGCAAGTGATCAAGCCAACTTTGCTGAAGTTGCTTTGTTTATCATATCAATGGCTCTGAAGGATGTAAACATGAGGATGGAAGATTTTGTTTCTTACACATACAAGGCGTCCTTCATCAAGAACAGTAAACGCTTAGCCAGGGGTGAGGAACATGGACTGGAGCTGAAGAACATTACAGTAGCACAAATTGTTAGGCAGTGGTGCAAGTTCCTCAACCATGTTGGAAACATGTCAAGCCTCATCCAGTTCCTTATAGAAGAAACCATAATACAGATATCGTCTATAAGGAAAGGGTCTCTTTGTGACATATGGTGACAGGTGCTATCAGATTATATCCAATGGTAGCAAAGAGGTAGTAGCACTGAAAAGTACACACGAGGAAGCGGACGGCCGTACGTTCTTACATTATGACCATATGGATATAGGTTGCAGGCATGTTACAGACCAATCTTGTCATGGAAACCTAATGGGCGTCTTTTATTGGTTTTTAATTAGTACAACTTTATAAACACTCAAAATACCATTAAAATAGTTTAGCTTAATCCATTAAAAATGCATGTGCATTCTATATATAGAGCACTACGAAGTTTTGGGTTGTGATATAAGAGAATTAGTAATTTTTGAGACCAATTTCTATTATATTTGGCATAGATATGACTCCCATCTTAAAATTATGTGTAAATGGATTCCTTGACCCGAAAAACCTACAAAGCACGATTTCATTGAAGCCTTTATCCCCTCGGAGTGCATCAATGCGAAAATGTATGGAGTTTTGTAACGGTTATTTCAGCCAACTTGAATTTTCTCAATTAGCTCAGGGTGTATGTGATTTAAAGTTCTATATTTTTTTCGTGACTTTTTTGAGTTGAAGAAAAAATATTTTTTGATTGATCATGGAAATTTGAATTTGCATTACACATGCAATCTTTATACAAACTTGTATAAGCAATTTCATGTCCTTGCACATTATATGCAACATCAGCTAATATCTACAATAGAAATTATTTAAGAGCCACTAATTGAACCCTACTCCCATAATTTTGGCGCATAAATGGTCCCCAAGCAGAATAGCGGTGGTGCTATAAATTTTCCAATACTAGGGACCCTAGCCTTGACTAAATTAATTGTTAGCCTTCCTCCCTCTGACTGATACCAGTGGACCCGTTGGCCCATAGCCTATAATGGTTTAAACATTGACCATATGTTATCACGACAAAAATGGCAGTTTCCCACAATGGCATGTACCGATTAAGGCTTGCCCCGAAATGCCCTGCGTGTTCCTTTGATTTTGGACTGTTCGCCCTCGATATAAAAAGACTAGTCCCCCTTTACTGTGAATCGTCCCTAATAAAAGGGAATATTCGCCCTTGTTGTTTTATATATGAATACAGATACAAACACAGATGACAAGAATGTCTTAGAGGAGGAAGTGACGTTATTAACGAAGAGAGTTCAAGATCTAGAGAAGGACAACAAGCAAATAAAACAACTGGTAGACATGCTTGTTTCATCTGAGGTAGTTTCGTTTCAAGATGGTGATGTATGGTCACTACATAGAATAGATGATAGACGAGGTGCGTGGGGTGATCTACGTGATCTACTCGCACTAAATATATCCATGAATAAAAGCAACGATGTCAGGTCGGGTAGTTCTAAGACAATGGCTGGTAGAGACTGTTTTAGACTTCCATCAAATGGAACAAAGTCACATATCTTTATTGAGGCGAGACACTTGGCCTACGTTCAAGTGGCTGAGGTATTGTTGAAAACTGATCCACAACAGGTAAATACCTGTATACACATATTATAATCTGCATTCAACTCTTCATGGAACACCAAAATCAAACCAAACATTTCATGTGAAATATGTCACCTGATAAAGACGAAGAAACATTCTATTAAGTAGAGGTTTCAGAAAGTGTCCCAATACCAGGTCCATGGTTGAACTGTACTTAGTGGTCCATGGTTGTACTGTACTTAGTGGTCCATGGTTGTACTGTACTTAGTGGTCCATGGTTGTACTGTACTTAATGAATGTGATGCATATATTCTATATTGGTAAATATTTGGAATGAATGGTTTATTTCCAATTTTCAGTTACAAAGTACATAACATATTATAGTACAAATTCATGCAATAACAAATTTGATGAATACAAACATACATTAATTATTGTGCTAACATTTTACACAAAGAGATGCCCAGCCTGTACGATACTTATAATTTATTATAATATATATATATATATATATATATATATATATATATATATATATATATATATATATATATATCTGTGTGTGTGTGTTGGGTTTGTCTGGGTAACTATTTGCACGAGGACCCGATACCTAAATATCATCTGCACAACAAGAACTTCCAGGTGATGACTGCATCAGGTGATGTGCTGACCATGTCATTGCAGGAGATGGGAGGTTCTGACACTGCTTCTATCATAAAAGCCTTTCCAGACATGATTGACCAGGTAATATAATGTAATGATAAGGTATGTGTAACGATGAAGTATATGTACATGTGGATCTTCAAGTACATTCATGTACATCATTTATCTATACAGTTTAGATAGACAAACATATTGTGATTTCAAGGCCTGTCATGTTCGGTTACTTGTAGAAGTACAATTACTTTCACTAATTTGTATATATTTATTTGTTTATATGAAACCATGTCAGCTAGGCCTAGGATCTCCCTTGGGAGTTGAGTTAGACTGAATGGATACAAATGTGTTGCTCACAGTATCTAGGTCGTATGCAAATTTAAACTCTATTCTGCAGCTTGCTGAGGTGAATCACGGCAGTAAACAGGTGGGAGATACGCCAGGAAGGTTGATATCCAGCTTAATCAACACCATTAGCGATCAGGGACCTACAAAGTCAACCTTCAATCACCAGTTGGATATTCTGGGCAATGAGTTGCTGCCAAAGACTGTGGAGAAATGCCAATTGGTCTACATTATCGGATGAGTCACGATCTTCAAAGATGAAGATGGCACACTTTTGGTGCAATATGTATTAATTTTGCCAGTGAATGTGATCAAAGTCTGAAAAGCTGGAATTCCGTCCTGAAGACTTCTAATATGATAATTTTTCAGACAAGCCTAAGTCCGTTGAGAAATGTAGGGAGGTACAGAAATAAATGGATAGTATGAGAGATCCCGGATGTTCGATGTTGGTGTGGCTAATGTATTAAGTTAATGCATGGCTTCTCTGCACAGCTTGGGTTTTTTTTCTCAGTATGGACGCAGAAGGAATATGAAGATGGGTTAATTGTATTAAGCATCATTTAATTATAATCGCATGTTTACATGGTTATACAATAATTAAATTAATATAGCATAATAAGCTACGGGTGTTGATTTATGTTGAAAAAAGGTTATTGGTTTTTAATTCATTTTAAGCAATGTTTATAATGGATATGATTGTTGCCTACAATAGATCGATTCAATTACCCCTGCCGCGACCATGCGGCTGAATTTAGGCTATTTACCAGCTACATTTGGATTTTATTTATAGTCCATTAAGGGTATGTGATCTCCAGATCATAATTTGGCATTTAATCGGAATGGCATAGACTTCGTCCAATAGATATATGCCACTAAACTAAGTAACGTTCAGCGCGATTTGGATGGCTGTCATGGTCCGGCCTGTCTAGTTCAGATTTATTTATGTAGAACCTTTGCCATCTGACATGACGATGTGAATGGATAAAATCAATGATCACACAGATTATAATTTAACGGGTGATTCCTATTACTGTAACATTGGTATGTATGCATATCTTATATTGAAAGTGAACTGTTTTAATTTCTGATTGCTTACTACATGTAAATTGCAAGGGTGTTAATACCCTAATGTAATAAAACAAATTAATAATATATATGTGATACATATATGATTGGTTCCCAGGCACAAGTAAAAATAATATTTCCAAAAATCTACAAAATTCAGCTAAAAATCGGTCCGCTCAATCATTGAGTTATATCATGATAAGTATTGTGTTAAATCCCTTGGAAAGACACAATCGTTCAGCTGAAAAACTAGTCTCAGTTTCCGTGCAATATGAAATAATTTGCTGAAAGATTTCCAGTAATTACCGTTAGTGAAAAGTTGCCATCCCCTATTAACAGCGGGCGCCATAGCTGTTTTTAACCCCGAGACTGCAGTTGGTAACCGATGCAACGCATTTCACCTGGCTCGGTTTATTGTCTGATTTTCGCAGTGTTTGCAGATAGCAATAATCATATATACTAGTTAAGCAATAAATTATTGATATATTTCGTAAGGAGTCCTACTTATTATTCATGGATGCATACCATGGAACAGTTGGCACGACAAGACTAATGCAATTGCAAATAAATTAGTTAATTGTTTATGGACTTAATTAAAATGTAATGAACTTAGTGTGACTTTAAAATATTTAAAAAGTGGAATTCGTAGGTGGATGATTGACAGTAATTTTGTTGTTGTTGTATCTCCAGGGATTTATCCTGGGCCATTAGAACCGGGGGTACCAGGTTAAGGAATAGGTTAATTATATATTGTTTCTATAAATGTATGTTATATTGACTGATATGTATTGATATATTTTCAGTTTGAATTGGTTCTTTATGGGAAACAGGTTCCCTAGAGCAATGTTTCCTGTTTGGCATTTAAAGGTTTTTTTTATCTCTAGGTTTTACCCTGGGCCATTGGGGGGGGGGGGGTTCTGCTTGTTTCTATAGATTTATTTTATATTAACCGATATGTATGGAAGAATTTCAGTAGTATTTTAACACTTTAACGTGTACTTTTTATGAGTGTATTCCACTGACACGTAAAACGTGTGTGATTGCATCTAAAATGTTGAATTAATCGAGAATATTACTAGCAATTTAGATAATAATTTGGTAACTATCGGTGATTTTATAGATTTGAAGAAAGCATTTGATACCATAGCTGGATCATACCATTTTGATTAAGAAACTATGTCCGAGGTATTGTTTCAAGTTTGTTGTTTATGATGATATTTGTTCAGATTATAGAACTATGCTATGTGGAATTCCACAAGGTTCTATTTTGGGACCTATTTTATTTTTTACTATACATCGATGATCTGGCAAATATTTCAAATAAATTAAAATTTATATTGTTTGCTGATGATACTAATGTATTCTATGCTGGTAAAAGTATAACAGATGTTAATAATGTGCCTAACAATGAATTAAGCCAAATTATCTCTGAATTGTCATGGTCTAATCATATTAACTCTGTTTGAAAACAACCACTTACACATGTTATACTGTTCATTAATACTTCCCTACTTAAAGGGAATGTCCACCTTCATTTAAAATTTTCAGGAATAATAGTTATGCTCACAGATATCATAAATGGTGTAAACGATCACCAATACATTAAATAATCCAGTTCAAAGTATTGGTTAATCGACTTTAAATGGCTCGTGGGCGCCGCCATTTTGAAGCTAGACAGATACCGGAATCTCCTGAATGCTGACGTCACTATAACGCAGCAGTTTGACCGGAAATCTGTATAGTCCGTACAAAAGCATGTAAATAAGTGTGAGAAAAGAATTATTCCAGAACTAAACGACATTATCTTGTTAAAATTACGTCACGCATGACATATAGCAATATCAGTTTAAGCCGGAAGGAACCTTAGAAGAGGAAGATGATTCCGATTGTTTCGAAGAAAGCTGAATCGTCGAAGAAACCTCGAGGAGAACTGACAATACTGACTGGTTTCTGTGTGAACCAATGGATTCCGAAAAGGAATCTCTTTGTTGCCATTCCATGCAAAATTTGAACTGTATTTTAGCTAATTCAAATGTAAAATGTATATCAAAACATCCCGATTTTTCGCTGTATGTCTAAACAGCGGGGTATTGTAGATGGTATCTGTATCCGAGTTAGTCTAGAGATTGCTCATATGACGTCAGAGCATTTGAGTTTTCTCCTTCCCGCCTTAAAATCTGGCTTCCGGTGCAGCTGTAATGGCGGCCCTAGAGTAATTTGGATTATTTCCCTATATCTATCATATCAGGCATATTTCGTGATTATTATTTTGGAATTTATGGTTACTGTTCTAAGCATTACACATTTAAAAAATATTTTCTGATCAAATAGTTATTTGGCTGGTTCATACCCGCCGGCCTGACTATATCTACGAATTGTTCTTCATCAACCATGATTATCCGTTTACCCCTATCTTGACTCAAAGGAACTTGTGTAGTACCGCTCATGTCATCCCTCGTAGCAATTTTAAACAAACCAGACTGTTTAGGGGAATATAAGTGACGAACATTGCCTGGAATGGGAGAGATTACCCCTCCGCGTTAGAGGCAGATTTTTCACCCCGGGTGGTGGACAAATGCTCTATCCCCCGCCTTTGGGTCGGTTCTTGTTCATAATTGTGTTGAGAAGCTTGATTCCGTACCACTTTTCCACAATGGGGGATGGAATTCAACTTTCTGTGGTAAGGGGAATGCTATATTTAATAAAGCGCCCTTACTAGCAGGAGCCATTCAAAGGCGCTGTACAAATAATATGTAATATAATAATAACCCCAAAAAAGATGGTAGTAGGCAGCTCGGCATACTGATGCGACATGTTCATGCATGTTAATACATTGGTCAAAAATAACCCCTAGATTTTTTACTGGCACATTAGGGTAATCGAAGATGCACCCATCTGTAATGCTGGTGTCTTTAGGGATTTAACACAGTGTGGTGATGCCAAATATAAAATATTTGTTTTATTATCATTTAGTTTTAGAAGATTTTGAGTCATCCATAGCCGAATATCGGCAATACAATGTTCTAAATTCTTCAAGGAAGAGGAGAAATTTAACTCATTGTCAGGATCCAGTGATATATACAACTGTGTGTCATCAGCATACAAGTGATATTTAACCCCATATCGCTGCGCAATGATCCCAAGAGGACGGGTATACATTGTGAAAACCAGAGGACCAAGAACTGAACCCTGTGGTACACCAGATAACAAAAACTGAATGTCAGATAAAATACCATGAACAGACACTCTCTGGGAGCGTTGTTCCAGATAGGATCTAAACCATTCAAGTACTCTACCTGACAGACCAAACATGTCTTTTAACCTAGAAAAAAGTACATTATGGTTAACTGTATCAAATGCAGCAGACAGGTCCAGAAGAACAAGTATTACTGGCTTACCTTGATCAATTGACATCATAATATCATTTTTCACTCGAACCAAAGCTGTTTCAGTGCTGTGACCACTTTTATAGCAGACTGTAGTGATTCATTAAGGTTATTATTGATTAAATATTTGTTTAGGTGGAAAGCAACGGCCTTTTCTTTATCTGAGTTGATATTATTTGGGAGGACAGTTTGACTTTTATGTAATACTTTATTCACAACACTGAAAACAGTCCTTTGATTTCCCTTGGATGCTTTGATCTTTTTATTATAATATTCAGATTTAGCAGAGGCAAGGGTATTTTTAACAAGAATTTTACTGACCTTGAACATTTCAAAATGAACACACAAACTAGTCCTGATCCACAGCTGCTCACAATACCTTCTGTATCTCTTTGTAGCCTGTATGTTCTTATTATACCATGGAAGCATTGGTCTGCTTGGCATTTCCTTTGTCCTTAAAGGTGCATGTTGATCTACAATGTCCCTCAATGTACTATCATAGAGATCCACCAGATGATCCACATCATACGGTGGATCCAATACCAGAGAAGAGACTCGCAGATCAGCACTTATATCTTCTATATGAAATAACTTTAGCTGAAACAGATTGTTTCTGTAAAGATACATTAATGTTAACAAGGAAATGATCAGACAGCATGGAAGACACAGACAAATTGTCATCATCACGGGAGATGACAAGATCTAAGATGTGACCATATCTGTGTGTTCTTTCTTGAACATGCTGCCTGAGATTGGCAGATCTAAGAATGTCAGCCAGTTGTTTGGTATCTGCATTCCTCTGGCAATCCCAATGTATATTGAAATCACCTAAGATCAACAGATGACCACTGTTGGTAGCAAGAGAGTCAACAAATCCTGAAAATTCCTTGAAGAAATCTGCTGCTTTCAGGCCATTTTTCTTAGTGTGGTCTAATCGGTAAATAATGGCTACACGAACACTTATCCCCCAGATATAAAAGGCAGTTGATAATTTTCAAAAGACTTCAAAGAATCACGGAGAAGAATTCCGATTCCCCCACCTTTTTTTGTGAATCCGAGCTGCAGATTTATCTGCGGGTCGCATCGCCTCGGACACCCGACGGATAAACTTATCTACAACATTACCCCCCGGATACGCTTGTTGCCTAGTTTCGTCATCTCGTTCCCGAATCTGCTTGACTTCCATAGGACAAATTGTATCCTACATGCAGTTTAACATTAATTGTGAGTTAAACATTCATATAAGGGCTTATTTTGTCCAGTGTGTTTTGTTTGTCCTTCGGCACTGGAGGTGTGGGGTTATAGCCAGTTCTCTGTTATATGTTAAGAGGCGAGCCAATGATTCGTGACGCTCAACGGTTTGTGGCCGCCAGTTCTTGGAGTCACACGAGTATCGATGTCGTGGCCGCGAGGTTTGGTTGGGTTTGTCTTGTGGTGGCTTCAAGTATATGAGATCCTGAAGGGTATAGACAGGCTGGAATCTAACTAATTCGTCTCGCTGCTGACATATCAAACACCAGACGGCCTAGCTTCAAGCTAGTGAAGCGCCGCTTAAGATCAAGTTTGAGGCAAAATGTATTCAGTCAGAAAGTGACAAACCATCGAAACGGGTTACTAGCACACGTAGTATAGACAGGTCTACAATAAATACATTCAAGTCACGGTTAGATTAGGGAGCGTTACAATCTGCCGTGATCCGTTCATTAAAAATATC
Organism: Paralvinella palmiformis; assembly: GCA_025642065.1. Taxonomy (NCBI): domain Eukaryota; kingdom Metazoa; phylum Annelida; class Polychaeta; order Terebellida; family Alvinellidae; genus Paralvinella; species Paralvinella palmiformis. The sequence goes on from JAODUP010000055.1 coordinate 669,301, forward strand.
TTACAAAGAAAACAAGACTTGATCGGAGTTTTTAACAGGCTGTGCCACCACCACTCCGTATATCTGGTATCAAAGTATGGTATCATTGCTTTTGCTTGTAGTTCGGGGATGGTGGAGTCCTTCTCCGTAGAGTTTCTGTATCTGAAAATGGCTTTGCAAAGTTCCGGTCCCGGACGTACCTGTGCCGAACCTTTACAAAAAATTAGGGTGTGTTGTTTGGCTTTTGCCAGATGTATGGGTCTTTTTTTAAATAAGTGTATTATTATGTGTGGCGTGCTGTGACTTTGTGTATTATAATGACTGCTTTTTCTGTGTCGGCTAGGTTGTGTTGTGCCGGAGTTAAGAGTTGTTTAAGAGGTTGTCGGCAGGCTGGGAAGGCGGGACAATTAATTAGGTAGTGGACGGGGTAAAGTTTTGGTTACAATGTAAGCAGAGTGCTTTATTATTTGGGCCAACAAAGCTTTTTGTGTGCACCCAGCAGCGAAGGCGGCGTATGTGTACTTCTGATATTCTGTTGTTATGCTATTCTGTTGTTTATGTGAATGCCGGGAACAATGGTTTTATTGTACCAGGTACTTAATTTAGCTGTGTCTTGATTTGGTGTTATTTGTTGTGTAGATATTCTTTTATCATGTGTGTGTAGGCACCTGGTGTCTGTTCTGCGTGTAGGATGTTGGTTAAGTTAGTGGCTTCGTTGGTCAGAGCGTCGGCTCGTTCATTACCCTCGATATTTGTATGGCTGGGAACCCAATGTAGAGTGGTTAGACTGCCACGTTGGCTTAATGCTGAGGCGGAGTTAATAATTTTCGTTGTGATTTCTGGATATGTTCGTGTTTTTGTTTGCGCCAGGATTTTGATGGTTGCCATCGAGTCTGAGTATGATTGTATCTTCGTGTCTGTCTTGTAATTTAGATGTGATTTGTACTGGGTCCGGTTTTGTCGCTGTTCTTAATATGTATTTAGCTGTGTTTCCTCTTATGAGATGGGCAATAGGGGGGATTCCGGCTTCTCTACTGATAATGGCAGAGGGGGCAGTAGGGGGGAGTCCTAAGACATATTTAAGTGCAGTTCTTTGTGCTATTTCTATGTGTTTAATTGTTGTTTTAGATGCAAGTAGGTAGATTGGGGCCGCATAAAGAAGTATGGATTGAATTAGGGCTTTATAAAGATTAATAAGATTTTTTGTGTTTATTCCTACTTTAACATTATAAATAATTTTTATTATGTTTAGTCGAGAGTAGATTTTTTGTTTTCTTTGTAGTGCGTGTTTGTTGAAATTGAGGTGGTTGTCTATGATGACGCCTAAGTATTTGTATTGTTTGACTATTTCAATGTCTTGTTTGCCTATATGGAAGGTGTTGTGTTGTTTTGAATTGGTGTTGAAGGCAATTATTTTAGTTTTGGCCGGGGAGGAGTTTAGACCTAGGTCATTCATTGGCTTTAGATGATGTTGTGTCGAGAGCGGTTTGTAGTTTTTTGGCCGGCCTGTGAAATAATGGCTATGTCGTCGGCGTAAGCCAGGATGTCGACACATGGGGGTTAATGATATGGAGATTAGTACTGTAATTAGGGCGTTAAATAGTGTAGGTGAGAGGGCGGAGCCCTGTGGGGAGCCTGTAGTAAGTGGGTGTGAGTCAGATTTTACCCCTTGAACTGTAACTTTAATTTCACTATTGTCTAGGAAGTCTTCTACCCACGATATTATTCTTCCCTTGATACCCAGGGAGATTAAAGCGTCTAAGATGTCGATGTGGTTAGCCCTTTCAAAGGCCTTATCTAGATCCAGAAAGGCAGTGTAGACTGTGCCGGATCGGGTTTTTCTTCTTCTGTTGGTGATTAAGTTTACTAAATGTAGAATTGGGTCGACAGTTGATCTGCCTTTTGTAAACCCGAAGAGATTTTTTGGTCTGGGCAGTTTAAATATTAGTCTGGTGAGAATTAGTCTTTCCATGATTTTTAGTATTGTAGGGGGGAGAGATATTGGTCCGTGGCCTCTGCCACCAGGTTTAGGGATAGGGACGACTATTGAGGTCTGGGAATTCGTCCTTCTCTCCAGGATTGGTTAAAGAGGTTTAGAAGTCTAACTTTGAAAGAAGGGGGAGATTTGGAGTAAAAGATGTATGTAAGTTTGTCTTCTCCAGGCGCGGAGTTTTTTTGGTGTTGATAAAACTGTTTCCAGTTCGTGTGGTGTGAAAGGAGTGTCTATCTCTGCGTGTTCACTTTTTGCTAGGTATATTGAGTGTAGTCTGTCTGGTTGTTGTTTTTCTAGAGCTGATTTGACCTCTTCGGGTAAGGTTTGGTGGTCAGTTCTAGTGGCGAAGTGGTGTGCTAATTTGTTTGCTTCTTCTTTGGGGTTGATTACTTTAGGTTGGGAAGATTTACCCCGGATTTTTTTATCTCGCGCCAAATTTTCGCCGAGCCCATGTCCCCGAGTTGTTTGCACCAACTGTCAAATTGGTCCTCTTTAATTGTGTGAAGTCGTCGTCTCGTTTCCCGTTGAGCTGGTCTTAGTTCTGCTCTATTTTGAGATGTCGGGTGAGCTTTAAAAACTTTTGTCAGTTTACTGACTTCTTTGGTCCATCTCCTTGCTTCTGGTGTTAAGAAGGAGCGAGGACGTCTTGGGCGATTTTGGAGGACTATGGGGATCGCTGCTGTTGCGGCTTCGTTAATATCGTCAGCTAATTTACGAAGTAGGTCATCTAGATAGATTATTGTCGGTGTCGTCGGCAGATATTTCGTGTAGTCTGTAGGCAAACTGTTTCCAGTTTGCTTTGTCGGTGTCCTATTTGGGTTGTCCTAGGCTTTCTAGTACGTTCGTGAAAGCGTCAGATAGTACTATAACTGTGGCTATGTGGTCTGAGGTTAGAGCTTCTAATTGGCTCCAGTCTGCTATGGCCGCAATTTCAGGGGAAGCTATGACAAGATCGAGGGTCAACCCATAGACAGTGGTGGGGACTTTGGGATCATTTAATAGTATAGCGTCACAGTCACTTATTTGTTGCTGTAAATGTTGTCCTGGTCTGGTGTTTTTTGAGACCCATGTTGTAGTATTGGCGTTGAGATCGGCTGTTATTAAGTAATGTTTATATGAATTTGTTGCTTGTTGTATATCATATAGGTGGTTAGGGGAGATTTTTTGGAAGGGACGTATGGTATCAAGGTATCAGTTAGGTATATATAATATGTGGAACCCTGCTGTGGGGGGAACGCTCGCTTATATATTATTTACCGGTGTGGGGGTATTTGATGCAGTTGAGGGCGCTCTACCCTGGTGGTGTTTTAATGACCATCAGGTCAGTGTTAATTTAACTATCAACTAACCACTCCGTCTAAACAAACTCAGTTGATCGGGTAGTTAATGATATACATTCTAACATTGTCTGTAGTTTTTGATTTGGTATTATATTGTATTCTAACTAATTGATGATATATTGTATTTTAGCTATTTGGTAATTTATTGTATTCTAACTAATTGGTATGGGGATATTTGATGCAGTTGAGGGTGCTCCACCCTGGTGGTGTTTTAATGACCATCAGGTCAGTGTTAATTTAACTATCAACTAACCACTCCGTCTAAACAAACTCAGTTGATCGGGTAGTTAATGATATACATTCTAACATTGTCTGTAGTTTTTGATTTGGTATTATATTATATTCTAACTAATTGATGATATATTGTATTTTAGCTATTTGGTAATTTATTGTATTCTAACTAATTGGTATGGGGATATTTGATGCAGTTGAGGGTGCTCCACCCTGGTGGTGTTTTAATGACCATCAGGTCAGTGTTAATTTAACTATCAACTAACCACTCCGTCTAAACAAACTCAGTTGATCGGGTAGTTAATGATATACATTCTAACATTGTCTGTAGTTTTTGATTTGGTATTATATTGTATTCTAACTAATTGATGATATATTGTATTTTAGCTATTTGGTAATTTATTGTATTCTAACTAATTGGTAATATATTGTATTTTAACTATTTGGTAATATACTGTATTCTAACTAATTGGTAATATATTGTATTTTAACTATTTGGTAATTTATTGTATTCTAACTAATTGGTAATATATTGTATTTTAGCTATTTGGTAATAAATTGTATTTAAGTAAATCGAGGCCGATGGTTCCCGAAGGCGAATATAAAACGGGGCGATACTAACTGATGGGCGAATAAAATCGAGGACGAATGGTCCAGTTCTTGCATAGGCTGCCAGCTTCAAAAAGAGTCTTTCCTTCAACTTAGAACTAGATCGTTCGCGATGAATAAAATATCACTTATAGAAGGTCTTAAAAATTCACCGAAAGGTCAATTAGAATATGACCCATACTGGCTTAAAGAAGGAAAATCGGAGGTATGTTCTTAAACGTGAATACGTTGTTAAATCATACATAGTAAATCCTAATAAATCTTAAGATTAGATCATCTAATCATGTTAGAATTAAGGATAAAATTAATCTCTAGACTACATAGTAGACCTCACCCCGGAGACCTCGGCCCAGGGAAAAAAAACTTCGGCCCCCGTCAAATATTGAAATAAACTTTATTATAAAGGATATCTCGCTATACCTATAGTATAATAGTAATATAGAGGGTCTAGTACAAAGTAGTAGTATAGACTCTCTAGTATACTAATACTGAGCTATCAAGCTATGCCATGACACTTGACAGAGGCCTGGTACTGCTGTAGACTTAAATTCAATCAATTGAACAGTTAATAAGTGTCTGTGTAAGATAAATTCCTAGAAAAATGTGTAACTTCTGGCATGGTTAACAATCTTTTGGGTAAGTAAGTAAACAGACAAATACTGCTGTGGCACCCCAAGTGAGCATTTAACCAATTAAAATGGTCTCAATACCACAGGCCCCCCCCCCGTGACACCACCACATAGCATACCTGTAATCTATATAGAGATATTGTTATTTAGGAATAGGAAATAATTAATTTTATCATCTCACCAGGAAACTTGCCCCTCCTCTCCTAAAACTGTGCCTACTATAGTCTGCCCCCAGACCTAACTGTTTAATAACCATTTGAGATATTTTGTAAACTTACCATATGTCAGTGGTTTAGTACCCAGCAGGGTTGTGAAAGTAAATAGAGAATCTGACCCCTGCTGTGCGGAGCTAAGCAAATACATTCATTTCAAGGCTCCTACTGGACAGTGGAATATCAACACATCTTTGATGATTAGAAAATATACTCTTACACCTCTTTAGCTAAAAACGCCTTGTGGTTAGGCTTGCGCTAATTTTACCACGTTAACACTTACATGTGCTGTTACCAATATACTTGAACCAAATTGATCCAGAACTTTGGTTCCATATATATATATATATATATATATATATATATATATATATAATATGCACAATGACTGTGGCACAGCACATGTGCATTTAACCAATTAAAATGGTCTGAATACCATGGGCTCCACCCACAACACGGTGACACCGCCACATAGCATGCCTGTAATCTATATAGAGATATTGCTATTTAGGAATTTGTCCCCGTTCGATGTTTAGAATGGGCCAAATAAAATTAAATCCACAAATTAATTTACCATTAAATTTTTTAATTCAAAAAAAATTCCTTCCATGACAATCCTCCTTGGAATATAAACTACTCAGAGTATGTATTCCAAGTAGGTACTCAGAGTACCTACTCATGGTAAAAGGAGTCAGGAAAAAAGGATTTGGAATTGATAAATTTGAGGTGGAATTGACCCCATTTCTGGTTAGAATCAATTTGTGGCATTTTTAAATGGATGAATGAAGTTGTAAACTTAAGCGATGTACTTTCACTGTTTACTTGGAAACACACAACATGCTACTTTGCTGCATCTGTAATGGGATTTATATTAGAGAATTAATTTCACACAATAAGTTTGTCCGATAAATTATATCTATTGAACCATTAGATTTATCTACCTGAAAATAACACAATATGTAATGAATAAACTTCACCTATCCGTTTTTTTGGATGGAAATATTACTATTAAACTGTTAGGTTATACTACCTGGAAATAATTATCTTTATAGCTACCATGATTCAATTCTGTTGGCTATGCATTGGAACATAATAAACCCAAGGAGCTGTCTGCTTCAGAACAGTAGCCACTGAACAAAATCTACCCGGATTAATAAATGCACCATCTGCTCCAGATCCATCCGATGAGTTTGGCTTTCTGTATATCTGGTTGAAGACAATGTCGATGAAATCCTTTATCCAGTGCTGTAGCTACTCCATCAGCGTGTGTATATTGTAATAGTAGCGTGTGTATATTGTAATAGTTCAACAGCCAGATGTTTCATCTGTGGCTTGCCATCAAGCATCACCCCGACATGTATAATTTCCTGTTCTGAGTTTGCCTTGTCAGTTGCGACATCTGTCATAATGGAGAAGTGAGTGTCATTTAGGTGGGTTTTCAATTAATCAGAATACACTCCAGCTGTTGGATTACGATGCCAGCATGTCACAACTATGAACCAATCAAAATTCCAGGGTACTTTCCTGTACTAAGTGTATTCATTAATTGTTCGAGGTAGTGTCTGCACGTATTTATGCTAAGTAGTGAGTTTCGTATTTCTTACGTCTACCAGTTTAGGGGTTTAGCGATCTTTTTTTGGCAGTAAATATTGGCTGCTACACCAAATGTTGGACAGCATTTTGATGAAACTGAGGTCTAATTGCTGCCTTTTGTTAATTTAGAGTCCTGGCACACCAACTGAAGCTCGGTTTGACAGTAAGAATTAATATTGCTGAAAAAATAAGATGAAGTCTGATTTTTATACCTAAAACTGCCAGTTCAATATGTTAATCAGTCTACCTGGTACTTGGAAACCATCATTTTGTTGATATGTCTGCTGGATAAAAGCATAAACTATGTTTGTACAAAGAACGCAAACCTAAAGTAATGCTGTGTGGTTATTTTTAGTTGTGATTGGTACTGTACAAGAAATAAATTACGTGAAAAATATATATCTTTTCAGGGCATTCTGATGAAGCTGACCTCATCACCTGAGCTGAAGAACCAAACTAGTTCTCATTTAGATGGTCAGCATCTAAATGATGAAAACCAAGACCTGTGTTCACAAACGAGTGCTACTAGGTAGGACCATTTATAATGATATGTGACATGTTTCCTTTATAATTAATTGGAAATAAGGTGCATACAAAATAATGCCCTGTCTTGCACTATAATTCGTACACATTTTCTGGATTACCATCAAAGTGTGCAGTGAATCATGAACTTACTACCTTACCGTTGTCACTGTTTTCCATCAAGTGAAGCAAAAAACTGGCATGTATATTATTTGAATAATGGCTAGATCCGAGCCAAATTTGGAAAGGACCAGGATGCTCTCTAAGGCTGCTAAACCACAGAGAACCATAGGCTCAAAATAGAATATAGACCAAATAGAACTCTACTTGCATACATCAGTGTCATGGCATTTTATCCCATGAAATTTTAATGTAATTTAAAACATAACACAAGAAGTTATATAACATTTGCAAGACCACTTTAGAACTTGAGGATGTTAAATAAATAATGCGATCATTTGTTGAGGAATTTGTGCATCGTACCTCGACTATCAGATTGCCTAGCTTCTATATTGGGTGCGCCACTGAGCTCGAATCTTTTCAATGATATTGGCCTATTGAAGTTTGTTGTTATTATTACATATGATGCTAGTAATCTTCTTATATAATATCTTGAAAGAAAATATTATCCAGTACCATCATACAGTGGAACAGACAAAATTAATTAATCGATAGGCAGATGGGAATATTAATATTATCCCAACAGGAATTGAAATTACTTGATTTGACATTGGAACTGATAAAAATAAATTGAAAGGTTGATATATTTTCCAGTCTTCTGAGATATTAAAAAAATTCCATTCTAGTGCATGGGCTATTCCATTCACGTTTTTGCACTTGCATAGATTTCCTTACTTTCTTGGTCTCTGTCGCACATCTGGATTCAAGTGATGCTAGTATCTACTTTTTAAAAAGTATTAGACTTTTTTTGATATGTGTAGTTTTAATTTGATACTTTTTCTAACAAAGATATTTTTTTAAACCTGAATTTGGTATTTATCTATTGAATATTAATTTAATTATGATATATTGTAATGCCTCATTTCCTTTATGTATACTGCATTTTCATAGCTGCATGCATAAATTAGCGATTTAACTTGTGGTACATGCACTTGCTACCTAGTTGTTCTAAATATGTAAAAATTCACATAGTTGGATAGTTTGTATTATAATTATAAACTATATAATAAATATGACTGGACAGTTGATTAGAGAATTGAGCCCTTCAGTCAGTAGCATGGGCCAATTTTAAGCTGTGATAGGTTTCAGCCTTAATCATGCCAGTTGATTTGGCCTCAAACAAATGACGAGTTTGTATCCCAGGCGATTCAATTATTCTATGAACGGGTTAAAATGTATAAGTCAATTGATGATTATCACAATGGGAGTGGTGAGCGCATAGTCATGTTGGTGTCCTGTTGTGGCTCATAATGTGTTTGAAGTGTGTAAAAGGCATCTATCACTGATAAGAAATGAAAAATGTCTAGTTTCTTTAGTGATCCCACGCCGTGTAATAATCTTCATAAAATTAATTTGCATTTTGCAAATTAAGGAGAGCATTTTTCTACTCCTGACATTTTCAAATGATGATGACTGGTTTTATTTGTTTATTGACTGTATATTGTTAATACCATAGTCATGTAATTTGATTGATGCACGCCCGGTGAAGTTTAATTGGATAAATATTTGGTAAAGTTTCATGAACCAAAATAATATCCTTCTCAAATTTCTAGGTTCAACAGCTTACCTTCTTAGTAATAGGCTGATTACTGATAACATTCATAAATACGTGTAATCATGCAATTATCAATTCATGCAGTTTTGAATCTTGAGGACTTGGCATTTAGTGGAAGTAAGAAATGATGTCTAACCCAGATAATTTATTAACACATTATAATGCTGGTTTATATCAGACTGCTAATTAATGTAACACATAAACAATGTTATCTCGATGTTGGTACCTAACAGTGTAAAACTCATATTATTGCACCCAGTAATTCTTACCCAATAAACCTGTAATTAAAGTACATGTATACACAGTTCTGTGTTTCGCAGTTGTTAAAAACATGAGCACAGACACACGTTCACACAGGGAGAGAGGGGGGGGGCGAAATTAAAAACTGACTGAAGAAAACTAGACAATATCTCATTAAATGGAAGTATTAGCTACTTAAAAACACAAAATCAACGATGCTCATTTTGTTCGCATAATCTTCAATTCGTGTTATTAATGTCCACGTATTCTTCTGGGAAAGTTTCATTATTTTTCTTCTGTTTAGCTGCTGTCTTTTACTGCCATGATCCTGTTCACTAACTTGCTATTAAGTGGGGGTTTTAATGCCGTCGTCAGCAGTTTGGATTGCCCAGCCCGACTTATTTTTTGCTTACTGCAGTTAAAGTGCTATTCATCCCATCCAACATCCGACCGTTGTGGCGCCATCCGGTGTCTCTGATTGCTTGGCCAATACACCCACGGCACATGCTGCTATCCTAATAGTTTCTCAAAGAATGTTAAAATCACCTTGACAAACATGGTACAGATCACTGCCGGCAATACAGTAAACAACAACACCCACCACGACTGAGACCACGACTTTACGTGAAGCGGTGAGAACCCTTCTTCGTTCCTTTCTTGAGACCTGATCTCATCCAGTGTCTGGCCATCATTGAGCAAGACCAGCCTGCCAAAGATCTGCTTCAGCTCATCCGCAGGACACTCGCCCTCACAGAAGGCGAGCTGTGTGTCTAGAATATTTGTCAGTGCCCGGTCAGCCTCCTGTTTTAGCTCTTCTAATTCGTTGTTCACGTTCGAAATGATCTCCGCTTGGCGGCGTAGTTTTGTTAGCGCATTCAACTGGATCGCCTCTGTTTGTTGCGCCATTTTGATTTCGATATCTGAACACGTCTCCTTCAGCTGTGCCTGCAACTCGGAAAGCTTGTCCTTCACGGCACTTATTGTGTTCACCGACTCGGTGGAGTCGGTACTGTGGTGTTCCTCGACTGATTCCAGAAGGGTTTCGACCATGTCTTCAATTCGGCTCACCAGTTCTTCTCTTCGCTTGCTGATTGCAATCAACACGTGACGTTTCCTCTCCGTCATTTCATCGACGATCTCCTCCGCTCTTTTCTCGAGATACTGTATGGCGTCTTTGATTGTTTGACCCATGTCGAGTTCACGAGACCGTTTCCTCAAATTAACTATGTGAAAATTAGTAGGAAACATTGTGGCACCGCCGTGAGGTATCCTGACCGATGCTCTGCACGTGGGACAGTTAAAGGTCTGACCTTGACAGAGGCAGTTCGCTGCGAAATATTTCTCCAAACACTGAAGGCAGAAATTGTGCAGACATGGAAGAGATTTTGGCGTTCTGAGATCTTCTGTGCATATGCCACATTCAAATAGGTCATCTTCATCATCATCATCATTATTATCGTACTTAATGTTTATTGAGTTATGAGACTTCTGTCCATCATTATTGATGTCTGCTCTCCCAGTTACCTCGTTCAAATCCGAAGCCATGTCACCAGTTACCAGGCAGTAGTTTGGCTCCAAGTCCAGCGTTTTCTGGTTTGCCTTATAATCATAACCATCTGCCATCTCTGTAGCATCCAGCTGATGACTGCACGAGCTGTAAATATCGAAGTACGTCGCCTCGGCTACAGATAGCTCGGAGCGATGTTCCATGGCATTATCCGACTTTATCAAGCACTCAGAAGCCCGGTTCCGTTCGGCTTTTTCCATGTTATCACGATATCTGCAATTAGAAACACAAGATGCGCCATCAGTTAGTGGCTGGTTGATAACCCGTGATAATGTTTCGGGATGTTTACTCGGCTTACATCACTATTCAAAGTGTTTTGCTGTTTAGGCGTCATCCGTGGTTATCAACCTTTTCGCAAAAGTGTACAAAACATGCACTTTTTCTGATACCACCTCCCCATTTAAAGTGCACACACATGTAAACGTTTGAAAGTGGATTTTGCTTATAAAGATTACTAGAGCCATCAGACCAGTATTCGACAGATCGCGGCAGTAGTTGTTTCGATGTTCTATCTATTCTGTACCATGAGAAAGCAATTCGTGCACACTCCGATTTTTCATAACGATGATCGGTGTTTTACGGCCACTTTCGTGCACATGGTAGGCTAAATGGGCCGAGCGACCTTCAAAGGCAATGAAACGAAGTCAAAGACGATCTGTGGGCCAACACGCTACCGCTAGACTACGGAGGCGCCCTGATGATTTTTCATAATGTTTCAACATTAAAAAAGTATGCATTTTTGCCATTCTCTCTCTCTCCTCCACTTGCACACAGTTTATATGCATGTGAAATATAGATAATTATGGATGACCCTCCTCTTATTACATACATATTGATTGTGTATCGATAAATATGAATGAATTTATTTATCGTGGCCACTTTTATTATTTATTTTGTATTGTTGTAAAACCTTCCATCTGTTTTGTATAGGAGATCGTGAATGAGGCGCGCCTCCATGGCCTAACTGGTAGCGCGGTTGAGCACAGATCTATAGCACCTGGGTTCAAACCCCTTTCACTTTGCCTCATTATCTTTGGAAGTCGCTTGGTCCATCTAGCCTACTCTGTGAATGAGTGTTCACTGTTGCGTTTTTGTTTCTAAGTATATATCTTTGTAGATATTTGCTACTACAAACCCGCATTATATTCATACATTACATTGGATAAGCTGTTATTTACTAAACTCACAAGCAATGGAGCCACGTTGTATCACTTTTTGCAGGTCAGAAAGTAACTACTGATAATGTGTAATTATATACTGTGTGATATCGTACAATATATTATTTAGCTATATATCGTATCATGCCACCAGAAGTGTTCCATAAAATGATAACTTGAATTTGTGCTTCCTGAAAGATGTGTATGTTCCATATGTGTGCACATTTTCAGGTCGGTTTGTGTGTGTGTGCACTGCCACAGAGAACCATGAATTAATTATTCAGGACGGCGAATAGAGACAACTTTTTCATGTGTGTGTGTGTGTGTGTGGTTTTAATTGTGAGTATAAATAGAACTCATTTCTGAGAACAGACGGTATGATATTGGCCTCGGTTTAGTTAAATAAATAGTCCGCAAGTTTGTGATTTAATCTCTGCTGGTGATTATTAATCGCCCATCATACGTATAAACAAGAAGCAGGCAATTCAATGAAATAAAATAAAATAAGTTTTATGTAGGAGTACGTGTTATTTTTACATAAAATATATTTATTTTCAAGGATGTGCTTTTGCAGCCGACTGTTGACATTTCAAATGGACAAAGAAAGCAGATAGCACACAATCATACGATGCCACACCACTGTCATCAGTATGTTAAATTACTTGTGTGTTGTTTTGTTATTTGGCGATACTCTTTACTGGTAGGTTTCCGGTGTAATCTGTTTTTCGGTGAAACCATATATGCGAAGTGAAACCATGTATGTAAACGTGTTAAACACAAAGTAAACACATAAGAAGAATCACAACGAAACTTACCATATTATGGCATGTATGTATTCGTATTAAGCATTTAAAAGCCCCACAGTTCTGCTAGTTTATCCAACTGAATAGATCCTTTCCTGTTTGCGTGATACCAGTTTTTGTGTTTCAGGATTCTTATACAAGGCTTCTGTTATTTCAGGAATATTCGTTCCTAATGGTTACCATGATCTAAGAAGCTGTTCCGCTCCGTGTAGAGAGAGAGAGAGAGAGAGCTAGAGAACGTTGCCCTATTCTGTGCTTCACCTGAAGGGCACTACTATCATCTCAGTGTGCTAAAATTAGGCTCCGCACTGAATGCGAAATCCTAAAGGGCTCCCCTCTGATTTGTTGCCTGCTGGACATCCACCTTTGTGTTGCTCTCTCTCTCTCTCTCTCTCTTTTACGTAGACACACACCAATGTACACGTGCACACGTATACACACAAAGTTAATTAAGTTCGGAGGAATTAAGCGATCTAGATCATTTGCGGAATGTAGTAAATTTAATAGGGACTGGTGAGACATAACACATGTCTCAGCATGAAAAGTCGCCACTCTGGTTTGAGTGCCCTGAAGAATCGTCCAGAGGTTGAATTCACGCATCGATATTCTCTGTCCCTGTGTCTTATTACACACGCCTAAAAACACGCATACACACAGGGAGAGGGGGAGAGCGCATAATATTAGCATCACGGTGAGAAAAACAGGTCCCAGGCCGTACTTAATACTTTCTCCACAGTTTTCTGTTATCTTGCCAGCTGCTCACAATGAATCATGATTTATTCTGATCAGCTTAACTCCGTGAGGTAATAATCCTAGATCATTATTCGTTGGTGCTGAACAAGACCAAAAATCAAAGTATATTTAATAAACCACACAATAGTGTGCATCTGTGATGACCATTTTCATGGAATCAATTATACATGTTAACAGGGTTTTAATCAGTTCCTTGGAGAAAGATCTTCATTAATGGCCGAAATGGCAGTTATATTAGTCGGCTGGCTATCTCAAATGATGGAGACCTATATTGTCTGTAATTTACAGCTTCACCACAGTAATTTAGAATTTACAATACATTGGCATATTCACTGGAGAAAACCTTGCCAGTTGCCCGGTTGGATGAAAATCTCGTCTTACTATAGTGCCGCTGTTGGGATTCGAACCTCCGACCTCCCCCACACAGCATGGCCATAACCACGGATAAATAGTCCCGCGCTAGACAGAGGTAGTATTTCTTTGATAAATAAATTGTCAACAGATCGTCAGTCATTGAATGTCTTTGTTTTGACTTTGCTTCATTACCTTTGGAGGTCGCTCGGCCCATTTAGCCTAACACGTGCACAGAAGTGGCCGTAAAACATTAGTCGTCATCATCTTCGTGCCAGTCACATCAAAGTAGGTCATCATCGTTATATCCGTGAGTTCATTGGCTTCGCTAGACATCACCCTTTCACATAAATCCTCATCTACACCATCATCACCTGTCTACTAATTAGGGCCAGCTTTTTTCCCAATTCAGTTCCCCCTGGCCAAGTAGATTTGAAATGCACTTGCCCAACAAATTTTCGTGGACATTTAGCCAACGGACGGACACTTAGCCAATATTTGCAGGGGGGACATTTAGCCAACATTCAAAATTTTTGATTATGTTTATGTGAGTTTTCATAAATATAGTTGTTTCAATAAACACAAAACATTGTATGTAATTGTATTTTTGTAATTCATTGTACAAATGTAACAAACAAAAAGTGATGTCTCATATTCTAAAACTTGCAAACACGGATGTTACATATAGTCCACAGCTGTTATATTCAATCGTCATAGTGTATGTAATTGAATTTTATTCAATTCATTGTACGAATGTAATGATCACAAACAAATGTCTCATACTCTAAAATTTGAAAACACAAACATTGCATATAATACATTCTTTATTTCTGACATGTTGTCTATAGGTGTACATTGTCAGTATTCCTATTATTAAGTCTACATCGTATACTTTTAATATATTTGTTTGTGTTATCTATATTGTTTCCATATTTTATATTTCTTAACTGGGTGCTAAGTATAAATATACTTGAATAAAATATTGAGTCATTTAAGAACAGAAAAAGAAAACCATAGCGAGCCATAATAATCTCATTTAAATTTATCGCTCAAATAATGACACGAGTATTTCTTTATAGTGTCTGTAATTAACAAACATCAAAATGCTCAATGCTTCAATGCCATTCCATGTCTTGCGTACGGTTATTGAATTTTGGTTTAAATACGGACGTATATCTGTATGATTTAAAATGTGTGACACAGACTACCGGTATGTCACGAACTCAATAATCATATTCTCGTTTATCCCACATATTATCATGCAACAAACCTTGTGGATCAACAAATTCTGACTGTACATAAAACAGAATCACTATAAAGGAAGCCGGATCTAGTTGCCCTGGGGCCCTTTTATCCTACTATCCTATAGAAGTCACTGGTACCAGGTGAAAGAAGTTAAGTATCATTGGGGATGATCTGGTCAACTTGAAGGTACACCAAACAGAAGCACTGTAAACAAAGCCAGATCTATTTGCACTAGGTGACCCATTTATTTGATAGTGTCTTTCACATACATGCATTTTTATTAGCACACTGCTCAATATTTGGAGTATGGACAGTTGCTATGAACTTTAATTCCCTAATAATTGGTAATATCCCAATAATTATTATAGGTAATATGATACTAATAAATATATTTCTGAATTAAAAATCAATTAAAAGTTTTTTTAATTTTTCCTCATTAAAAATTCACTGGTGAGCAAGTGTCCACTTTTCATTTTGTTTGGTGAGCAACTGTCTGGGTGAGCAACTGTCCTACACCCTAATATTGGACACAATGTCTACATGAATAGTAAGAATATAACAAAATAATGACATTTATTGTTCTTCTGCACACAAAGTGAATATTGTCTATCTGAACAGTTAAATAGTCTAATTCAGCACTGCCTCTGAGAATCCTATAGCAGAATACCATCTTAAAAGCTTTACTGTTGCATAGAAGATTGTGCACTTTAGTGTGAATATTTACAAAGTTTGAAAATATTCGCTCACTTGATGCTGATGAAACTGAATACATTGAACATTTTGTGTAGTGGACTATTATTAGCTTGCTGATGATCACACTTTTTGCACTTTGCATATTTCTTATTTCCAATGGCAACATGTAAAAAATGTTCCCAAGTGGAATTCTCTGGCCTTCCACCTTTATACAGTACTAAAATGCTGGATATCAAATAATAATCACAGTATTAGTTCAATAATTTAAGCCAACATGCAGGCATGTATCAATGTGATATAACACTATGATCATGAGAAAGTGTAACACTGCTTCAAATTAAATTCAGACTGGCTTTCTATACTGAGGCAAAATGAAGTCACATTTTAAAACTATGATATATCACCTGGGTTATGCAGTCACATCTTAACAACATTACAATACATGTATGTGTCAACATTGGATAGAGGATTATTCTGAGACTAGTAGATTATCTGCCGTATATACAAGTAGTAATTTACCACATGTCAGATATAGTTAAGTAGTTACTGAAGGGGTTAACTAGACTGGATATTGGCTTATCATAATGTGGATATCATAATGTGGATTAGTCTGTTAATTCAATTGCTGTGTTACATACTGTATGTGTTACAGTCATGTTGTAGTAGATGTCGTTATTTAATGTTAACATTTTACTATTTAATAGCTGCATTTTATTTAAATTGAGTTTTTTACAAGTCAGCGTAAAAAACTGTAAAAAAACTGTAAACAACTTTTTACATGACATTAATAACCGTTAATTAACGGTGTTAATAACGTCTGTGTAAAAAAAACTCCCAACTCTGACATATTGCATGTTGCATATCATTATTTATATTTATATATAATAATGGAGAAAACAGTATACATTAATATAAATATAGAAATTGTACAAAAAGCACCAATAATTATTATGTTGCTAACATCTTATCTAAAGATAGACCTATATTTGCAACATCCAATAACAACACATAATATTGACAGAGCAAAAATATAACAATATACATGCAGATGTAAAATGAAAATTTTGAATGTTGGCTAAATGTCCCCCCTGCAAATATTGGCTAAATGTCCATTGGCTAAATGTCCGTTGGCTAAATGTCCGGATACCCCAGGAAACACCTGCCCTGACGTCATATTCTAGATTCCCTGTCCGTTTTTTTACAAAGTTGCAGCATCTGGACATATGGAAGCGCCCTCGTCTGTTTACATGCTGTTCCATTTTGCCATAGCCTCATGCCGCTATGTTGAATCTTTAGCTATAGGCATAGCCGGCACTCACAGCCAGCTTTGCGTCGCGGATTATAACTATAGGTACCCATCACAAAAGTGGCCATAAAACACCAATCATCATCTTATTAAATGTCCAGCTGCAAATGGACTTTGAATAATGGTTTGCAAGACATTTTAAACTGCATTGATACTGCTCAGTTTTAATTAATTGTTATTATTAATTGTTATATTACTGTATGTGTTCTAATTAAGAATATGTTTATTTATGGATATGATATTTTTATCGTCTATTATGATAATGATGACAACTTGTTAACAGGAAACTTGGCGCTGTGTTGATTTTCATTTCTCACCTTCTATACATTATGACCAGTAACCTATATTTTAGTTAAAAACAATTTCCCTTTATAACTGAAGTAGATATGAGGAATATAACAGTATTAAATGTACCCTAAATGTTAATTGTATTGTTTTTGACAATATGGACTGCTCATAGCAGTTGCATGAGACAGAGAAGGGAGGAGATGGGACTCTGATGGGCCAGAAAAGTAAATCTGTGATCAGTGAATTGATTGAAGGATAAGACTTCATGGTTGAAAAGATCTTTGAATGACACCTTAAAGTGGTCGATAAATATAGACTTATCTGGGTGTTGATATCAACTATACAAAATAAATTAGTTGTTATCATTCATTGTCATTCAGTCAGAGCTAAAATATACTACTGTCACAATCCCCCCCCCCCCCTCAACTAACTGATCTCCTGTCGGGACCTTTTGGAGGGTTTCAGATGAGGTGTAGGAAGTTGTATAGTAGCTTTCATTTTGTATCCTAGCTTTTGACTTGGTGTAATTTTCAATGGCAAAATCACTCACAGTATTTTAAATGGTACAGAATGTAAGTTAAACATCACTGCATTTATATATATATATATATATATATAGATTTGTATTGTAATGTTAACTCATCTGTTGGCATTCTTGTTTATATTCTGATCTGTGCGATTGGTAGATATTTAAGGATAAAGTTCCTCTGTGTAAATGGTGACATTAGCATGGATGACCTTTCTCACAAGGTTTTAAGCCCTATATATATTGTGTATAATCAAAGTTACAGACAGACCATAATTTCAAGGGCTGTCGCAACCTCCATGTTTATTTTACAGTCGTTTAAATACTACATATTTTTAATCAGGTTTTTGATTCAGGTGTAGTGGGGAATTGGTCACATGCAGAAAGAATACATTCTTCTTCCACCGCTTTTCATTGCTAAAATATCATATAAAATTGGATTTTCAGCATTGGACAATTTATCATTTGTGTGTGTTTGTCACTGTGTGTGTGTGCATGTGCGTGCCTGTGTGTGTTGATTTAATCGTGGACAAGCAAATTTTTTCAGGGCAGTCTGCTAGATGGTGGATACATTAATGATTAAATCAAAGGAACTTGATCTGTACTAGGTATATTTTTAATATGTTATCATAGCTCTATGTCAGTATGTGTACAATAAAAACAAACATCAGATCAACATGTCAACAAATGCCATCTGAGACTTTCAGAAAAGTGGAAGGGATGACTGGCTTAGATTGTATCGCTCAATAAATAATATGTTGTTTGAACCTCAGCAATTTCAATTCTGGCTAAAAGCCTGAACTACCGGTATTCGTTGATATTTGTTTGACAGGTAGTACTTTTTTACATTAAATAGTTAGCTTGGTCATCATTATTGATTCCTAACACTAACAGTGTTTATTTTTACATTATCACATCTTCTGATTTTTCCTTTAGAACACCAAATGATGTGGATGGCAAACGTCTCGCCCTGATCAAGAAACTAGGTTGCAGGAAAACTACATCACCAGGCCTTGACTGCAGTGATTTCGATAAGCAGCTCATTGCCTTGCATAAGCTTAAACAGGTGGAAGATGCCGATATGCGAGATATGGCATTGGTGAGTGGATTGTTTGGAAGCAAATTCTTCTTCATCCAATTTGCCAAAACCTAAATAAAATGTCAATGCTTTGTGAATGGATCTGAGCACTGGACTGCAAATCTGCAGATTGGGATTGGAATTGAATCACTCAAGTTTCCTGTGCGTGTGGCGTGTTTTCCTAGGAATTACCCTATTGTTTGTATTTCTCGCGCGCGGCCGAAGGCAAAGCTTTATAGACCACTTATTCACCATGATCGTATTCCTTTCTAGCGCAACAGCGAGGGTCACAGTAAACGAATTGAACGATACAGTCAGATGGTGGCACAGAGGACGGAAGATCACTGGCATCACCTGTGCAAGAAAAGGGATCAGGAAATAAAGCTGTTTGCTGAGCAGAAGGAGCAAGAACTAAAACACATGCAAGTTACCCAATTCTGTTGTGGTTTCTTTGCGGCCCTTTCACGTTATTTTGTTGATCATTGCTGTGTAGGATCTTTAACGTCAATAAGATGGGCTTCTTAAACGTCTGGTGTAGGCTATAAAACAGTTCTTTTGGTACAGTCGATGCACGAATAGCACTCCACTGCATGCCCATACACAACTGGGTTTAGTTTTGTTTTAGTTATATCGTAATGTTCTTTTCAGCTTTGAAGAAATAATGATAATATCACAGAAAAAGATCAGAGAATATCAGCATGAAGATGAGGTAACTATACCAGTAGATCTAGTTAATAACTAGTGGTTTTGGCAGCAGGTATTCTTCTGGTTATTTATTCACATTACAATATACACATATATAAAAATGCATAATATATACATATATAAATGCATAATAAATTCATATTTTACAAATTGGTGCACGATCAAATTTATCATGAGCTGATCATGCCTATGCTGTGCCGAGTCAAGTGGTTGTGATGTGGGCCGCCCATCTTACAACACAAAGCTTGCGGTGTGGTTGCGAAATGGGAAGTTCCGTTTTAAAACTGGCAGCACTGCGAAATGGGTCGGTACATTAGCACTGCCCTAAGCCTTACATCTAATATCGTAATGTACTATTTGCTGTCATTTAGTTATTGAAGAAAAGCATTCTAGAAGCTGTTAAGAAACAAGAAGAAGCTGACAGATTGAGGCAAGTTTGATTTGTTTTCACGTTTTCAGCTTTTGTGAATATTGCTCTTTTCATATCCGGGCTATATCTAGTAAATCAGTGACAGGTAAGTTACATATTATGACAGCCATTATGTGTATGTCTCACATTAGTAGAGTAAACGTGTAGGTTGAAAGACCAAATACAACAAATCATGATCCTCTAAGATATCTCAACCTGGATTATTGCCATTTTATCAGCTCTATCTGGTCTAAACCTTTATGTCAATTTAATGTTTATTGATAGTTACACTACATGGCATAGGAGTTGTGTTTTCTCCGTGAATGCTCAACTTTACAATATCGGAATATAGCTGCTCTGATAGTACAGTGG
Organism: Paralvinella palmiformis; assembly: GCA_025642065.1. Lineage (NCBI taxonomy): Eukaryota > Metazoa > Annelida > Polychaeta > Terebellida > Alvinellidae > Paralvinella > Paralvinella palmiformis. The sequence continues at coordinate 689,637 of JAODUP010000055.1, forward strand.
TTAGACCACTGCATTGCAAACTTCTAGGTTGTGGGTTCGAATCCGGCCCATAATTGTGTTTGTGGGATCTGTTTTCTGTGGGGAGTCACCCCTTGACTGCACGTGCGAGGTGTGACCAGCGCAAGGCCAAATAACTCATCTCAACAGCAACAAAACGACCACAATAACAACAAAACAAGAATATCACAATGTCATGTATGTGGGTTCGGGGCAGACTTTTAGGTAGAAATTCAATGCAATCTTTTTGAAATATATCACTTTTAAGTGACTTTTGCTAGCATTTTTGTGCCTTTAGCCTAAAGTAATTAAAATTGTTCTACCAAAGAGCAGAAACACAACTGAAAATAATCCTGTGGAATTAACAATGTTAATGCTGTCTTTCAGTACAAGAACCTTTAAAGTACAGAAAATAGGTTAAAACATTACTGCGTGTGTTCTGACGTATATTTCAAAATTATATGTTCAGTAAATTATTACACGTCATAATAGTTCATTGGATATTTGCTGGAAACCGTGCAGTGATTACATAGCACCATTTCACTACCACTGCTGATAGAAACAGCACAAACATGATCTATTTATGCTATGTTGTTTGTACCGTGAACTGTTTATTAGTATTATCTTGTTTTTTTGCTGCGTAGAACAGAAAACCTAGCTTTAGTGACTAATTTTGGCAGGTTCTTTTTATTTTCCAGAGAGGCTCAGAACGAAGAGCAGATAGCTAAACTTCAACAAGCTCATCAAGAAATAATGGAAGCAAAAGCTCAGTACCAAGAATATATCCACCAGTGTGATAATGGTCAGCCTATTAATGTATCTGCCATTGATCAGCTCGAGATAATAAGCAACCTCTCACAACAGGTCAGCATCATATACAGCGTTCGTTCTGTTCACATAGCTTGCTCGATGTCGACACAGTTTACTGCCTCGGTGACTGGTTTAGTTGCGTTGACAGCCACAAAACTGGAAAAGATATCGCATGTTTTTCTGTTTGATTACGAATAGTAGGTAGTCATCATGTAATAAACACACACTCGGACGGCGTCTGTTTACCAGGTATATAAAGTGGCCTGGATGTCTACTGTGGTGTGTCAGTGAGCTACGGTGGCCTAGCGGTTAAGCACCCGGCACTAGGTGCCAACGGTCACAGGTTTGAAGCCAGCAAGAGGTCGAAACTTTTCTAGAGATTAATTTCTCGGCTCACAACATCGTGGGTGGCTGACCACGTTAAATGGTGCTGCCGTCTCCACTGAATTATTAAAAATAAAGGGGGATGTTAAAAACCCTGAGGACGTAAAACACTGGCAGTGACCACCCTCAGGGTATTTCGGCTCCATCTTTCCATACTGCTCCCCTGTGAGTGGTGGGGGAGGATGTTTCTGAACCACTCCAACATAGAGGCTGTGCCGAATAAGCAACAGCCTGGAGATTCTCCCCGAACAACAAAAACATAATGTGGAGTGCCTTCTAGCTTGTGACTGGTCTGAATTACTAGCCCAACTGGGCTTGTGACCGGTCTGCATTACTAGCCCAACTGGGCTTGTGACTGGTCTGAATTACTAGCCCAGCTGGGCTTGTGTCAGGCAGAATATGTGGTAATTTTGTGTTCATTTTATTTGTAGTGATTATAGTTGTTTGGAGCTCATCAGGATGAGAGAAACATGCACAGAATTCTATGGCGCGATCAATCTAGTCACAGAGTAGGACCGTTATGAAATTGTGTTAATAATTCTACAGAATATGCACCCAAAAATTATTAAATATTAACATGTTAACATTTCATGTTGGTATATTTGAGATTTTGTTTTGGAAATATTTACTTGCATTTGATGCATAGTTATCCTCGGGCTTAAGTAAGCTTTCTTTTTAGACTAGTAAAAAGTAATTGTTGGGCTAGCGAGAACATTTGTTGGGATAGTAGATCTTAAATTCCAATATGGATCTCGCTGAATTAACGTAGTGACGACAATATAATCAAAGGTGGTTCTGAAATATTATTTTATAAACTAGTACCAAGACCACAGCAGTTATGACGTGCAGGCATACAAAGTTATAGTCCTTAATTTCCTTTTGCAGTACATGGGCGTGTAAGATACTCATTATTAATTAGCCATGTGCCAAGTCAACCAGTTAGTGCTGATGTAGTAGTTTAGCCATTTTTTTCTTAGTATCTGTCTTATCCATGCAGACAGTCTTTAATAATGCTAGCATAGTTAAGATAACATATAAATTTGGTCTGAATATGGGTGATGTCAGATTTACACGTTTGTGCTTCATAAGAAATATGAAGATTCAATGCTGCATTTAATTAAACACTTCACTGCACGTTATGTTAGTACTTTAATTATAGCTTAAGATATCTTTAAAAGTATACTAATGGACAGACATAATTTTCTACTTCTTATGTATATTTTCTCAGATCAGTAAATAACTATTTGTAATTTATGCTAGCATGTATGCAGGGAATTCTTCTGTGAATGATTAGGACACATATTACTCTGGGTTTATTCCACACACACACAAAGACACACACACACACACACATATAATTTTGGGGGGATAGAAAAAATTATTTATTCTTACTCTTTGTTAAAATAAACATAAATATTATGATTATTTACATATATGATATAAGACAGTGGTCAGACTGAATAATAGTTAAGCTCAGAATAGATTTTGCTTATTTATTGTTAATAAACTGGTAAACAGGATATTTGTTTCTTTGGAAGATATATGTAGGAAGATGGTGTTTTTTTAAAGATGTGCGTGCTTATTCAAAATTTCTAGTGACCACTTGTGGGTAAATAGGTTATCCTAATTTCTGTTTTAAACAAAATGTATGGAATATATCAATTTTGTTTAAATATATTGGATGGATTGTATTACCTTATTGTAAATGTTTATTTCAATTAAATATTTGTGTACTTTTAACAGTGCTGTTTTATTAACAGGTTGAGGGAATGCTTAGTGCTGTTCAAAGTAGACCAGCCCTCTCTTGGGATGTTAAACAGCTAACTAGCTGTGTGAGTAAAGCTCGAGATATTGTGGAATCTGTGAAGCAGCATGTTGGTATGTTCTTATGTCATATTAAAATTATTACACAGCATTTCATAGGCTCCAGTTATTGAGTAATGTGTTTGAATGAATCGTATAATTCTTTTGTATTTTACACCTTACATTCGATTAGAAAAATGTATAGGAATATTTTTTTCAGAAATGTGTCAGTATCGTGAAGTTTTAGAAGAAAAGAAATACAGAGAAAAACTAGCACAGCAGCAACAACAAGAACAAAAACATAAGTACTCTGAGAATCAACAACAGCAGCAAGAACATTCACTGAATGAGAAGCAGCAGCAAAAGCAACCACAACAACACCAACAACAAAGGTCTGGAGTACTACCTGAAACTCAGCAACAGTCCGGAAGCCATCCAGTAATTCAACAACAACAACAACAACAAGAAAGTCAGAAAGCAGACCATATACAAAAAACCAATGATAATAAGTCAGAGAATGAGCAGTATGCTCAGACACAGAGCCAACAACAGCAGCAGCCACAACAACAACAACAGTCTGGAATCCAGCAGATGAAAGTCTCTCAAACCGATGAAGTAAAACAGGTCTGTGTTATAGTGTGACAGCACAAACTATTGCCAACATTGTCCTGTAACAGCGCTTTGTTATATCGTTTCTCGGTTAATTCTGACTGTGGGTTATCTGATAAAGAATCCTTCTCGATTGTTTACATTTCTCTCAAGATTGTGTTGGTCTCAAATGAAAGCTAATCTCTGTAATGAAGCTTTCCTTAACCGTTTCAGATTAATGTCCAAGAGGGTGATGCTGAAAGCACAGTCTCGGCTGTTTATGAAGGTCAGTATAACTGAAACAGTTACACTGGCATCCCTGTTGTGTTGTGCTCCAGCTATAAATTATTATTTGGCTGTTAGTTTGCTGATAATCTTGTGCCTTCATGAAAATTAATCACGAACACCTCATTTGTAATAAGTTCAGTTACTGAACTTATTACAAATGAGGAATTTATGATTTCCAGCTCCCAAAATAGTGTTGAACAGCGTGTTCAGAAATACTTATAAGCACTACATGAAACTGATCAGTCTTCAGAAAGAAAACTCAAAGCAGTTCCAAACCCTTCTCTTTGATCCTAAGGTGAGTGTTAAATATGATCTACTAAATCAAGCTGATTAATTCTTCTTAATCTCTTAATATATTACTTCCAGACAGTGCTAATCAAATATGCTGGAGATTGTCGCTGATCTCCATGGCACACTAACCATTATGCTTCACAGTACAGACTTTGGGTAGTTGTATTCAGAATTCACATTAAAAGTGTGTATTCATATTCCAATACTTTTGAAACATATTTAAAGTGTTTGTATTTGTGAATACTTTTGTAAATGCTTAAGGAATATTCTTGAAAACACTATCACATAGATGTCCATTAGTAATATACATAAACATTACACTGATATGATTCACGAATAAGCTGCTATGTTATTGGAACAGTGGTATTTATCACATTCAATAATTGATTTAATCCCTGAATACAATATTGTCTATGTCGAGCATTACAGTTGATATAAAATAAAGAACCTAATATGTGGTTAAATAAAGTATCTCTATATTTTCATAATTACTGTATTTACTATATATATATATATATATATATATATATTCATCCACAATAAAATAATAAATTCTGTGATTGGAGTTAATAAATCAATTCCAAATCTCACAACACATGATCTGATTTTGTTATTAATACATTTTATTTTGTAGTGGCTTGTCATACTTTTATAACTGGGAAAAGTACTCACACAAAAAGCAATGATGTATTGAAATCAAAGTTTTCAGTAAAAGGCCAAATGTAGTGTGTGTGTGTGTGTGGTGAATAATTTGTTGTATATGGATATAGGTTTGCTTATTAATTGTAATTTATAAGATGACATGGTATGTGAATGCCTGTGTGAACTGATGTCCATTAGAAAGTCATCCCAAAACTCGTGTCATCCAGTCAGATACTATTGCAAGTGCCTGTGTCTTGGCTCAAGTCATATGGTGATTGTGCATTTAGTGTTGCAGCCTCTAGTTTGTGGAATAGGTTGTGGGCAGATATTAGAAATGTGTCCTCTTGAAAATTTTAAATCCATTCTAAAATTACCCCTGTTCAAGGTTGCTTTCACATATAAATAATAATTATCGTTTAAATCTCTTATAGGGGTTTTGCAGACAAAATTATTTGGGTAATATTATATTACATATTATTTGTACAGTGCCTTTGATGACTCCTGCTAGTAATGGCGCTTTATTAAATGTACATTCTTATTATTGTAATATGTATATAATCTATGTAGACAAAATATATTTCAAATAAGTAAATAAAATTTAGCATCAAAATTATTAATTATGAATGTATTCAAAAAATTTATCAAAATGTGTGTATATATATATATATATATATATATATATACTGACTTTTTATTCATTTATTCATATTTATAATCATGAAATTTTATTTATATTGATATTTGAATACTTTATTGTGTTTATCCTACATCAGTCACAGCATATTTCAGAAATGAAAATGAAGTTGATGCATTAATTAAGCAACAATTTTAAGGGGAAAAAACCAGCATGTACTTATTAAAATTAATCCCAAACCAAACTCAGTTTGTTTTATAATTAAGTGTGCTAGTACCCGGTATAAAATGAAAATAAATGTAAATGAAGTAGTTGTGCATTAATACTACTTCCAGCTGAAGAAAAGCAAGTTTGAGCTTCAGAAGGCAGTCAACACATTGGTAAATACGATCTCATCCGGTTCTGGACATCAATTGTGCGAGAAGCTGAATCAGATCAAGGCCCTTCTTTCAGGCTCGAGAGTTGTTGTCGGCTCCAGTTCCGTGAGTGCTAAAAGCTGCAGTGGTGGATTAGAGTTCTGTAGGGATCTGTTTGCCAAGAAGTTAGTGGTATGTTCAATTTTTCGTCACCACTGTTCTTATTGACATTTGTGCAATTTATGCTAAACGAGTTAGATTTCTAGGTTTGTATAATGCAGCTGATTTTTACCATTGCAATGCTTAATGGTATTTCTTTTTGTATGGGGATACAATTTCAGAGCCAAGGAGAAACCCAGGTGGCTTCACAGCCAGAATCAGCCTTTGTTTTCGCAGCAGTGGCTGTTGGTGTCTGGTCTGAATTTCCTGAAGTTGGTGACTTGATCTTGGCCCATTTCTATCTAGCTTGTCCTTATCTTGTCCCTTACTATGTGCCACAGCTGGAGGGACAAAGCACCGAGCAGTATTTCAGGCAAGTGTCTCATTCGATTTGAACACACACACAGAAAACCCTTTTGTTACAGTGTTTTTTTCTCTTTTATGGCGGATAGTTCGTCTTATCAGAATACATTACTAGATAAGATTCACATCAAAGAAATATGGGCGCCTCCGTTGTCTAGCAGTAGCGTGTCAGACTACAGATCACTACCACCCGTGTTTGAATCTTGGCGTGGGCATATCTGAAGGTTGTTTCGTCTTTGACTTCGTTTCATTACCATTACTTCATGTTGTATTCTCTATTGTAGATTGCTTGGTTACGTCTATGAAAATGATAAGTGTGAGAAGCAGGATCAGTTCCTCAAGCGCATGTCGGGGCTGATGTATTTTTATGCTGCCATCACGGTTTCTACACCCCCAACTATCAAACAACATCACCCATACGGCATAGATAAGGCTTGGTCTTGGCTCACTCAAGTTATTCATTTAGATCCAAGGCCAGACATCACTGCTACGTTGATATTTGAATTCTTCGAAGTGACAGCGTACTTCCTGATGCAGGCTTACAAGAAGCAGTTCAACAAACTGCTCGACGTTATCATCAAAGAGTACCTGCCTAAAGTAAGAACAGCCAGGGATGGTTGTTCAGGTGGACCTGTTGTCAGATTAGAAAGCTATCTAGAAAAACTTAGACATGGACACGCCACTCGACCTCATGGTTATCCAGATCAGTACTTCTGGTTAAGTTGATGAAACAGTATTATCCTCCTATCGATGTGCAATGACAGTATTCTTTCATATGTCGTGCAGAGTGCTAATTGAAACTTATTTTATGTGCAGACTCCTCACTTAATAATTTTTAACAAGAGACAGTTTCTTTTTTTTAACTTAAGCATAATCCCATCACACTTTGTTTGTTAAAACTGGGATATTATCACAATTGTTAGTAAAATATTCTTCTGTTTTGCAGTGTTTTTACTGTTATCATTTTATTAATTAATCTATAAAACAAATGGTCTGATATTATTAAATAGACTGGTCATTCCTACAATAATTTGTGATAATTATTTGAAGATTTTTCCTATCACAGTGTCTTTAATCCTGGGATAAATATTTAAAAGATGCGGTGAGGTGTATTAATTAACGTATGGGCTAATCAGAACAGCTTAGAGAGTAAATGCTCTAATCTTATTGGAAATATTTAATACAGAATGCATATTATGTATTTGGTAAATGCAGTTGTTGCAAGATATTCAGTTAATAAATATGATTTTCATTCATCGTGTTCATCATTCACAACATTTGTTCTTTGCTTTCACGAAAAGACTGAATGACTTATTTTGCTTCGACTTTGGTAATAAGAAACTACTCTGTATGGAAATAAGATGATCACAGCAATTAATGACGGATGATACTTTTCTACAGGACCTGAAAGTTTATTCAGGTGTTGAGTTGATACCATAAAAACATGGCATTTGTTGTTGCCATGTTGAAGGTCAAGATTGATTAGACTCAGGCTTAAAGGGACAGTCCATCCTCAGAAAATATATCTTAAATATGTAATGCTTAGAACAGTAACCAAAATTCCACAATAATAATCATAAAAATATACCTGATTTCTTATAGGGAAATAATCCAAATTACTGGAGGGCCACCATGATGGCTGCGCAGGAAGCCAGATTCAAAGACGAGAAGGAAAAAACTTAAATGCTCTGACATTACGTGAGTGCTATCTAGACTGAGCCATTTTGAATCATCTTCCTGTTGTCAGGTTTCTTCTGGCTCAAACTGATATGGTTGTATATCACGCATGACGTAATTTTAACAAGATAATGCCATTTAGTTCTGGAATGATTATTTGCTGCTCACACTTGTTTACATGCTTTTGTATGGGCTCTACAGACTTCAGGTCAACCGAATACACTCGAGTGACGTCAGCATACAGGAGCTTCCAGTCTCTGTCTAGCTTCAAAATGGCGGTCCCCACCAGCCATTAAAAGTAGATTAATCAGCACTTTGAACTGGATTATTTAATATGTGGGTGATCTTTTAGACATTTTGACATTATTTATGATATTTGTGAACATAGCTTTATTAGTCCTGAAAAATTGAAATGAAGGTGGACTATCCCTTTAATACACTCTAATCCTGAACGTATACATGTTTTTGGATGGAAAACATAGGGTCTAATAACAACATAGGTCACATCTAGGGTAGTTTACTACCACGGCCATCCAGAAATGGACAAAGCATTTTATATACTCGGTTGAACTGAACAGAAAAACAAGTGGGTAGCAGCCATGAACAAGAGGTCACACAAACCAAAGCTGATATCTGTGGATGTCGTGTGCATACCACTGTCTAACACCTCTTTGTAATCTACAATTTCTAAAATCATATAATTTCACATATATGGAAACCACAGTAAGAAGTAACTCTGTGCAGTGTAAAGGGTGTGGTAAATGGGTCCATAAGCACTGCTCAGGTGTGAAAGGTTCACTAAGTGGGGGATGCATTTGTCTGCAAGGTATGTGAGGGAGCAGGCGATGGAGAAAATATCAGCATACAGGAAAGCATGGATCTGGGAAATGGTATTCATCTTGGAGGAGTAGGGAACTTCTGTTACCTGGGGGATATGCTGAATGGAGGTAGAGAAGTCAATTCACTATTAGTGGTAAGAGTGCATTGTGTATGGAAGTGTTTAGAGAGCTGTCTGGGATCTTGACAAGGAAGGATATGTTATTGAAATTTAAAGGGAAGGTGTATGTGATGTGTGATGAGTGATGGCTTATGGAAGTAAGACTTGGGCCGTGGATGTATGGCACATTGTTGAAGGATAAGGTACCAAGTTTGGATCTGAGGAAGAGAATGGGGATTGAACTTGTGATTGAGGTTGTAAAGAGGAATCAGTGGCTGGGACATGCGGTAGAGAAAGATGATGATGACTGGGCGAAGAGAAGCATACTGTATGAGGTGGATGGTGTGAGAGGTAGAGGAAGGCCAAGAATGACACTGAATCAGATGGTGGAGAGGGAAATGAGAGAGGGTGGGCTGAATAAGGTAGATATGTGAGATTGGATAAAATGAAGAAGACTGGTGTGGGAACTTGCCAGCCAACCTCCTCGTAAGAGGGGAATATGGCTGTAAAATAAATAGTTGTCTGGTTGTACTAAAGGGATATTTTAACATCAGATTAAGAAATACTAAAAGTATACTGATTGTTTTCGCTTAATATAGATGAAAACATAAATATCCAAAAAGAGGATCATCCAAGGTGATCCGATTTAAGAATTAAATTGCATATCATCTTATTACTTGAAAAATATAAGCTAGGACATAGCCTATAAATTACACAAGTATTGTATTTGAATGCCTGTATAAATATGTTGATTGTCTGGTGAACTTTCAGACACCTACAGTGTGAAAAACAGGATTTCAAAAAATGGAGAATGTTGGCTTATAACTGGGCATTGCTGGATAAGAGGATTATTTAAATTGTATATGAACAAAAACAAACACATGCTGACTATGCGCATAGGGTGCTCCATAAGTGATCCCATTTTGGTCAATTAGAAGCTGTTAAAACTAGATAAAAAAATTTGTTTCACATGTTAGCCAACCATGTTGGAAAGTTTATCTGTTGCTCGCTAAATCAGTAGATTAATACAGAGGGGCAATGTATTAATTATACAGGAATCAACTGTGTTTGAATTTGAGACTTAGTTATTACCAGTTTAATGGTGTAAAGATGAGAAACATAATTAAACGTATGTTGTATTATTCTTAAGTTTGGAATTTTTCAGCAGCCCTTTAGAAATCACCAATTGTTCTTTTCCCATTCAAGTCATTCATCAATATTCCCTCTTTGTGTGTTTGTTGTTTTGTTTATTGGTGCCCCTTGAATGACATAGTTCCAACATTAGTTTTCTTTACATTGCACTTCATCACTGGCTGACCTCTAAAATGCCATACCTGATACCCTTCTTGAGGCAATTAACTGCATATTGTTTGACAGCTTAGTTATCTTCTTTGGACAGTCACAACTAAGGAATTCTTCTGGAATATCCAAGGATTACAGTTATTCAACTTTTCATCCATGTAGGAATACCAGAGCAGTTTCCCCAAACACATATAGCCTCATCAGTATAACACGACTACTCGCATATAGTAATATGTTGAAATAGATTCCACAAGATATCTGAAAAGCATATACTTGGTTTATTTTACTTCTTATTTATATCCTCTCCAACTTTATAATGAAGGTTCTTACTGGGCTATCCTGGTTTGTATATCTGCACTTTCCATTTGGTTACCACTCGACCCTCTAGACTTAGTCTAACTCTAAGAGGCTGCATATGGGCTATTCTAGTGTTTGCCATTCACCCCATTAAATTTTTAGGAAAATAGGAATTCAAGAATTAATGTTTTCTATTTGTTGAATTTTCTATTTTGATCCATAAAGAACCGTTATCTTTAAGTTCTCCGACTCACTCATGACATTATACGATTGGTGCTGCCCTCTAGTTATTGTATCTATATTCGCTAGGGGAAGACTGCATCGGTTCTACCATAGATCTAGTTTACATTTTCATGATTTTGTTTATCTTGGCAAAATTATCTAAAGAGCTTTTTCTAAACATTGTCATGCAGTAACCATAATGGAAACATTACCACAAGCGTGGGCTCAGCTAGTTTCAACTTCTGAAAATCAATCTGAACCGGTTGAAATAAAGAAAAATAAGTTTGTTATTGGACGATCGACAGGTAAACTAAAAATAATTCTAACTCTAAAGTCTAAGTTAATCACTTAATCATAGTTAATGTCTAATAAAGTTTAGTTTAGTATAGACTCGATATTATAGATTAGTTATTAAATTAGTGATTAGTCGTTAGATACTGACGTAAATCAGCACTTATTTATTTAATAGGCTTAATGATTAATCCCACTTATATTCGGCTATCGAATATAGGTCTCTCAATAAATCGATTACTTATCAGTCTTATGTAGGCCTGATACAGGTTGTAGTGCACCTATGTACAAAGGACAGGGTTTGTTTGTTGGCTGTTTTATCTGATCATCTTATTTCTCTGGGAAATAGCCATTCTGCCACATATCCCAAGTGTGAAGCTAAACATAATATACTGATTCACACACTTCCCACAATGAAGGCTGCCATACTTATTTAATATACATAGGTGCTATGGTTTTGTGGGTTGTCCTCCTAAGAAATCATCCCTGAACTATATGTCTGAGGTGTGATCAGCACAAGGTTTAAGAGGTGATCCATTACTTATTACTAAATGTTATCTCATATGAATCCTCATCTATAAAATAATGACTATATACAATCATTGTGGGCCTTGTTATTATTCATCCTGTCCCGGTTGCTGTCACAGTACTAATGGAGGAAACAGTGCATGATCTCATCAGTTGGTGTCTCTACCTTACTACGTGGCATTTGTGTCATCACACCATCACATCTCAAGAATATTTATTGTTAGATCCACAAGTGATCAACAACATTTTACTGCTTATAAATATAAGCAGAATTTCCCTAATTAATTCTAGTCTACTGGGCTGGCTTCATGTCATCAGCCAGTCAACTTCTTTTACCTGCCACCCTTGTCTTCTTCACTGAGGTAGCCAATCACATAAATAAAATTGCTATTCAGGTAATTATTATTAAAGTTGTATTTTGTTAATTGACTGATTTGTTTACTGTAAGTGTTGGGTGCTACTTTTTTAATATTTTTTTTATTTTCTTCTAGTTCCATTCTATAATATATTGTGTTTTATTTTAGCCTAATAAGGATATTATTATTTGGTATTTTTGTAATTTATCATATGCCAGCTGACAGAATTTCAGTAGAATTGTTTTGCTTTATATATGAATGACATCAGTAACCATGATATAAATCTTGGTTTTCTGATAATAAAATTTTATCTAATGTTTATGCTGTATAATGTGAATTATTCATCAAATTCCCCCAGTAGAAGAAATGGTTATTTAATCTAATAAATATATGTGAAAATTAGGACATTCAATGGCTGATACTTCTTTAAAAATAAATTTCTCCCGGTCTATTTGAAAATTGTTCCATATTTATTGGATTAACTAACTGTTTATACCTTTAGTTAGTTTACATTGTTGCTTCATTTTATCAAGAAAAAGTTCCAACATGAAATGTCCTTATTAATAATACTTTCTGTATGATACAACAGTATTATGGATACTTATATCTGAGATTTATTGTATTTAATGTGTTGTTGGTGAGAAGTTATCTATGATAAATTCAGGTAGCAATATTTTTTTGGGGCATATATTGATATAATGCTTTAATGTTGCATTTTAATATGTCAATTTTGTGTTGTGATAGAAAATCTTTCGTTAAATTTTATTTGGCATCATGGGTCACAAAGATGATTGATTTTGAAGAGGTGAATGTAGGTTGAATTTTTTTTATTAGTTTTATAGCTAGATATGCTTGTTTTAATATTTTAGATGCTGAATTGAGCCTGACTGGAAACAAGTTAATTTCTGGAAGGCATTGTTTTATAGAAAGATGTGACAATGGTGAAGTCTGGTTGCATGATACAAGGTAACATAATTAAATAATACATGCAGAGCTGGTACATTGTCAATGTGTTTTGTTCTTTGAGTCTTGTTTAAATTAAGATGTCTGTGACAGATATTGAAGATTAACAAACATTATTTGGTATTTGTACAGTACAAATGGCACATTACTGAATGAGACAAAGAAACTTCTGAAAACTGTAAGTATCTCTTGGAGGAGTGACTCATTTCAGGAATCAAGAAAACGCCACATTGCAAACAAATACAGCATTTCTTAGCAGAAATGATGCTGTATAAGTACAACACATAGTAATAATAATAATATTGATGATAAACATTATTTCTGTTATATTCTATTTGATTTTCATCTCTAATACAAATAAGTCAATCATAGAAATGATACTGTTATAGTCAGCTGATAAGTTTATCTATTTTTATCTGAACATCAATATATTTCCGTACTATGGGCCGTAACATGTTTACCAGTTACTTTCACATTATATTTTTAAATATGTAATATTGTTTGATAATACTATAATGTGAAACTTTATCTTTTTTAAAGAAAGCTCTGCTGAAACATGGAGATGAATTTCATGTTGTATACCAAAAAGCTAACCCTAGTTGCAGTGAGTACACACACACACACACACATTCACTATTGATTCCTGCTGCAATTGAAACTTACAGTTTATTGAGAGTCAGGTATTGATAATTAAGTATATAGTGAGACATATGTAGAAAGTTGTTCTTCTGGATTTAGTCATTCGATCATGATCCACTTCACAAGTGCATTTTCAAATACTACGGACACATGAATACGAAGGCACGTTAAATATTAACGTTTTTTCCTCAGATGTGGCCTATGTATTTCAAGATATGGAAGCCCTAATCAGTGAAGAGATGAACTCTTTGAGTGAACAAACTATTGATTATGATGTAGAGGATAATGATACATCAGTGGATAGTAAGTGAATGACTTGGCTTTCTTGGACTGGATACTACTTTTGATCAGTAAAGTTACAACTATATAACTATGAGGTTAATTAAGTCTGCATTCAGTTTACTGGTTATAATGCTGTGTGTTAGTATTAATCATGATTGTCATGGTTTTGAAGCGTTATTAAATTGAAATACAAAAAAATAACTTCTTAGCTTCCAAAACAATTTTAATGATAATATTGATGTACGTTATTTAATAAGTTGAACGTCTCTACTAGTATAATCCATTCAGAGGTGCTGTACATTAAAACCACAGAATGAACAATGCAAAAAATAATACTCTTATAAAATACTACATATTAGAACATAGTCTACTAGTCTACAACAGTATCACAACACAACTTAGTATAACATATTCAGGTTATGAAATTATTTAATTTGAGCATTCCAAGCTTGCTGCATGTACAATACTTTCATGACCACTTCATCTTGCTAATAATAATAATAATCTTTGGCCTCGTGGGTAGAGCATGACACTATTTACCTATGGCTATGATCATTCTGTGCAGGAGGTCGCAGGTTTGCACCTCGGCCGTGGCACTGTAGTACAAGGAGGTTTTTGATTTAGCCAGGCAACTGGGAATGTTTTCTCATTATAAATTCTAAATTTATTTAGAATTAGTCTCTGTGGTGAAGCTATAAATTACAGACCATATGTGTCTCCCTCATTTGAGGTTGCCAGCCACGTTAAAAACAGCCGTTATGTTATATATTATATTAATAATAATGATAATAATAATTGTATTTTATATGGCACCTTATTCTAAGGTATTTTACATTAAAAACAGAATTAATTAGAAGAATTTACATAACTGAACCCTACCTTAATGTGAAAATTCACTTCAGATGTTGTTTGGATGGGAAACTAATGAATTCAGTCTTATTCTTGTTATCAGTTGAAGATGAAATATCACTGATTACTGTTTAATAATTTCACCAACTGATTTAATATACATGTACATACAGTAATTCTTTGGTCCTAAGACAAATCCATGTGTTATACTAAAATGAAGACATATATCTGATGGTGATCTATCTGCTACTGAAACACACTGAGTTCTGTCTGTGAGGCAGACATTGGGGTCAATTCTGGTATTGGAATTGCTTATTAAAAAAAAAATGGAATTGATAAATTTGGAATTGAAGTTTACTACAAAAAATTAAATTCACAAATTAATTTAGCATCAAATTTTTTAAATCAGAAATATTTCTTCCATGACAATCTTTCTTGGAATATAAACTACTCGGAGTAGGTATTCTGAGTGGCTACTCCAATCAGTGATTGGAGTAAGTAAAAATGGAACTGGAATTAGTAAATTTGGAATTGATAAATTTGATGTTTTTGTTTGATTGTGAAGTGTCAGTTTATGAAACAGGTATTTTGTTGTACAGCAACCTGATGACAATGCAGAAGATAGCTCATTGATTCAGAGATAATGGTTCAAATTGAATTTTTTAATAGTTTTCTTTTACTTTACCAATTAAAAACTTTATTTCTGGTGTTTAATGTTTACATGCTTAGGTATTTTTGAGCAATTTATCTTCTTCAACATTAAACCAGATAAATATACATATATGCTGGTAATAGGAGTAGATAACATATATGATAGTATTTACTTCAGACAGTAATATTGCTGAGCCACAAGTTGACAGTACTGTTAGCAAGAAGAGGAAAGCTGAGGTAAATGTATGGTATTTATTCAATTTTAGTAGAATAATGTTTGTTTAGGCCAGTGCCATACAAATATTTCCATACATATTTCCTGGCAAAGTAGATTTTATCATCCATTTGTTCAATAAATTATTCAATTTCACAGCAAACATTACTTGCTTTGTGGCCATTGGGTTTATTTTCTTCTGAAACAAGATTTTTGCGTAAAGGAAAGGTGAAAGATAAAACTTGCTGAATCTATATTACTGAAACTGGTGTACAACACAAGCATACAACTGGCTGGTGTTATATAGATATCTAGTATATTTAAAACTTTGATTCAGTTAAGAGTTACTAAGATAATGCAAACTGATGGATGTTTTTTATTAGATGTTTTTCAATATCTGGAAAAGGTTCCTGAAAACCCCAAAAAGGGAATGGGTTATTTGTTAGTAAGAAAGCATACCAAATTCATCCAAAGCCAAACAAAATTCCTAATTAAACATGAAGAGGGTTGTGGTTCCTTTTGTCAAGGTTTGTTTGTTCAGAGACATAACAAATATAAGAAATCCTGTCAGGATCCAGAACTAAGTTACAACCTGGTAAAATGATCTTTCAATAATAGGTTCTGACGAGTGTATTTTTTATTCAGAAGAAAAGCACTAAATCAAGAACTGCTGAAAATAGCTAGTGCCAAATGGTAACCCACTTGAAAGGGTCACTTTCCCAACTGTGCAATTGCTATCTACGACCAAAATGTTTGAGCTATTGATTTACAATCTACACCCATGTTTTTTACTGCATGATTGAATACATGTTAATTACATTGTCTAGCTTAAATAGATTTCTTTCATCACTGTTATATCCATGTTTTTCAACAAAAAAGTCCAGCGAATCAGACAAGTGTGAACAACGGAACAAACACCAGAAAACAGAAGCAGGTGGAATGTCTCTACAAACCAAAAACCGTGAAGAAAATGGTAAAAAAGGTGACAGGTTGTCCTCAGAAGAAAATGCCTTCTCATTTGAACAGAGTCTAACATGTATTATATGTCAAGAGATTTTTCACGACTGCATCAGGTCAGTACTTTTCTGCTGCTACTACATTAAACTTTGATATTGAGTCACAATGAAAGAACATAGAGTTTAGGCCATGTTTCATATTTGCTTTAAATTATGTCGTGTTGTAAAGTGTTTTCGCTCTCTTTTATTTTTGTGTTTCAATAGTTATTTCATGTTCTATTCTGTACCAATACAGTTGTCAGCCATGTATGCATTGTTTTTGCGCTGGGTGCTATTCAGATTGGATGACAAAGTCTAGCGAATGCCCTTCGGTATGTACCATCCTCTGTATAGTTATAATTTTTGTTATTAAAACATCTATTTCTTACTGCATCTTAATGAATCTTAAACATTTGCTATGTTTTGTTTGATGATAATAGTCAGTTACATACCAGGTACTAGTAATTAAAGTTATGAGCTTATGTCGGCACACAGAAATCAGATCTTACACCACAGACTACTATTTACATTTTTGTTGCTTTGAAAACATAAATCTCCAAGGATTAAAGGCACAAAGACATTCTTAATTGTTATAGCTATTGTTTTCTTTCTTTCACTGTGTAAGTTATTTAATATTTTGATATTTAAATGATGATTTACATTAATTTTATTTTAACAATAATATTAATTTTTGTCTCATTAAATTCAGTGCCGTGGAAGAGTGGAAAGAGTTAATAAGAACTACGTCATCAATGATTTGGTGGAAGTCTACTTAAAACAACATCCTGGTGTGAATTTGTTTTATTTACTTGTGTTTGTTAGTCATTTTAAGTAATTCTTTGATGTTATTTTGTAGCTCGTGTGAGGTATTAGAGTATGTATATTATAATATGGGAAATCATTGAATAAATAGATATAAGTGGTTATTGTATGGATTTTGCCATAACTTGTTGACTGCATTTAGGAAATGTTACATTTTCAGAAAAGAAAAGACCCAGTGAAGAATTAGAAGCTTTAGATTCTAGAAATAAAATCATGAAAGATTCAGTAAGCCTGATAACACAACTCTGGTTTGTTACATTGTTTAAGTTTCATATAAGAAAGGAATCTGTAAAAAAAACGGAATGAATATATGATTGCTTTGACTGTTAATTTGTTTAGGTTAAGGTTTTGGAACCAAAGAAAGCATTTTCTGATATCTTGGATGAAGATGAATCAGTTCACGATGATTTAAGCACAAGTTCTGAAGAGAACAGTGACCTGTGAGTGATTATAATTAACAGTAAATCAGGTTATAGTATTAGCTGTTTTTTGTAACTGCTGTATATCTTCTTAATACTAAGTTTGTTTAATAAATCAAGCGATTAGTCATCTTCTTGGTGAGAATAATTTACGTGGAGGGTACCAGAAAAAGAAGTGACAACTCTATTAACCTTTTCTATTATTTTAGTGCCAATGATCAGTCTGCTTCAGGAACAACTTTACAGAAAAGGCGAGTCATTATTTGTTTCTACACAAATCATTAGCCTGTGTGTGCGTGTGCATGTGCACATGTGTGAACTAACCTACATACTTTAATCAGAACTCTGAAACAGGGTACATTTGATTTTCTATGACATATAATTCATGTGATGCTGAATGCTGGTTTATCTTACTTAAAGTTTTTTTCTTTTTCAGTACATTGTTTGGATTTCCAAAAGTTCTTTGTCGTCAGTGCCCTGAATATAAAACTTCTACAATAGGATGCCCACTTCAGATTACAAAATTCACATCTCAAGTTGGTATGATATTTCATCTTATACATATCTATTTTCAAAAGTAGTAACTGATATTTGTTATACAATATTCATAAATTACTAATATTTTATTAAATGGGTACCATATTTACTTGTGGATAAGTCACACTCATTTATAAGCTTCACCACAAGTATTGCCTTGAAAATTGATACAAAGTTAATTTACTGAAATACACATTGAAATTCCATGGTAGAATAAGTATTAGTATTGAATGTTGGTGTCACATTGAGTAACAGTTGATAAAACAACTCGCCACATTGCAAAGCACATATTGACAAAATTAAATGTTTAACATAATTGCGGAACACTTGTAAAATGCATGCACAGTTAAGTACATACAGTTGATAAAATAAGCTTCGTGGTTGTTAGCCCTGTGTGTAAGTTGCATCTAAACTTTTGTTATTGAATTTAAATACAAAAAGGTGTGACTTCTGCATGAAATAATATGGTACATTAACTCTACATTAATAATATAATATAATGCAGTCATAAATTCTAATGTCTATTTCTTCAGCCTTTCAGTTTGTTAATTTGTATCAGTTTATACGTTTTAATAAAACATTGAGTAATACACTAATTCAGAGTGATGCTGCAATACAACTAGGTTATTTGTAATATTTTTATGACTTGTTAACTCCGATTTCCTGTTAACTATTTTGCCACAATTCCAAATCAAAATTATAAATTTAGATATTTTACAACCAAGAATATTGAAGAGTGCTAGCCCATTTTTGCCAAGGGACTTTTGGCATTCTGCTTATTGCAAAATATTCCTATTTGTATGTATTTCTTAATCAGTCATATTAATATTATAATTGTTTATCCAAAGGATTAGTTGTTTGATCTGTTGAAAATATTCGGCTGGAAAACATACTAAACAAATTATTTAATATCCTGCTTTTAAGTAATGATACTCTTCCACGCCAGAATAATAATTAAAATTCCACATTCTAAATCTAAGATATTTAATAAATGAAAACAGCTGAAAATATATACACTAATTGAGCTGTTACTAATGGTATTTTAGCAACACTGCTTACCATGAGGTATTTCTATATATTTCTATTACCTGTTACTTGATTAAACAACATATTAAGTGATATATTTTTGTACCCTAAATGGATGAAATATATTAGTCCGGTATTTGTCTTGTATATGTTATAACTTGGAAGAAACCCCAAATAAAAAACCTTCTATACTCCCCAGCTTGAGCACAGCTAACTACAACTTAGTTGCATTCCAGTATCATGTAGTGTACTATTTTCAGCAAGGTTCCTGGTTAATGGTCAACATTCATGTCATTAATACAGCTGGTCCTTCAACGTGTAAAACTGATGACAGTGGAAGATCATCATCAGCGATTGCTGCATATACGTGTAGCCCAAAGATCAAGTACACATAATGTGTCATTGTTGTTTGACTCCTATGCCAGACAGAAGGATAGCATCTCAATCAGACAACGCAATACCTGTACAGCAATGTATGTCTTCACTCTTTATTTTAAAGTAAAATGTCCCACATCTGTTAAACGGTATGTTCAGTTCAGATTTTCATTTGAATTCACGATATCCTGAAATGATACGGTTACAGACTTGTGTTACACGGGTACCTCAATAGGAAATGCATAAAATATAGAGACACTACCCGCCATTAGTTCAAGTATTAATATGTGATAGTCATAAGTATGAATTCTTCACAATCAAGTCCATAACAGTGGTTGATTTCATTTCAAATGCTATTTGATTATTTAGAGTGGATGCAGGGTGATCTTGACTTATTTCTGTCATCATAAAATGGGCATTTGAGTATGTCAATGATTAATTTTTATCAAATATCAAAGGCTGTCCCAACTGAGTGATCATTTCTTTTTATATCTAGGTGTCTACTGCTACAGAATGTACTGTCATTTATACTGGGGTTGTCAGGCTGATGGATGTGATGGATGTCTGGCTAAGTTCAAAGGTATCTTCAGTTACATTGCTGCATCATATTCTATTGTCATTTATAATAGAAATTGTATACTTATATTAAAGAGAAATTCTATGAGCCACATGGGTAGAGCATGAGACTATTTACTTTTTGCCAAAACTTTTTTTTCGGCTATGGTCATTCTGTGCGGCAGTGGCACTATAGTAGGAGGAGTTTTTTATTCAGCCAGGCAACTGTCAAGGTTTTCTCCACTGAACATGCAATATATTCTAAATTTATTTAGAATTAGTCTCCATGGGGAAGCTATAAATTACAGACCATATGCATCTCCCTCATTTGAGGTTGCCAGCCACATTAAAAACTGGCATTTCGGCTATTATTATAATATATATATATATATATATATATATATATATATATACAGACACACACACACACAATGACAATGAATTTATTTTCCAATTTACACTTACATATTTTTACAATTTATATTGTGTGTGTGTGTGTGTGTGTGTATGTGTGGAGAGAGAAAGTTTATCATTATAAATTAATTAAAAATAAAATATACAACGTGAATTTATAAAGCACAGAAAAATACACACACATAACAGTAGTTTTAGTCTTGGGATCATATCTATTTGATAGGATTAAAATATTTTGAATTATTTTTTGCCCTGAATTTTATATGCTGAACTTTATAAATGTGCATAAAAAATATGAATGTCATACATATGTGTGTGTGCAATTTATAATAAAATGAACTCACTTTTCTTTCCAATTCATAACTTGTACAAATAATGTTTGTAGCAATTATTTTGTTTATATTATAAAATTAACAGCATTCATTAGGACTCTTAGAGTGTTGTCATAACCAATAGTAAGATTCTTCATAAAACAAATTAAGAGTATTTTGCCAATAATGTCACCAAAATGAATATTCAAACAAAATGAAGGATGTATAAGGAGACTCCAGTCATACTTAGTGCTGTTGATTTCTATGGATTCCTGTATTAATTTATAACAAATACATCATGCCTATGATGGTATGAGAATTCTGTATAATCGATTCAACTGTTGTCTGTTAGATGTTTATACTGTTTTTAATGGATACCTAAACTTGGTTTTGCCAGGCAATTGGATTTTTCAGGTGATAAAGTTAGTACATTCTCAGTGTTCTTTTTGCAGATCTTCATTTTGGACCAAAGTGCTTACGTGGGCTCATTCTGATGAACGATTATGAATCCGACATTTTCAAGGTGGTATAATGTTAATGTTTGAGATAAATGTTCAAGGATTTGTTATGGTACTTCTGAAATTAGATTTCTTTGGTAAACTGGGTTATGATTGTGGCTTCCAGGTTAATTAAATTTTGGAAGGATATGAATAATCTAGTTGAGTCTTAAAGCACATCATATGAACTTGTTACTATGAAATTAAATAACACCTGAATTCCAAGTTATCACCTATATATGTAAAACAGTATATGTGATTTCCTTTTATTAATTTTGTTTATGTTTGTTGCAGAATTACTTGGAACAGAAAGGCATCAATATTAAAGATGTTATAACAGTTTGCCTGAGCAAATTAGATGATGGATCCTACACGTGTATGGGTAAGTCACTGACTTCACAGATCATATGTTTAAGCAAATTAATTGATAATATATTTCCACTAATATTATTACACATAGGTCACTCTTCCAGTATATTATTTTTGTTTCCTGTCTGTTTGATTCTCTTTCCTTATCAGACCAAGCTCGAGGATTAAATTCCAGCACAGTTTTATGTTACCACTGTGGATTGAGAAATCTAAGAGATCTTGCTTATCAATATAGAAAAGATATACCAAATGATGAACTGCCAGGTTTGGTTGTCATATTTGAAAAACTGCTTTTAATATTAAGGTTCCAAGTAATGCAAAAATATGTTATAAGAACTGGTATCTTGATTGTTTGAACCGGAACGTGCTTTATTCACTGGATGATACAAATAAAAGCGTATTTCTAGATCTTTTATGTTGAAGTTTGTACCATCACAAATCCTGCATAATTGTATTGTATTTTTATATGATAACAGGATCAGTCACCAAAAGACCAGACTGTTATTGGGGAAAGAATTGTCGAACACAAAGAGGAAAAATGGACCATGCAGCGTATGTAATGGGCTGTGTAACATTAGTTTAATATCTGAAACATATTATCTCATCGTTTAGCAGCTGTCATGCATGCTATTATGATGTCATCTTGTTATTACAGGAGATATAACCACATATGTGAACAGACGAGAACATAACCTAACCCTGGATGGAACATTAATTTAAAAGCTTCAACATTGTAGTGGCAACTGGTTATCAACATAGTGATGGACTTTATATGAAGTGAATGTTACATCTTGTTTATTAGTTGATTTATTGATGTTCTATATATAAAGAAATGGAGAAAATTCAAATAATTCTTACAAGAATTAGCTTATGATTTAATTACACACACACACACACACAGGGGGAAGTGAGAAGAATCTATGCTATTTAGATTACAGAATAAATTCAAGGTGTGCATGAAAGTGTGTATTTATGATAACAAATATGAACAATAGATGATTTTTATGATGATGTCTATGATCTATGAGAAATTAATTTTTAAGTTTAATAGCATCATTATTTGAATATAATGACATAATTGGAGTATTCTGGTTAGAAATGTAGAAACAGAACCTTTATTTTGTCTTCATACCATCATGATGAACAACACAGATTGATTATTAACACATTTATCAATATTGCCAATATGTATCTTGAAACATATCTTCATTCAGCATTTATATTTTTACTTGCATATATATATGTGCTAACAATACTCACGTGGTGATAACTTGAAATTCGGGTGTTATTTAATTTTATAGTAATAATTAAGTTCATATTGAATTGAATTAATTTCACATAGCAAGAGTGCAATGCACAAATACACAGACACAATGGACATAATGATGAAATACATTAATAAATATACATAAATCAAGATTGACATGTGTACTCCTATGTGAGGAAACAGTGTAGCCCAAATGCTGTCTTACCACTGTTCCCCGTACTTTGGGACTCGGCTAGATTAATTATTCATATCCTTCCAAAATATAGTTAGTCTGGAAGCCACAATTATAACACAGTTTACCACAGAAATCTAATTTCAGAAGTCTAAGTGTCATTTTGATAATTAATTATAAATTAAGCAGAGCAGTCATAAAATAACAACTGGCATATGTATCAGTGTCTTGGTAGTTCATAGACACAGCTATTTCTTTCCATATGACCAGTTTCATTACACTTTGAATGTTATTAGAAGGATATATATACTCAAAGAATGCTGCTTCCTGTGGCTTATGATAAAAACATGAAAATGGAAGTCATCAGGATTAATAGCGGTCTGGAAGACTAGTACCCAGTCAGATGGCTGACACACTTTTGAGCTAAAAGAATGATTATGATTTATGAACTTGATGGATTCAGCAAGCTTGTGGAGTGATGACATCAACCTTGCAGTTGGTGACAAGATGAGACTGCCTGAGTCGGGGCTATTTAGATAAAAACCTGTATTAGTTACTAATATATTCTGAGGTACATTTTATTAATAATGGCAAAGGAAACCAATCATGAAGTTAAATCAATCCTATGAAAGGCTCACCTGCAAATATATTGATCGAAACAATCTTCTTTCAAGTAACAAGCTTACCTTGTGTATATACTGCCATAGATGTTGTTGACTAAACTTATATATGCTGATTCTATAGCTGTTCTGTAGTAAGGACACTTTAGGAAGGATATCATTATTATTATTTTGTTGACTTATAATATTTCATTAGTTTAATGTAGCAAAAACAAAAACAAATATACTAGAGCAGTAAATTGTTATATCAGTCAGTTTAACTATTTCTTCCAGAAGAAATAAGGTTTCTTCCATTTAAAAAAAAGAATTGTAAGTTTAACGCTGATTTGGGCTTATACTTTATAGATCACATAATAATTAAGGGGCCATAAATAACTTTTAATTTAATTACTTCAAGATATAACACTACATCAGGCATTTACTTATGGATAAAAAATTTTGTTGGATATACTGATGAATGCTTGATCCTTCCTATACACAGATCACACACATTTAGATTATTCCTACAGCTAGTAATAAAAAATATGTCCAAATATAAGATCTGACACTGATAATAAAGTAGATCTATATGGAGGTACTGGACTGACGGTCAGCAAGTGCTAACAGCCATATGAAACTTGGACTTCTAAAAACACGCATTTCCAGAACACAAATTATAATAATTTAATTAATATCTAAATATGTCACAAAAACAAAGTGCTGTTCATTCTAAGCCGATTTATTTTACTATGAGTTATGAATATTTAATTTATTATTAAAATAAACTGCTAAAGAATTCAGGGTTATAAGTACAAGTCAAATATTTCCATAAAATATTTTTTTGTAATGTGTGTATGATTTAACCCATTCACACAGACGCAAAGTAAGAAGTGTTGTCATGGTGATAGTTACGAAAATGACATGGGTTGATTATTGCGCATGCGTAATGGGATTTCCTTCGAGCCACTGGCGGGAATTATGCTGAGTTGATCGTTATTAACTGATTACTGTGAGCCATGTTCAGATCTACAGATTAGTAGGTATTGCATGGCAGCACACACACACACACACACACACACACATATAATTATATATATATATATATATATATAAAACCGCCTCTATGACTATGGCGTAGTGAGTGCATGAGCTTTGATCCCAAATTGGTGGCCTAGCGATTAAGCAACTCCGGGACTTGACTTGCCTTGGGCTTGGTCTGTGCCGAGCCACAGGTTGAAGGTTCGATCCTTGCAAGATGTCGAAACTTTTCCAGAGATTAATTTTTCGGCTCACAACATCGTGGGTGGTTGACCATGTTAAATGACGCTGCCGTCTACACTGAATTATTAAAAATAAAGGGGGACGTTAAAGACCCTCTGAGGACGTAAAACACTCTGGCAGTGACCACCCTCAGGGTATTTCGGCTCTATCTTTCCACACTGCTCCCCTGTGAATGGTGGGGGAGGGAAATTTTGCTACCACTCCAACATAGAGGCTGTGTTGAATAAGCAACAGCCTGGGGATCCCCCCTCCCCAAAAAAAGTTCGAGTGGGTTTATAAGAGCGTGGTACTTTCTTACTCATGGTCGTCCCTTGCGGGAGGTTAGTGGTTCAAATCCTGGCGGTGGCATTATACTTTTATAGGTGTCTAGATCTGTTTACAGTAAGGAGGAGTTTTTCATCCGACCAGGCAACTGGCAAGCTTTTCTCCGCCAAATATTTAACTATTCTAAATTTATTTAGAATTAGTTCCTGTGATGAAGCAGTAAATTACAGACCATATCATATGCGTCGATCTCCCTGATTTGAGGTAGCTAAGCCACGTAAAATAACTGCCATTTCGGTCATTAATGTTATTATATATAATTATATATATATTATCATGACTTGCACACATTTTGTTGATTGGCAGAAAGACAGACATTATTGATATATAGAACAATTTTAAATAAGGCAAACTAATATTTAAGGGGGAAATATGTAATTGATAAGTTTGTACACCCATCAATGAATGCCTTTAAAGCACACCCCAATAAACATTGGAACTGTTTTAAGTATTGCCAACTCTAGGTCCATAATAATTTAGCAAAACCAGTATACCATAGGCCTGGAGCTGTTAAAGGCCCATAGCCTAGAAATTAGTAGCTGATGAGTATGACTATAAACTCAAACATGCTTTAGATTTAAGAGTGGGTCTTTTCTACTGTTGAGTGTATCACATTTCTGGTCCTTCCTGCTCCTTATCTATGATGATGAACAATAACCATTACCATATGAAAAATAACTAAATTAATTGCAGGAACTATGATATATTTATAAGTCGTAGTTAAAAAAGAAAACTGTATACCATCCCCTGAACAAAGCCAGAGGAGATAAAGTCGGTGCAATACAAGGTAATAAATATAACCTAAAGTCATAATTCAGAGTAATTATGCAGTCTAAATTAACATTTCATAGGTCACTTTAACAAGTATTAATTAAAGGCAGGGTACCCACACATCATGGAAAATAACAAATTCATTTTCCAGGATCTGAAAATGTCCTTGAATTTGACAAAATCAGGAAATGTCCTGGAAATAATATTGCCCTTGAAAAAATTGACTTAGAACAAAAAGCTTGTGAATACATATTATGCCTCTAGAAGAAAACTGCAATTGTAGAAGAAAAAGAGTACTAATACTATTACATAGTGTTGATCCTGTGTTAGTTAAAATATCTAGAAAGGGTGAGGAGGAGGCTGTACCAAACAATTGTCAATAATCGATTATACATTTAATAAATATGATATGCTTTTTCACGAGTATCTTGATTTATTACCTTTAAATCTTGTATATTTTGTCCTGGAAAAGGGTAATTCTGGCCTGGAAGTGTCCTGGAAAATTAAATTTCCTTGGCTGTGGGGGGAACTGTGTAAAAGTATATTTTGTTTTATAAAATTATTTTGATTGAGAATCATATACATCTTCCACATTCATTAAGAATTTTATGTGGTTGTTCTTAATTCCAGGATAGGAAGAGTTGGAGAAGGTATGAGAATGAAAGGTTTAATGACAGCTATTAATTGTTCCTGTTTGGTTTGTGAGGTTTTACAAGATGACTGTGATTCCTTTGTGTTTCCATTGTTACTGCATATTATATCAAAAAAGATGTTTGATATAAATTTAAGTGATGAAGCATCCTACCGTCATGATATTAGATCTACTACCTGCAAATTTGCCATGCAATATAGGCCTTACAACTAGCGAAGTGGGAGTGCTCTGGATCTATAGCTCAACCAATGTAAATACAGCATTGTGTACATATTATTTTATTTTTTTAAATAAATAAAATGAAATATTTTCAGGTCTGTTGCTTGGAAAACTGTTATAATAATGCAAGGAATTAATATGTGCAGAAATAACTTTCACCATTTTACACTGTGTAGCAGACCACAGCAAAATAAAATATATCTCCAGGTATGGATTTCTATTTATCCACAAATGAGGTATGGTGATGTGTGGAGGTGTAGTAAGAGTATTCAGTGTCCTGTAGTTTTTAAACAGATGGGTATCTATGCCCATAGTAGTAGTAGTAGTAGTAATAGTAATATTATTGACATTTTATAGGGTGAGAAATGTACATGAAAAAGTTAATTCATATATATATATATATATATATATATATATATATGTATGTATAAACCATTTAATCTTAGAATATTAGTAGCACTTCAAATCTGAGTGCAGATACCATACAACAATAAGTATCCCAATCAGTAAACATTGACTTTGGTACCACAGTCACCTAAATAAGGAAGAGGAACTTGTTCTTTATCCACTTGTTATTCTCCTCTACAGCAAGATCACACAGATTCTAACAAAAATCAAATTATTGAATGAGATTGTGCTTTTGGCGTAAATACAATAAGTTCAAAAATGATACAGGAACATTTAATGAAACTGTGGGAGGCTGAGTAAAGGAGGGAAAAGGTTATGAAAAGCAGTCCTCTTAAGAAATGTGCCACTGTTCCATTTGCTTCACTTGCTTGCCATTAAAATCATTGAAATAAACCTGGGTTTTGTATCTGGCAAGCTTCGTCGTTATAACCAACAGATATCACAACACGCATATCCATATAACATTGGGTCTGAATTAGCTAAAAGTCGTAACCAAATCAGTTAACAATAAGATCCCAATTACCCAACATGGTAGGAGTCAGGCCAGAGGGTATGGTCTAAATCAACCATAATTTATTTCACAGTAATCATGTACTAAGTCAAGTTAACTTTATTCTTAGCCTTCTAACATGTCTGCTGAGTGAACCTAGCAGATTGATCAATATTGCAATATCAGTTAGTGGGTACGAGGCTCATTTTATGCAGCAAATAATGTGGTTGCCACTCCCATAACCTTTAAAAGTTTAGTAAAATCAAATTTGGTTGATCTCATCAGCTTGTATTTGCAAATTGTGTTATTAATTTAAGACTCGTGTGTCATTTGTCCATATCCACATTATATATATATATATATATGCATGAACACTAATGATTGAATGAATCCTTTTACCTTTTGTGCTGTATTTGTTATAAAGTCAATAGTATATGTTTTGAAAATTCAAAGTTTGTTGTTTATCACATTAGTGTTCCACTCAACAAGACTAACCACTGTATACACTGCTAAACTCATGGATAACTGACCACAGAGGTGTTGTAGAGGTGGTAAGTTGGGCATGTTAGTTAAACTTAGAGGTGGACAGGAGTTTGACCAGATATGTGATGTAGTTTTAGGGAGTTCATGCTGAAATGGATACTTTAATTATATCTAAGCCATGAGCAGTAGTTTCCAGATTTTGTTGTAATTTAATGTAAATTTGTTGCCTGTTATTGGATTTTACTTAGGTGTAGACATTGACCTCAGCTGTGAACTGTGTCGTTTTTGCTCCATCAAATTGGTCGCCTTTGGTGGAATTATGATCTCGCCATTGAGTCGTCATTTTGACCCATCATTGTCTTGTCAAGAGTTTTTATCATCCAGTAGTCATCATCATCTCACCGTCAGTAATCACTGTCTCTCCCTTTCAAGTCATTGTGTTTTCAGTAAAGTTTCAAATGAGAACTTCTTTCTTTCCATCACCATGTGGTTGTCATCTCCTGGGTAATTGTGATCTCAGAACTATAGCAACATATTTGGTGAGAACAGTAATTGTCTAATCTATGAGGGTTTTATTTTGTATTACAAAGGTTTTTGTGTTTATATTTATGTATTTAATTAATGTCTGATTGTGCATCTTATTGCAAATGTGACAGTGAATGAATTTTGATGGAAAGAAATGTGCTACAAAGTACAGATGTTTTCTTATGGTTAAATTAAATGTATAATATGGTTTAATTATTTATTAGTGTATTTTATGTAGTTGTCTTTTTCTATCTTAGATTTATATTTTGCTAGAGAACAGTACTTTCCGTGGAAAGAATCCGAGAAATGACCCCTGGTGAGCTGTTACCAGTTCAATTCTGGGGACTGGATTCTTTGTTCAGATCACATGTCAAGTTATATATCAAAGATGTGATCTCGCTGCAAGAAATTGGGGGCCATGAAGGTATTTTAGCTCCCTTAACTTCCTTGTGATTGTGTGTAAATGGATGAATGTAACAGTTGAAGATATAGCTGTTGATCTGCTGTATTGATTGTAGGCATATTTCTCCACTGTGTGGTTTAATCAATGGGTTTTACCATCTTTCTATCTATATGTAAAGTTGTGAAAAGAATAGCTAGTTAAATTCTACCAAATGGAAACTGACTTGGTTGATACAAGCCACTCTTGGTTTTGACTGGTCGGTACTTAAAAGATGTTCAGAACACATTTCTGGTGTAGTGTTATATTAAAGTACAGAAATTTGTTAGTCTTTATGTCGCATCTGTATGGTATCAATTAGAACTTTCGACAAGTGTAATATACCAGTGAGGCTATTAATGAAAAGTATTGTGAGAGAAATCAGTGTTCATGTTCACTAAACATCCTTTCCTATATGTAAGCTATTTGGTGGAGCTAAGCTGAATCAATACAACATAGGTTTCTAGGCTTTAGTACAAACACACACACACACACACCAACAACAACAACAACTGAAGGTGGTCGGTATACAAAGATTTAGCCACTTCACTGTAAGACTGACCTTCAATACAGCAGATTATTTGCTCCACACGATAGATCAGAAATTGGGGCATTAAATGTGGACTTGTCTCAAGTATTAATTATTGTTATCTTCACTGTTTGGAGTGGTTAAACATTGTATTCTGACACAGAGTGTAGCAAATTTGCCGAGAGTGGGAAATAGTTGCACTTTATTGGTAATAGCATTATTGTAATTGCTTGAAGGCAGCAGCAGTATATCATCGTAAATGTCGCACTGTTGGTTGATTTACTTTAGATCACGGCGCAGAGCTAAATTTCCTCATTGCAATTACCCACACTACACAGAAAAAGCCTGCATCTGCATCACCACTGGTGAGCTGCTACCTACTTGGTCCTCTGGTTTTCACAATGTATACCCATCCTTTTGGGATCATTGTGTTCAGCGATATGGGGTTAAATATCACTTGTACGCTGATGACACACAGCTGTATATATCACTGGATCCTGACAATAAGTTAAATTTCTCCTCTTGAAGAATTTAGAAGATTGTTTTGACCAGTGTATTAACATGTATGAAAATGTCACATCAGTATGCCGAACTGCCTACTACCATCTTAAGAACATCCACTGTTTAAAAGCATTCTTGACACAAGAAACACTTGTAACTGTAGTCCATGCCTTTGTTACATCTCATATAGATCATTGTAACTCTCTGTTATATGGCATATCTAATTATAACATTAATCACCTTCAGCGAATTCAGAATAGTGCAGCTCGCATAGTGACAAATACTCAAAAATATGATCATATCACCCCAATTCTTCAAAAACTACATTTGGTACCTGTTTCAAGATTTTATTAATAACTTATAAATCTATTAATGATATGGCACCAGAATACCTGTGTGAACTGTTGTCCATTAGAAAGTGATCCCGAAAACTCAGGTCATCCAGTCAGATACTATTGCAGGTGCCAGTGTCTAAGCTCAAGTCATGTGGTGATTGTGGATTTAGTGTTGCAGCCCTCACTTTATGGAATAGGTTGCGGCAGATATTAGAAATGCGTCGTCTCTTGAAATTTTTTAATCTGTACTAAAAACACAGCCATTCAGGTTGCTTTCACCGATAAATAATTATTATCTTTTAAATCACTTACAGTGTTTTTACAGACATATTATTTGGGGTATTATTATATTACCTATTGATTGTACAGCACCTTTGAATGGCTCCTGCTAGTAAGGGAACTTTATTAAATATACATTATCATTACCTTTTGTAAGGGGTTGTCTACTCTATTCCCTACTGAAAAGGCTGCATCTCTGCTTACTTATGGGTACATTCTAGATATCATAACGTGACCAAACTGTTACTAAACATCTGACGTTACACTGGATGTCAAGTTGCTGGTAATTTGTGAAAGTGGCTTAGAAAATGTTTCATAACATACAAACAACTAATACCTAAAATCATTTATCCTGCTATTCTTTTTTATTAGAATTATTAATTTAGTCTATACTGTATTTTGTTAGCATTCAATGGAGCTAGTGAATTTTGTTTATTGTGACTACTAAATGATAAGATAGCGGATAATATGAAGCCCATCGAAAGCTTTAGCTTAGCCAGCAACAACATGCTCTGTCAATTTATCTGGATATTTCTCCATCAATTGAGTCTGCATGGTGTCAAGTTTCACATTTCCCTTTTTAGGGAAAGCCTAATCAGCCGCAAGATGTCAATAATTAACATTCAAATTATTTCAAATCTAGGTTATTTAAAACTAATTACTGTAGTGATAAACAGTTATCCTGGATGATGTTAACTTAAAGCTTCTATTTCAGGTATATATTATTTCAAGTGCCACCCTATTGTACGAGTTGATATCCAAGGTGTAGTTGTGAAAGTGGAAGAAAGAGATAACTTTTTTGTTTATGCCTGTAAGTATTATGACATTTAGATTACAACTTGAACACAGAAGAAATGATTCTAGATTTTTGTTTAAAGTCAAAGGATAAGAATTCACAGAAAAGAGACAATTCACTTTATAACGTAATTATATGAAGTACATAACCTATTTTGCATTTAATTATCATCCTTGGTTATCCTGTCATCTCTCCTATTCAATTATTTTGGGAAACTGCATATCAAACACACACACCTGTAAACATATTGGTAAGACGAACAAGTTTCAGCATGAAAAGTGACATCTCTTGATTCAATGCCATGTGGTATTTTTCTGCGACTGTTTTCCGGTCTTTTCATTTATATGGCAGTTATTACCCGAATTGCTCATAATTTTATCTGTCCTCTGTTTACACCTTACAGTAGATGATGGTACTGGTGTCATTAGTTGTACTAACTGGAAAAGCATGGAAAGGCAAGAAGTACCACGGTCAGTTACAGGTAGAGTAAAGGGGATTAATACAAATAGACATTGCTCGGTTTATTTTTTTTCATATTAAATAACAAAAATATAATACAGTACTAAACTGTGAGATAACAAGATTAATAATAATATTACAAAAAGTTATATTGTATTTGCAAGATGATAAATATTTGACTTAATTCATGTTTTTAAACATATTTCTGATTGTTGCTCTGAGTTCGGAAACACATGGTGATTACTAATATTTTTAAAGAATCATTAGCAGAAAACTTGTCACAAAAACTGAAAGAAGTCCAAAGACAAAAGAGTAATTTGCATTATGGTCATGTGCTTGGTGACTTGATCAATGTACGTGGTAAACTGAAGAAATTTAGGGACAACATAGAAGTTATGGCTTCTCATTGTGGTTAGTGATAAACGTGTTTATTTTTTGTATAGTGATGAATGCTGTATATTTTAATATTAACAGATCAAAGAAAGCTAATGACATTTCTTTTGGTGTTAATTATTAATATGTGTGTAATATTTGTGTGTCTTTAATGTTTATATTACAGTTTGTATAAATGATCCAAACAAGGAGACGGAGAGAATGATGTTACTTCCTGTTCTGTATAAAAAGTGCTACAGTCAACCAGTTACAGTTCCCAAGGCTTTTGAAACATTAACTGCTGATGGTGGCAATGTTAGTAGAGTGAAAACAAAACACAAGCTAACAAAAAAACTTGATTATCTACTGCATTTTATGATAATAACATTTCAGTTAATTTTACACTCTACTACTCCCAGGGTCAGTTCCTTTTTGTCAAATCCAATTCCACAAGATTCCATTTGATCAATTCCAGTTCCATAAACAAATGTATAAATTCTGGAATTAGAATTTACCATAAATTTTGATTCTAGAATTGAAATGATCCTATGATTTGCCAATTATGGAATAGGAGTGTATATATATATATATATATATATACCTAAATATGGAGAAAAAAATGCAAAAGGAGAAAATGCTATTTGGGGTAAACATTTAGCAACAAATAAAGCTATTGCTTATATTTTAGTGAAAGAAAAGTTAAATGGTCAATTATTTTTGTAGACATGATGATAAATTCAAATTTTCGACCCATGTCTGATTATTCCATTAATAGGCTTTAACCTTTTGTGACAATGGGACAGCAATAAAGGACTACATCTCACAACTAAAAGTATTCACCAAGAAAGACCTTCTCGCCAGTGACAGTTTGAGGTCATTTTTCAAAGAACTACCACAGCAGGTCTGGTCTCCCATTATTCAGCGTAAATGATTTTAATTATTCCAGCAAAGCATGTCTTTATGACAGATAATCTCTCATTGATATCACCTTTCTTTTCTTGTAATATAGATCATGCTCACCAGTTTTCTCTCAAGTTTGGAGAAAAGTGGACATATCTTTAGAAGTTCAGCAGACGTGGATGAGCCCACATTTTATGTATGTATATGTATTACTGAAGGATGAAATGATGGCTATCTTATTATTAGATGCACTGTGATTAACTGCAATAAACTATGTTCCATTTTTACATGATATTTATACAGTATACTTGCAATATTATGAAGTGTTCGGGTAAAACATTTATTTGCTCGATATGGTTGCACTCACATATCATTGATTAACAGGTGACTTGTCAATGTTCAGAACTTGAAGACCACATAAAAAATATCATCAGACAGTGGATTAAAATACATGGTTAGTGTACAGTATAATTTGTTTTAAAATTTAAAATGCTATTCATTCCAATTATGTGAGAATTATTACAGGATTCTCATGCATCCTGGAAAACCTGATAAATAACAAATTCATTTGCCTGTGAATAAATCCACTTAGAACAAAAAAAGTCTGTGAATAAATATTATGCCCCTAGAAGAAAACTTGAATTGTAGAAAAACAAGTACTGGTATATAGTCTTGATATCTCATGTCAATTAAAATTTAAATAAAAGTGGATGGATCAGACAGCTAGAAGGGATGAGGAGGAGGGTGAACCATAAAAATGTCAGTAATCGATCATGCATTGAATAAATATGATATACTTTTTTGTGCATATCTTGATTTAATGCCTTTAAATCTTGTATATTGTCCTGGAAAATGGTAATTTTGTCCTGGATATGTTGTGAAAAATAATATTTCCTTGCCCGTGAGAACCACTTAATAGATGTTTCATAAGCCGTTCACTAGGCGCCATTTGATATGCTAGAGTTGCTGCAAATTCATTCCTAGATTGAGCTTAATACCTTATTATTCTCATTTCAGATGATGAAGACGGTTGTCCATGCAGTTATATTTATGATCGGCTAAGGCAGACCTCGCAGTTCAGGAGTGCTGAGGAAACTGCGTTGTACCTTTGTCTTGAAACGATGGAAAGTAAGAGTAGCATTATCAGTACAGCAGAGAAGAAATATATTGTCTTCGATGACTAGAAATGTTCATTATTTTTGGAATCGGTGTTAACCGCAGCTTAATATTTATCTACTGTTTTAGCAGTGTTAGTATAGCCGAGTATCAGATGTAAGGATTGGTTTGAATTTTGTTTAAAAATACAACGTCGAACAAAAGGGCATACTTTTATTTCATGGTTATACTGCGAAGCTGCTTTATAAGTATTGATGTAAAACATAGTCCGAGAGTATTATACTTGCTTTTAACAGCCTATCGTGCCTTACTGTACCTGAATTACAATACACAAGAATTTTAGGTGGGAGAATTGTGTGTAGAATAAGCAAGCCTACTGTGATAAACTGTTTATTTAATAAATTAGTTATTGATTGTATATCATTATTATTTTGGAATGCTGTTGACTTCCAAATAATCTTCACTACTGCTGTCTTGGAGTGTTAGAATAATACATTTTACATTTTCACATACAGCAAATTAATATTTATTAGTGATAATAATATTTAATATAGTTTTTTATGAGATTTCTGATGGTTCGGCATAATTCAGGGCAAATAAAATAGCTGGTTTCCCAAACCATTCTTTGATTGCTGTTTAAAGGAACAGTTCACTCTGAGAAAATATGATTATATTGTGTAATGCTCATAAAAGTAACCCAAAATCTGACAGTATTATTTGTATACTTCACATGACATCATAAATATAATGAAATATAAACTACTGGAGGAAAGCGATTACAACTTCCTCAAATAGAAAACTGTATGGTAGGAAGGAGAAAAGCCACATGTCCCGATGTTAATGTACATAAGGATCATGTGGGCGTCTTCAGATCAGGACGGCCCGTTTAGCTTACCATGTGCACAAAAGTGGCTGTAAAACATCAATCATCTTCAGATCAGGTCACAGAAGGTCTGGCTTAGCTATCTACTAACTGACACAGTTGTTAGTTCATTTAGTTAGACAATTTAAAGCTTCATGCTACAAGAGTACAAAACAATATTCGTAAAGAAATTCACTATTGTCGTTGTCTTCCTAATATTTTAGGCTATTCGTCTAAACATTGGTTAATATTCATAAATACATTTTTGTTCCGAAATTATACTTGGCTGATCGTTGTTATTATTAACTGGATCATACATCTTGTACAGTATTGCCAGACTTCAGGAACACCCACTCTGTATCTGGCCTCAAGATGGTGGTGCCCACCGATGAGTCTTCATTCAGTAATCAGCATTTTAACTAGACTTTTTAATATGTGATTGATCATGTTTATATTGTAACATCATTTGTCTGAACATGTATTTGTATTAGTCCTGCCAATCTGAAAGTGGCACTTTCCTTTAATCAGAATTTCTTTCACATGCCCACAACCATAGATCTTATTTTGAAACTTAATCAACAATTGGTATCTAAGGATGCCATAGAAAGAAATACAAATTTCCAATGCATTTTGGGATTTGCATATTTATCAGACCATTTTTGGCTGGGAGAATACACAATCTTTTAGATCTTATATTTTACTTCAGAGTATTTTCATTTATTCATTTGACATCGTGTAATTTGTGTCTTCCATTCAGTCATGTTATTTGTGTAACAAGCATTCCATATCAAGTCTTTATTATCATTACTTGGTATTCTGCATAACACCGCCACACGTGCATCTGCTTTATCTAACATAGTTTTCAATTTAGGAGTTTAAATGCCAGTGTATATTTGATAGAAAATCGATCACCGACTTACATTACATCTAGTACTGAGCTATCTGATATACACACAATTTATATACATTATATATATATATATATATATATATATATACACATTTTACCTAAGCTTGCTGCATCTTGTAAGGTTATCAAATAGCAACTTGATATATGTGTTCACAGAAAAAGAAATACTTGGAACCGTACCGGAAGATTCATCATCCTAGATCATACCAAACTCAGTCTATGAAGAATTATGCTCACATCCGTTACAGTAATAACAACATTTAAAAAAATACCCGGGTAACTATTTTAATTGAAATGGTTAATGTTTTTAGTTCCGCATTGACCACAATTAATACTGTTGAAATTATAGATACTTTGCCTAAAGGATCATCACTTATTACCATTACACCAACAACGAGTGAAAACTGCTAAAAGTTTGTACAGTAAAACTTAACAAATCTCCGATCTATCGCCTTTTCGATACTTATTGGTGCTCGCTACTTGACAAATTTTTCCAGTGTACATTGTATGATGGTTTGTGCATGCTTATTTACTATTCATTTTTAGAGATTTCTGAGTAATACGCAAGAATACTGCTATTCCCAGTTGGATGCCATCAGAAATGATGGTAGTAGCTCCTCATCATCGGACTCCACTAAAACCCCTAACCTTTGGCTCATTAATTCACAATTAAACTGTATTAGTGTTTACTGTATATACTTGTGCCATAAGGCGATCGTACGTATAAGACAATGTCAACATATCAGCCAATATTGTGGAAAAGTACCTAACTTTAATAAGAGGCAGATCTGAAAGTTTTGAGCCCAACCGTTTTCAGCAGTTTAGCAGTTAAGTATGATGACCTGATGGAACAAAATAATTTTATCATCCAAATCAGCAGGGAGTTTTGGGCTTATTTTGGCGCACGCAACAGGTGAATGTGCTGTGGTCAAACAAGAAATTAGGACTTATTCGTAAGTACATAAATGATGAGACATGCAAGACTTTATCAGAACCCTTATAATCTCTCGAGTAGACCATGGTAATGCATCGTTATATAATATCCCCCTCTCTATGACACACTATCTACAATAGTCTGGTGACACGCACTCACAAAAGAACATATAACGCCAGTTTTGTTCCAGCTGCACTGGCTTCCTGTATGTTTCAGATCACTATACAAGATCCTGTTTCACACTTTCAAAGTACTGAGTGGAACAGCACCACTGTATCTAAGTGATCCGATCCAAAAGTGTATGTCAGGGACTGCTGCACTTTGTGTTTTATTTCCCTTTGAGAGCAACCTTTCTGGGCATCATGTCCCAGGCTGTGGTATTAGTTGCTAAATCAAGTAAAGAATTGTTTTGCAAAGTTCTTAAACTTTTTAAAATTAGCCTATTTATAATCTATAAACCAGTGTATTTATGTATAAAATGTGTTTGTGGTATACAAGATTATTTTTTATTGACTGATTTTATACAATAATGTAAATACATATAAAATTGAAATACATAGATTGAAATACCAGACTTGGAACATGTTTTAAATGTAAAACGCCTTAGAACAATTCAAGTTGAATTAGGCACTATATAAAATACCCTCATAATTAAAGAGATTGCGGCATCTTGTGAAATTAGTACACCAGCCAGCTGATGCTTTGAATGAAGGGTAATGAAACATCAGTTGTGGTCGTGAAGGGTGGTTTCATTAGCAACATAAGGGGTGCTGCGACCATGACAAATCTTTGTCTTGGTAATTCTTGTAAAAAACTTTGACAACACATTTCTGCCAATCATCCAGAACTTTCTCTGTTATGTTAAATTCTTTGTCCACTTTGCTGTTATCTTTTGCATATTTAAATTTAATTTCCATCACATGATGACGATTGATGTTTTACGGCCACTTTTGTGCACATGGTAGGTTAAATCTCCAAAATAAAGATGAAACAACCTTAAGATATGCCCATGCCGAGATTCGAACATGGGTGGTAGTGATCTATGGTTAGATGCTACTGTTAGACCACGGGGGCGCCCTATCCAACATCATACAAACAGTATTTTCAATTTTGACCAAAATGCACCTATTATCACGTAGCAGGCCTGAAGGGCAATCTCTGAAAGTAACAGATTATTTTGCTGACTCATGTATAAGACAAGTAGGGGAAGACACTCATATTATCAAGGATTAAAACCCTGCCTTATACACAAGTGTATATGGTAGTTCTTGTTTCCTGTTTTTAAAACTGCCTCTAATTTTTATTTCTTTTATACTTTAAAACGCAGGTATAACAACAATATTCCTCAATGCTTATGCACGTCTTTGTATTAGCATCGAGTTGATAGATTAAATGAATACATTACACATTTAGAGCCATTACAATTCACACATCTCTCAGCACCATTGTTTAACAAAGTCATAACTATGATATCAGGTCTGCTGGTGATAGTAAGGATTTGTGTTGTTTGGTCAGTATTGAACATACACTCTATCTTAGGTACTGCAATGTAAGAGATGAATAGCTATAACACACACACACACATTTTGAAAAGAACCTACAAACAAACACACCAGCCATAGCTTTTCACTGTTTGTTCATAGTTTAGCAGTATGCTTTGCCATTCTTTTGGTCATGATTAATCATAGGTTGTCTTTACTTATTTGAAAGAAGTTAATCATAGGCCTGAAACTGGCAAAATTATGATAGTCATTTTGCATAACAGAAGTGTATTATGGTGGAACAAAATATATAATAAACTTTTGTCTGGAAACACTTAAAACTCAGTTTCCAACCCAATACCCACTTGCATACATCAAGAAACACTGTTCAGAGAATTCTTTAAAACCTGTATCATTAATATTTATCAGTTTCAAAATTTTTATCAACTGTTATAATAATTATGATCATAACTATTGGCCAATACCTAATTTTTTATAAACCCCCAGAATTCCTAGCTTCTCCTCCTTCCAAATTTGTTATCTGACACACATTAGCAACTTCTATGTCTGTCATTTAATAATTGCATTGTTTATACATGATTTTATAACATAGCTACACTATCCATTCTATTCTCTTACTGTTTAGTTTCACACAGTTATCCCTTCATAATTGTAATTTATATATAGCTCACCATTTGGCAGAATCTAAAGGCTGCCCATTTTTATAAACCTATGAAAGCAGTGAATTGTTCTTTGCATAAATATTAATATGACTGGTGCAAGTTTGTACATAGATCCACATCATTAGCTATTTATAGATCACTGCCAACTAACCTATTAATGCATGAAATAGTGTTGAAGCGTGCGACCAATATACAATGCTACCAAGAGCTCACATAATCAAAACTCTTTATTGACACAATGATACAAAAGGTCTGATAAAAAAATTAAATAAAAAACCATGGTGTGTTTATTTCCTGTAGAAACTCAACATCCCACCAGAAGGTAACTTTTATGTAAATCAAATGGAAATTGAAGCAAGTTGGTCCTTGTAGATGATTTCCCCATATATATATATATATATATATATATATATAATCATTGATACACACTGAATATGTTATGCTGGTCATCTTGTGTAGGCCATGTTTTTAATAAATAAACGTAGCTGTGATTAAAAAAAAATATTATTCTGATATGGGCAAAAGAGAATGATACCAAGCTGCAACACAAGAACAGAGCAAGAGATGCAAAACAGAGTCCCTGATAAAATTCACGGAATCTATACATATGACTTAGCTAAGATCATGCACATATTTGATTATTTGGCGACTTTCACCAATTACATACAGTCAAAATATGTATGTAATCTACGTGTAAGCGTTTGCATTCATAGGTGTATTTGTGTGCGCATACAAATGCACATGTTTATTAAAATTATTACGTACCTGGCGGACAAAACAAATCACGAGACGGGGTACATTTCTAAAAAGAATACATTAATCTGAAGCAATGATACCACCATAATACATAATTTTTCTACTAAATCTGACTAGTTTCACTGTGTGTTTGTTTGTTATTAGTTATGCATAAGTTGATGAATTAATGATGAATTAGCATTGTGCTAATTATGCACATTTATATTTCATACTCAACGATAAATATTCAGATGTAAAACTAAACTGAAAATAATTTGTTTGTTGATAAAATTTCACCAACTTCCAATGTTCCTCTGATTAATTTGAATGAATCCAAAAATAACTTTAATTAAAATCACTGCGAGTAATACAGCAGTAGTTTCCGTTCAAATGTGCACTATGGCACTTATATCATTACAGCAATCCTTAGCGTCCACACAATGCACATCCAGATAGGTCAGACCAATCAAGCAGCCAGCTGATTTATGAATAAAGGCATACCGACTGCTACAAAATTACTTTGATTCTATTACTCTGTCTGAACAGCATTAAATTCATTATGGGATAATATCATGACACGGCAGCTGTATAATACTGCCCGATCATGACAGCACATGGACATCTACATGTATTAACCTTAACACACAGGTATTAAACACATGACTCGACAAAGAGGTTATAAATGTTACACAGCATACCTATGTATATGATAGCATTGTGTTAGTAGTAATAAAATGGGTCAGTTTCCAGAACATCCCTGTAACAAATGAAATAAAAACAAATGCAGTCATCTACCTCTAATAGTTTGTCATGGAAATAAAATACATCCTTACAAACTTGGGACAAAATACACTTCACAAGTAGCAATGGAACTTCACATTGTATATGATATTATGAGCTGACTTCCGATGACTCCATTATATCTGGTGGAAGGGGTTTCTTCTCACAGATTTCATTGACCTCTGCAACAACACTGATAAGTCTTCCAGCAATTGGACGTTCAACAGTTTCAAAATCAATGCCATGTTTCCTCAGCAACCCCTGAAGTGCCTCAATTTCCTTCTCCTGTGCATTACAGTACTCGCGATATTTTGCTAACTCCTGTTCAATGGCTTCTCTAACTCTGCGCTCTCTGGCCAAACGTCGTTCTGCTTGTTTCTTTACCGAGTTGATGATACCTGTGCAGTCAAATATTTAAAAAAAATCAAATAATATAATGCACATTTTGAACAATAAAAATAATCCAAATTTAATCATGTCATTCTACTGATGGCTTTAACCTTGTGCTGCATGCACTTTTACAAAGCCAGTATCTGACCTAAAAATCAAAGTTTTATACTTTGAAACTTACCATTCAGGATTTTTGTGATACGCCACAGTCTTAACGCTATAACAAGCCCCACACTTGCCTGAAGTCCCTCATTATTTGCAAATGCAATGTTAAGTGCAAATGCTACTATGACCACAACTGCATCAAAGACATCCAACTTAGCTTTGAAGAATTCTAATCTTAAGCAGAACACTTTCAGAGCTATCTCAATCAGAAAGAGCGAAACAATCCCAATGCTAATATAATGAATCACTTTTGGCACGGGGCTGGTGTCATGAAATTGAAAAACACGCAGGTCTATGAGGAGTTCAGTAATTACGAGCAGGCAGTCCAGTATCACCAGTGAAACGACAATTATTTGAAACTTGTTAGTGTTTAAGATGTGGCTGAGTTTATCGCGGCAAGTAGGTGGCAGATGCTTTCCATCTTCCGAATCTGTAGTCATCGAACTGTTTGAGTCATCTTTTTCAATAACTCTCTCCAGATCGTCAGCAGCCACCTTTTTGAATCCTTCCATTCGCATCTGTTGATAACAAATATATTTTAGGGTAACATAAATGTATATTTAATTTTTATGGAAAAGCTAAAATATTAAATTTCAAGGGTATTAACCTAAAATGAAGAAAAACTATTAATCACCTGAACCATCTTTGTTGTAGGTGATTCTCATACAGATAAAAACCCTTGAACACATAACAGTCACAACTGCTAAGGTTTTAATAGCACCACTCTGAAAATGAAGTGTTTTAAATATGTATTTCTTAAATATGACTTTCCACATGAAAATATAAAATGGTTGAAGAGTAGTTGACAAAATTATTCAAGTATAAATAAAATTGAATTTGGTAACAACAGCGAACTGAAGAATCTATATCGATGTACTTGTTGAGTTGTTTTTAGTCTCTGAACTGGTCACACCTGCATGGGACCTATGGCTGGGGGGTAAATCTAATATCATAACATTAGGCAGGCTTTGGGAAACAAATCCCACAAACACAACCAGGTGTGAGTGGGATTCAAACCCAAGCATTTATGCCAATTATGGTCTTCTCTATCACACTGTCTGTAATAATTACGACTGACATGCAGACTACATGAGGTTTTTGAATGTCACATAATAATATGACTATAGAATCTAGAGATACCAGATGTGTTATTTAACAATATTCTGGACTATGAATGCACCATCTTCAAAATAACACAGAACACGTCTATCGAGTCCACCTTTGATATTGGCTGTCCGCAAACGTTACGGTAAAGCAAGTACTGAAGTAGAGATCTAGAATTAGACTCTAGAGCTCTATAGAATAATAGATAGATCTATATCTAGATCTAGACGTCCTAGCCCTAGCCCTAGCCTAGGCTTTGTGCGACGTAAAGCAAATCATAACTTCAATTATATTATCTGTTATAAAAAAAAATAATTCTAAACAGTTCATAATAAACTATTCATACCTGTTTTGTACCACACAACAATTATGATGCAATTAATTACCAAACATA
The DNA here is from genome assembly GCA_025642065.1 of Paralvinella palmiformis. Classification (NCBI taxonomy): domain Eukaryota; kingdom Metazoa; phylum Annelida; class Polychaeta; order Terebellida; family Alvinellidae; genus Paralvinella; species Paralvinella palmiformis. Next base: position 732,835 of record JAODUP010000055.1, read on the forward strand.
TCCATAATATATATTTTTCTGTAAGTCAGAATATTTTTCACCAGACTATATGCCTTTGTTTACATCAAGCGCCACCTGGTGAATCTCTAAGCTTAATCTCGAGGTAGAGCTTTGGCCGCTTTGAGTAATATCACATTATTCACTTATTGCAGTATATTTTGTTGTATTTTGGCAAATAATTAAATTAAAAAAATTACTAGCATATTACTGTAATTTAAAGTACCAAACTCTTATAAAATTATAAATATTTACCGAGTTTTAATCGATAGATGGCACTATAGTATAGAGTAATAGACTCTACAGTCTAGATCTACTTCATCTAGTCAATATTGGAACAACTCGACGAGACTGGCAGACCGAACGTCGTAGTGAGTCTAGTCCAGTAGGATTTTGTTCGACGAAGTTTTCTCATAGACTTATGTATTTAATCAAACATGTCTACTGAAAACGAAGAACGTACTGTGGTTGTTCCCAAGTCTGCAGCTGAAATTCAGCGTCTCAAGCTTGAGAAGTTAATGAAAAAAATTGTGAGTTATCAAGTTCAGCTCACAGTTGACGAACTCAGAACTGTGCAATAAATAATGTAAAATTATAATATCGCTTCGTTGATAGATCTAGTTATAATAATAGAGCTCATAATATAGTAATTGTTCTGGTTACTCATAGTGACGATTCCTTGTAAATTGGCCCCTGATTAAATCTAATTCACCCCACTTTCAGTAAATTCACACTGCTCAGCCTCAGTGCTCCTGGTCGGCTGGTGACAGTCACAATATCAATGTGAATATCTCATTATTTGTTAATCACGTATTAAAGAACAAAGACACTAGTTTGGGGAAACTCGGGTAGCTTTGCCTTGGATGATATAAAACATTCTATTAGACCAGGAAATTATCAATCAACACCTTGGTAACCCAGTCTGGTTACGCCGTATTCCATCAATCTAGTAACTAGTCTAGTACATGAAGAATTCACAAATAACCAGATAAGATTAAGAAATGTTTTAAGACTGTAAACCGTTGAAGATTGTTATTAAACTACCAGCCTCATCACAATGTTCGTTGATCCAAGCAATTAACATTAAAATAGTTGTTCACACCATAATGTCAATGGGCTGAGATCGACGTGGGTATCATAAATATATGTTGATTTCCGCCATATTGCATTAAAGTGTTTATTATTGATATTATTGTTTGTATCTCAGCCCATGTCGATTACTATATATTTATATAATTATACATATTATTATATATATATCGGCGATCTTGGCCCACTGTTATGTTTCATCTGTTTTGTGGAATATATATATATATATATATATATATATATATAAATCTATTTTATAATTCTGTCATCCGGTTTATTATGAATAATTAAATAAATCAGTAAATTAGTTAACTGGTTATATAAAATTAACAGCTAAATATAATATGAGAAATATTTGTCATAGGCATAATTGTGCAAGTACTTTGTACTATGGGCCTGACACCTCTTAAGTACACAAGGTCGCCTTTGTTGTCTAACTGGTAGTGGGTTGGAGCACAGATCACTACCACCTCAGTTCAAACCTCTGTGTGGGCTTATCTGGAGGGTGTTTCATCATTGACTTTGCTTCATTACCTTTGGAGGTCGCTCGGATCATTTAGCCTACTATGTGCACAAAAGTGGCCGTAAAACATCAGTCATTATAATTTTATCTTAAGTACCCAATAAAGCTTATTATTATAAAAATTATTGTTAAAAATATTTTGTTTGTTTTCTTCTTGCAAGTATTAATTGCATGGGGCTTTAAAACGCAAATCTAATTTGGTGAATTTATGCTGTTTCATTATCTTTGTGTTAACAATAAATAATATGCATATTGTTGAAATTAATAAAAATTTATGAATTCAAAGTTTTGAGTAACTAATATTTGTAAAATAGGTTTACAATTTAACACTTAGGTATTGCCTTCTTCATACTGTCATATCGTAATAATAATGGCAGTCAGTGTATCAGTAGGCTTTCGGTCAGTTGCCATCCCTCCAAACATTGGCCCCTTTTAATATGAAACAACAGTAATCCATATTTTATTGCAGAATGTAGAGATTATTTTCAGTCGATGGTTTGTAGAGACTGCTACAGGAATTGACTCTGTATATGTTCAGTTGCACACAGATGTTTTTTGTTGCAGTTTTTCTCATAAGAACAACATTGCTGCGGTATGAACCTTATACTAGTGTTCAGTCATCAAGTTAAGTAGATAAATAGAACTTAAGATCTGATATGTGTTCTAGAATAATTGTTTATGGGCTCATGCTTTTTACAGGACAAAGAAGTATACATTCCTGATGCACGTGATCCAAAACTGCCACGGGTCTTCAAACCACCCGAGTTTATCCGTAACGTTTGGGGTAAGCTGACAAATATCTTTGAACACATTTAGCAAAATACTACCAAAGAACAACATACCTCAAATGTGATTAATTTATATAGTTAGTAGTGTATTATTTACATTCTTATTTCTAGTGTCTGTGTGATTACTTTCAGGATCATCTGCTGGTGCTGGTAGTGGAGACTTCCATGTGTACAGAGGAGTTAGGAGAAGAGAATATGCTCGACAGAAATTTCTCAAAGAAATGACCGAACAAGTAAATGTCACATTCATATATCAGAGATACTCTTTATTCAGCCAGGTCCGTAAGGGGCCTTGAAAGCCTTGCATTTAATTGTGGTCAGCAAAAAAACTTTTGGCTCAATTGTCGTGATGAATAACAGCCATTGGCCAGCGGCAATCGGACATAATACTTAGTGCTACATCATTGTTGGCGTTGGGAAAGCCATTGCACAGAATATATCAATCTTGAATTTATTTTTTAAATGGTATTGAAAAGCCATGAAATGTCCAGATGTGTATGGACCTTGATTCAGAAAGAATTAAGTTTTTTACCCCGAAAATGTGGTGTAGTTGTCAATGTGTTGTCACCGGAAAATATGGGGTAGTTGTCAATGTGTTGTCGCCCGAAAATGTGGGGTAGTTGTCAATGTGTTGTCACCCAAAAATGTGGGGTAGTTGTCAATGTGTTGTCACCCGAAAATGTGGGGTAGTTGTCAATGTGTTGTCACCCGAAAATGTGGGGTAGTTGTCAATGTGTTGTCACCCAAAAATGTGGGGTAGTTGTCAATGTGTTGTCACCTATCTTTTGTATTGCATATTTTATGATATCTGGCTGATCATTGTAATATATATCTTAGGAGAAAAAAGACCAAGAATTTCAAGAAAAATTGGAAAAACATAAAAGGGAAGATGAAGAGAAGGTATCGAAGAAAAGAGCTAAAAGGTAAACAATGTGATGTGCGGTAGAACGAACTATTAATTATCGTGGCACAAGATAATTTTAGAGTGGGAGAAATTTATTTAGAATTAGTCTCTGTGGGGGAGCTGTAAATTACAGACCATTTGTGTCTCCCTCATTTGAGGTTGCCAGTCACGTAAAAAAAACTGCCATTTTGGCCATTATTATAATTATTATGGCATGGTGATCGCTGTATCACAAATGGAAGTTGGGCTTGTATCTATATGCACGTAATCATGGTACACGTATTTTGAAGGTTTGCATGGTGGCATAAACAAGCAATCGTATGTTCGTAACGTTAGGTACAAAACGTCAGTAATAACAGGAGCATCTCCATGGCATAACTAATAGTGTGGTTGGCCACACAGACCATTAGTCCATTTAGCATACCGCGTGGCGAAAAGTCACCACAACACAGCATCATTTCTCATATATGATAACACTAGGCGAGATGGTTTTTACTTTAGCAATATGATGACAAACAATAATATTGAAACATCAGTGTGGGTGCTTCGGTATTATTTACAACAGACTTGAATGTACTCGACGGCCCGTTAGTTTAGGATGTTTTTTGGCGGGGGGAGGGGTAATTGTGATTATGTTTTTTTTGGAGGTTTTAGTTGTGATGATTTATGTTCTAAGATTAAAGAAGAAAATGAAGTTGAAGGGAAAGAAGCAACAGAAGACTGGCAAGGAAAGCAAGCCTGGTGAGAGAAACGACTCCGAATCTGAAGGTAATTTTAAAATACATGTTATAATAATTTGTTGTTCGTGTCTATTTTTTTAGCAAATATTAACTCATTATTTTTAGCTTCATATTTATACCTTTTCAGAAATAACTTAATGTTGTTGTTTTTCTTATCTCCTCCAGAAGATACTGATGATGAATGTGAACCAAAGCAAGCAGTTAAAGGTCCAGAAAAAAATGACGAGGAAATTTCTGAATAATCCCATATTATCACTCATTCTCCATTTGTACATAATTGAAGTTTTTTATGATTCAACTCTTTTAATGTATTATATAAATGTGAATAATAAAGTATCCCATTTCATTTATTTCCTGTTATGCTGTATACACAGTTCTTGTATATCAGTCAGTTGGTTCACAGGTTTGTTTGGTCGAGGGGCAAAACCTTGGTCAAACACCTGACAAACAGGTGCGAGTCAGGTTATTTGCATGTCAGTGTGGGATGCTCTATGTGATCCTTAAATAATATACAGTGCTATTTTATTGTATTGCTTTAAACAATGCTTCTCTGATTGAGAGCAGCATTTCCATACGCCATCATTTACCTACACCAGGTATGCGTCCACAGCTGAGAGGCATGGACATTTTTTGTCTGTACATTCATTATGCAATGATATGAGAAACTACTCGGTGCTCAGTTTTTTTCCTGGAAACATTTTGGCGAGTCGTGAATGGCATACGAGTCTAAGAATGTCAACTTGACATTTGAATGGTTGTGGTGTATCAAAAATATGACCATTTAAGTCATGACAGCTTATCTTTTTGTTTTATTTATAATGACTTCGTAAACACTGGCAGTTTATTATTAATAATCTTTCATTAATTCACAGGAAACCTAGTACATTGTTAAGAAAGTTATCAGCTTCAGTATAAAGAGGCAAGAACAAGATCCAACGTGCAACATGAAATTTATTATGAAACTGGAAAATATAACTGAACTGAGTTTACAATGTGAGAACATATAACATCTGAGAAAACATATATACTAACATCTTAGTATTAACTGGACAGGTGATATATTTTCTGTAAAACCACTGAAGTCTCACTCGCATCCAGTAACTTGATACTTGGATTATTTGCCTTGAATCCCAAGTCTTCATGTATTAATACTGGAGTTGACCTTTATACCTTGTACTTGAATTTCTGAAATCACTGTTCATACATTTTTTTCCCACCAATTTTACTTTCCTTCAATTTACTAAACTAGTTATAATTACCCAATAATGGGCTCCAGCTTAAAAGCCCATACAAGAACATACACATCAGTAAGTGTATAAGAAGGCTACAGCAGAAAGTGAATTTGATCAAAACAATTTTGACAGTAACTATACCTGAAATGTGTTAATATTATTTCTTATTTAAGTGTTATATTCTGGAAATTCACTCTCTATAGCCACATGACGTGTTTGTGTCCAAAGAATTTTTATTTCATACTGTGTGGTATATCGCAATGCACTCTGGCATGGTGAACTATAACATTGGAAAACATGATTCATTATGGAGTAACACCTTGAGATGATTACAACACATTCCACTCTTAAAGTAATCCATTACCTTTACAGAAACATGCCATTAGTTAGTATCAAAATTTTAAAATATTTTTACATCATAACAACAATTGTTTGTAGTACACCAAATATGACTCAAAAATTGATAATGGTTCTTATTAGCCACCAAATAATACCAAGTATAGTATTTACTATGTACTCGCACAAACAGACCAATACAAATATTAATATATAAATATTAATGACTAGGTGTAGTTAACAAAAAGGGTGTGTATGTGTTTCTCTATACATCATTCAATGTAAGGCTTAGATGAGAAAAAAATAACCTAAATGAAAGAACAACCACCCACAACAGTCATCAACAAAATTCTTCAGATCTTGCCTTTAAATCCAAAGCATTCTGATCGAGTATTCCAATACCCTGGTCTACAACCTGTACAAGATTTGGTGCATTGTCAATGACGGCTGTCAGCAGGTGATCCAGGTAGGACTTTTGCTGCTGGTTTTCCAATACTTGGTCTTTCAAAGCTTGCAATATATCTCCCTAGAAACATACATAACATAATGATGGACAAATGATTGATATATAGTTTCAAAAACATAGATCAGCTAGCCATATTACAGCTGGTTACATTTCACAAAGCATGCATCTAATTAATATATATGTATGTAACGTTAAACATATAAAAAAACATACCGAGAAAAAGCCTGTGAAGAATTTTCTCAGGATAATAAAATCATAAAAGAATGTCTTTTATAAATATTTGAACAACACTCTGGTTTATGAATATGTAACTATATTAAGTTAGTGGTAAGCTGTATTAATAAGAGCATTTGTATATGCGAAAATAAAAGCTACACTACCAATTCAAAAGTCTAACCTTCAATTGATGTTTTTTAAAATGTAATTGGAAAGTATTTAATCCGTCCGGTTAATAAATGTGTTAATTAATTTGAGAAAACCCGACAGGTAACTAATGAATCAAAAATATTATACAACTGATAATGTATTATGAACACAATCTAAAAATTTATTTTAAAAAAACCTATCCACAGGCAATGACAGTTAAATACTATTCAGATCTCAAACCATCATCAGATTGTTTTCAAGAATACGGAAAATCATTATCAATTGAATATTTGTTGCTTAATTCTAGATCCTTAAATATATATAACATGTGAAAATCCACTGATCTCCTGTTTATATTATATATTTGTGACATTATCACTGTAATAAGAGATGTAGCCATATATATATATATATATATATATATATATATATAAAGTATTAGACACTAACTATTAAGTATTAGACACACGCAAAAGCAAAGAAGTTCAGCTGACATTATCACACTTTAACATATCCCAACCTTTGGAGCCATTTGCAAGCTCTGCCAAATAGGAACTTCACCATACGCCTCGTAGGATAGTACTGAAAATATCATTATATCACCATATTAAACTATTAAACCAAAAGAGAGCAGCAACTTGGTTTCTACTTGGTGAATACAGTACAGTTCAGGAGAGATTAGTGATGACAGACAAAATCAGAACGTGCTTAATTGGGTGTGCATTAATTCTAACCAGTCATGCTTTATGCTGGCCCGCTAACACTTCTTACAGAGTTAATATCAACATAGCTTCAAGCAAAAGTCAATTCCATCAATGGTTAATCTGATATACATTACTGCATGGGGTGAAAATTATGTTTATGCACAGAGTTAGTAGTCTCAGTTTATGCCAATGTCAACTAAAAAGATATAATTTATAAGTTATTGGGATAGTGTTTAAGCAAGATGGTGTATTCAGAAAGCAGCACAAGTGAATATGCAATTTAAAATCCTACCTTTGTCTCCATTGTGCAATTCATTAGCTGAATCAACTGGGCCCCCATTAATCTGAAAATAAATGTACTTATAAGCAGGTCGATTTTGACCGATGTAAATTTAAGGTCAACTGCCTATATTTAGTATAGCTAAGCCTAGAAATATGTGATGGTGAGAACAAAACAGCAAACACTAGTCTGGTTTTTCATGACACACCAGCATTGTCAGGTCAATTTTATCTTAAATTACCAAAAAGAAACACATTCAATTCATACCACAATACTTACAGTAGTTTTTATTCCACCATCGCTGAGCTGACTAAGGATGCTTGACTTTCTGCTTAATCCTTGCAAAGCTGCTTTTAAGCCAGAAGCAGGACCAGATACCTGATTTTTCAAATCTTGTATTTCCTTCTCCTTCTTCTGAAGCTGGAAAGAATCCCAAAATAGGTCAGCCAGTATTGGATTTAAAAGCACCTTAAATTATATACAGCTCATATCCTTTTGTTCAAACACACACAAAGATAATTCAGTTACTTGTTCTTGGAACTGCTTAATTTGTGCTTGCACTTCCTGTCGGTGCTGCTCAAACTGAGTATGAATTTCTTCTCGCTGAGCCTCCAAATCTGAATTCTTTTCCTGCAGCTGGATGCGTTCAACGCTAACTCTAAAATATAACATCAACACGACACACCGATGAGCACTAATTCTAGCAGTGCTGAAAACATGTCTGACCATTCTGTGTAGATAAGATAAAATCAGTTAATCATTTATTTAAAGTGGGGCAAATGTGTAAAAATAACACCACAGCGCAAGTGCTATTTACCAATAATGATACACAAAAGAAAGACTATGATATACATATGAAGTTTGAATGAGTATAACAGATGAAAAATGTGGCTGTTTTAAGGCCACTTTTGTGCACAAGGTAGGCTAAATGGAGTGAAGTGAAAGATGAAACACCCTTCTGACATAGCACAGCCATGGTTTGAACCCGGGTGATATAGATATGTGGCCAACTGCGCTATCAGTTATCCCATGGAGGCACCCGGTATAAACGGATAAGTAACACAGAGTATTTGTTATACATATACTACAAGCATCCATACATACCTTCTAAAATCATTATAATACATCCACTTGTTTAGAATATGATCTTACATCATATAGTTGTGTACTTTTGATCCAACTAATGGTCTGATCTATTTTTTACTTTGAGACACACGACAAGAACTTTCCACGTAAGTAAACTGAGATAAAAACCCAAGAAACCTTCTATTTACTGACCTTTCTAGCTCAGATTTAATGTCCCTGTTCTCATCTTGTATTGATTCAAGTTCGATCATGGTCAGTGATAAGTCTTCGCGAATGCTTTCTGCCTCCTCTGTCTTTTCTTGTATTTTCAGTTCGCAGTTCGTCGTCTTGCGCAATACAACTATGCATAGGTTACTTGCTGCTTGCAGTAGTTGTTTTGATAGTTCAGACTCATTGAAATGAGTTACTGATGCGCCATTGATTTCAATAATATGGTCGCCTTTCTGAAGCGAACTATTTTCGTCGGCATGTTTCACGACTGGACGACTATGAGAATCATGACCCAGAATGAAATCGCATTTATTGGAAGACATGTCCAGGTTAAGCGTGACCACTTGATGCAAGATACTTGGACTGTAGCCAAGTTCCTGGATCAGCTTAAAAATGCTGAATCTATCAGGATCAACTGCAGTTTTGTACTGTAAAGAAATTATACATAAACTGTACCATGATAATATCCCACTTCTAATGGATTTTTTCAACACTAATCTTAACATACAGAAATAAACATAACAATAATAGTATCTATATTTAACTACCATTTTAGCAAGCTGTCTCCTGGCCATCTTTAGCTGCCTGTAGATGTCAGCCTGTTGTTGTTTTAAGTCAAGGAGACAGAAGTCTGTATCAGATAACTGATACTTTAAGTGCTGTATTACCAGAGGATCGGGTCTGAATGACAAACATTACGACGCATATTTCATACCAATATGTGTGATCACATTGATAAGTAAGATGTATCAATATGATGATGCATATTGGTATGAAATCTGCATCATCAACAATTATATTTAGTTGACCTGCTTCCATTATGGGTAACTGCACCCCCCCCCCCTAGATATAATCAATAACACACTTACCTCAGATTGGCTTGAGCAGTTACTAGCTGAGTTTGAAGAAGTCTCTCTCTCTGTTCTACTAATTGTATTTGTTGGCTCGTTACTATTAGTATGTGCTGTAATATGTCAACTTCATCCTCATGACCTGTTTATGAAAATTAATTACATATTTTTTACCAATACAAACCCAAATTACAGTACTGATGCTAAAAATAAATTTCAAGCTGATAATTATTTTCTCCAAGATCTGATTCCTATAAGTAAAATAATTAAATTCACACACACACACACACACACACATATATATTCACATGACACTCCCACATACCAGACATTACAGTGTGACACACCATAAATACCTAAAATCCCACTAGATTTATTTCTGATAGTGCTTAACTGCTGGTCAAGCATTTTATATTTATTCAGAAGGTCAGCTTGTCCTCGCTTCATTTCCCTTTCCATGACTGAAAATAGGCTCCGCAAATCGTGAGCCTGAAAGTAAACTTATAATTTGGTTGATAGTTTTTCTTCTTCTGATTTGTGGCAATTAATAATTATCATAATTGTAATAAATGTCCATTTATCCATCAAATATAAATTCCTAAACACCAAATTTACAAATTAAATTAAATCATTACATTAAAAGTTTTCTTTTTCTACCGAACCACAAGAAGCTATATCGAACAAGACGTGTGACAAACCTGTCTTCTGTCTACTTGGTATGCTTCATTCTCAAGTTGTAACTGACAAATGATTTTATCCTTTTCAATCAAACCTTCTCTCAGCTCGGATAAGTCTTCTTGATGCTGAATGCAATATTAATGTCAACAACAACAACATGAATTACCACTGAAATTCAACTGCAACTGACTAATATATGGTGTGCCATTTACAAAATGTACGCATGTACATTTATGACCAAAAATTGGAATGTTTTATTTGTTTAATTAACTCTTGAGCCACAATATTTCCAATGCAAACGATCATTTAGTGTTTGCACATTTTGTGAGGCTCCACCGATATTAATACGAACACAACAGAATTTTTCCAGGATAATCCATGTTACCTATATGCCGGTGTTTTAACACTGACAAAGGATCAAATTCTCCACTGTCTTTTGTGTGTCATGAAAGCAAATTTATGTTGGGGGAGGTGAATCACCAGTTTTCTCTATGATAATAGGTTGTGAATTAATTTTTATCACATTAACTGTACATTAAAAGGGAAGGTTTCTGTTCCAGATTCCATATTCCTGTGGTAGTTTTGGTGATTTAGAAAAGGTATGTGTTGTATTTTCAGCAATTCAATCCACTATAAGCCAAACTACTACAATACTGGCATTTTGCCATGACAACCAAAACAGACAGGCAAAATTGGATTATCCAAATTTCTTTGTAATCCAATATTTATTTAAGTTACTAATATTGCTGGATTACATAGTCAGGAAAACTAACAAAATATTTAAAACTATGACATGGAATGAAACAAAACTTTGATAAAAAAAGTGTCAGAACAGTTCACCATTGACTGATGCAAAAGCTATTCATGAAGTTTTTTAACTTAATCTTAATTATTTTAATGAGCTATTTATCTGCATTTCAAATCTGATATCTATGTCTTCCAATAGTGGCTTCGCATAATATAAAATGAAATACATATTTATTGACTTGATAATAATTTGAAATGCAAGATAAATAGCCCATTAAAATAATTTAACTACACGAAGAAAAGAAAATGGAAATGAATCTTAACAAAACCACACAGTAAAGGAATTTCAATATTTCACACTTACAGACACTTTTTTTCCAAACCTTGATTCAGAACTGTGATCCTTCTGCCAGATCCTGTGCAGGAGAAAGTAATGATTAAATACCAGACAATTATTAAATAACTGGATCATATGTTATTTTCTATGATTTAAAAACATTTTTGTTTAATATATGGGATTTCTAACCTGGATTTTCTATTGCTAATGCCTTCTAGCTGATCTGCAGATGACTTTCTTGTAATTTCAACCGTTTCTTGTTTCTCCATCATCTTATATGTTTTACAGTTGTATAAAAGTAGTAACTTTGTTGTTCCTACTTCCTGTGATACTAAGATACAAATTATCGTTATCATCATCGTCATCATCATCATCATCATATTTCATTATATGTGTCTCTATCATCAACAACTTCTGAAGTAGCATGGCCAATATATTCAGTTTTAGCTGTGGCTTGTATTCCGAAACATTATCTGATGTAAGATTTGCCTTGAAGTTTCTTACACTTAGAGACCCTCAGCAGTCACCAATGTCATGTGCATATCATCAAAGAGGATTCAGCACCAGTGAGTATGCTAGATACAACCATTAAGTTGTGTCATCCATCAAACAATGGAATGAAATTCTTATAACTATGTACTAAACATTGTTGTCCGAGGATTCAATTAAATCCGTCTTGAATACGAAGGTAATACTATATTCACTACTTTCAATTTAACTTCGGACATGACAGATCCTGAACTGTTAAATGACTCCTAGGACAGAACTAAAAAGTAGTAGACTTTTGATACTGTGCCAACCTAGACATCAACATATAATCTGTCATACATGGAGTTTACTTTAAAAACCTGACCAAATAAATACGAGAAAAAAAATAAAGAATTGTATTGGTCTAAATGGTGAAAGGATAAACACCTACTTTCCTTATCACTAATTGCTTGTAAGCAGTACTGAGACACATCGGGAAAACAATATGCTGATGCAGCGATGCTGAGGAGTTCCCCACAAGTACACATAGTTGAGACGTCAAACATTTTAAAGGTTGTAATTTCTTCATCCATATCATATATTACCTGAAACATATTTTGAGAACGATTAATCTGCAATGCAATAAACATAAAAATGTTCAGTCTACAACATTAGTTTCCAAACAGTTATACAAATTATGCACCTACCTTGACTTGGTGTGTTTTATTACTACGCAATTCAAGTCTAGCTTTTATTTCAGGATTCTTTTGACTTGTTTGATGTATTACAGATGGATAATCTTCCTTAGTTAGATCAAATGTACACACTGAAATAAATCAAATTATTAATAATTTATACTACAATAAATTAATAATCATTTTATATATATATATATATATATATATATATATATACACACACACACGGGTTGAAATTTAAATGGTTGCCTAATGACCTAGGCAACCTTTACTTGGCTTGGTGCCTATATTACCATCCCCAGAAAGGTTACTGTGTGTATGATTAAGAAATCAGACAATAAATTTCCGTAAACATAGTACTGCGGCTAGGTTATGCAACTGGTGTGAACTTTTTATAATCTCTGTGGCCATCATTCTCCATTGTTGGTATTTGAATCACCTTTGTACTGCATTAGTTAACTTCAGTGACCTATTATTGAGTACAGCTCTATGATGCTAATTTTCCCCAACTCAAGCACACCCGTACATTGATCATCCACACAGAGTAAGTGTGCCATTCCCACCATTATGTAGCAAGTGGCAGAAAATATCTCCATTTTAGACTACAGAATGAATGTGCCAAATGATAATAAAAAATTGAAGTTTATGTATTGAAGATATATCATTATTAACTAATACTTATTCTCACAATAATCAGCTGAGCTGTATACCGAAATTTGGAATAAAATTAAAACATCTGTTTTTGTTTAAAAATTTGTACCATTTGATAGGACTATATAGAACTTTATTCCCTGCTAAATACAATGTCTGCAACTTGTTCTATCTACAGCCACTTCATTTTAGGTAACCAAAAAGCATAATCTCCTGGGCAGTGTATGGCTTTGGCAGATATAAATTTCTAATATAAAAGTCTAAAACATTCTCCCACTGTTTTTTGTTTTCTTCTTGAATCTATTAAGTGGATCTATTTCAAGTTTGTAAATTTGTTTAAACTAACACATGTGTGACAATTGATATAGAATTGTTCTACTTATAGCAGCACCCTCTAATGTTGTATGTTTATAAAAATTCATTTATAGAACATTTCTGGCATATCTGACATGGCCAAATGTTCTCCTTCAGAAAAGATTCACACTTCACGCTTGGCCCTGCCTTAACACCCATGCAGTGCTCTTAATCCTTAGAATGGTGATTGATGTTTTACAGCCACTTTTGTGCACATGGTATGCTAAATGGGCCAAGTGAGTTATATAGGGTCTAGTAACATTTGATCTGTGATCCTCTAAATTTATAGCCTGGTGTTCCAAACACAATAGGCCCCTATTATACATGGTCCGTTATAACACAAAATCGGATATAACCCAGCAAGACCTTGGACCCCAATTGTGGAATCCACGACAGAGCATTTTTATGCAAAATGACATGAAATCCGCCATTGATCGATAATTTGAATGAGTTTTTACAGTTTGTAATTCACATGTAAAAACATAGCCAATGGCTACAACTTACCCACCAGTAGATTTATTGATCACAAACTTAATTACACACCATCGTGTATAAAAGATCTCATTGATCATATTGTATCAGTTGCTACCATATATACTCACGTATAAGTCGATTCAGTCAGCTAAGTTACTAGTGAGTGCTGACTGGGTGATAATAAGCCCAGGGCTAAATAATATCAAGAAGATTATCAGAAAGGAAAATAAACTATAGTAATTTGTATACTTCTATGCCAGGACTGTTTTAGATATAAATTCTTGCAGATTAGTTTGTAAAATAGTATTATTAAACCTGGTGTAGACCCACCTTTGAAAAGCCTGATTTAATAATGGTTTGATTATTTTCATTACAAAGTTACTAAAGCAAAGCTAAGGCCTAACAAATACCAACTAATGCTGAATTATACCTCCCCCACTTCAACTTCATTTTATACACATTTTTGTCTTGGTGGCCCAGCTGGCAACTACCCCATTCATATTAACTTCAGATAAATATAAATATATATATATATATATATATATATATATATATATATATATATAGTTTTATACATTCATATATAAAATACATACACAGGTACAAATAAGATATTTTACTTCAGGTGTAAGAATTTAAACAGAAATTTACAATTTGTTAAACATCTTCCAATTGAGCATATTAATTTTGATATATAATGAAACCTGAACTGGATAGCAAAGAGAAACATACTGTTAACTGCAATAATTACTTATCAAAATGCGGGCCAAAATAGATCTGGTCTGTACACAGTTCCTGGTTAGCATAATCACCCACCTTCACCAGTATTAGAATCCATGGTTACTCTTGTTAGAGTGAACAAACTCGGTTCATCCATTACATCATTTTCGTTAAGAACGCTAACAATGACATCGTGCGATGTCATCTGTGATGTTACCATTACAGTAGTGTCCACTGGATGACCTAAAGTGATCAAATCAGAAACATCATTCAATTAACCTTAATATGATTCTATTTAAGGAAGGACTAAGAGGAGATGTGCCAATCCATGAGTAATGAAAGCACGACTGGAAAATTAGCTTAAACATAATCTAATAAAGTTTTGCGAATTTGCATTTAAAATGTCTTTGATCCTAGACTGGACACCCACTGGTATACAAATGTATGTAATTCATAGACAACATAAACCAAAAAAGTACACATACGTAACAATCAAGATTGAACAAAAGATTTCTATAAATAGAACATACCGTAGCCAAGGTCGTTTTTAGGCCTAAAATATCACGATTTATGGTAGTACCGTCCATTTAGCTGACCTAAAAATCTGAACCTTTCCCTGCAGTATTTCAATGTAATGTTTTGAATGCAGGAAATAGTTTTGTTTTAATAATTCATTATTCCTACCAATGTGTTTTGTATACTGTCAATACCGGTACATCAAGGCAAATTATAACGATTGTTTACACAAACTGTTAGCGCATATGTAGGACCTCAAACTTAAATTAACGGCATGATTAAACATTCAATAAACCACATATGAAGTCAATGACTTAGAAATAATTAGACATTGTCAATTACTACTGAGCCTTTGGTGGTATGTTTTCACTATATCTAATCGGGCAATAACTGAGGCAATGTAAAGTACCAGTATATGCAGTCAGTTAATAAATAACTCTATTGAAAATAAATTAATTAATCAGTAATTATCCCGCTATTAGTATAAATATGCCAAGACAAAATATGTAATGGGGGCACCCTAATGTCTATGCCGCCAAATGAATGAGATACAACGCTCTTGGGTACAAGTTGTCTTGTTACTGATGCTGCTTTCAAATTGAAAGTCGTGAAATGCGCTACTGAGTCCAACAACATTTATCCATAATTACAGTAATCAGATAATTCTACATATAACTATTGATTTTTATTATAAAGCCATGTATAATTATCATCAACTTGTTTCACTTTTATTTTCACTCCATGACTGCATGAGTTTAAATCAAAATGACGATTGATGTCCGTTTGCATCTGGATCTAGACTAGAGTAGACGGCTGCTAACACACTGAAATGTTTTCTCCCGATGACTGGATTTCTTGACACTGAAATAGCACCGGCCATTAAGCCAACCCCCCAAAATAAGGGTCAAAATGTTGACACAAAGTCTCGGCTTAATGGCCAAGACCTACTGTAATACATGCATAGAAAACGTCTTTTGAACGACATCAAATAGTAGTTCACTTTACTTACCTTTAACATCATGCCAAATCTTCAGACTCCTAACAACAATGTTATCATCAATATGCTGCTTCTCTTCACCAATGAATGACATCCTATAAACATTAAGTTGAAGTAAATTTATAACAAATTCATTAACACGGACGTTTGTATTAATGTGTACTTAGTGTGCCTCTTCAGTTTAATATTTTAAGTTCTATATTTAATAAACAACTTTCAAGTATCTTTCTGGTGCTGCAAGATAACTCTATTCAGCATCTTTACTGATAATCTAATTACCAAGTGTTATTTAAAATATATCTCTTTTTTTCTCCTGGCACCTATTGTATGCAGACAATATTTTGTTTGGATTCTGAGCCTAGTCTATTTGGCGAAGGGGTTACTTCCTAGGGGAAAGATTTTATCAGATTAAACACACAACAGAAACAAGTAACACCTGGATTTTATCCCCTGACTGGAGGCTCTGGTTTAGTGGAGGACTACTAACTGAGCAAGTGTACAAAAATACAACGGAACTCAATAAACTCACTTTCTGCTGCCATTGCTGCTCACATCACTTTCTCTATCACTCTCAAATGACGGGATCTGCTGGAAAATCCCTTTAATCTGAGCTACATGACCACTTCCTGAGTCAGGATGCTGGAGCTCATACAAACGAGATAAAATCAGCTCACGATCTTGGATGGATGAAATTCCCAGTGAATCTGCAAATAATATCAGCCTGATTATAAAGGCCAGGACTGTATGACATCGCAGTCAACGGTTACATTTTTAATAACATTCCTATTCATGATAATTTGAATGGAAACCTACCTAACAACTCCATATCAATTGAAGCCACATCTTGACCAGTAATATTCTGTGCTGAAAATAACAAAAAGTAACTTGCTCAATGATTAATTCAAGTGAAATGTTTTTGGGGCACTGCTATCGATGTTTCTCTATCTCTTTCTTGAAATTTTGGGGTAGAGACCCCTGTCTGTCACCTATTGGGCACATTTCTGTTATGTTGTTGTGACCTTATTGCTGCTGGTGGATTGCTATCTATGGCAGTGGAAATCATTTTAACAGAATCACAGGTATGGTACCAAGTTTGTGTGTGTGTATGTGTGTCTCTCTGTGTGTGTGTGTGTGTGTGTGTGTCTGTGTGTGTGTGTATATATCACTTCACAGTATTTTAATCTTCAGGAGTTTTCTTTACTAAATTATGATAACGTTTCATGAGTGGTTAATGACAAGTCTTTGGCCATTGCATAGGTAGGTGGGAGATGCAAATTGATCACAACAGTTTGTTATGCCAACAACATGTTCCAGTTGTATGTACACAGTCTTGTGCCTAAAGAGTGCCAGCAGCTTATCTACTGTTAGCATAACATGGCAGATATTGTGGATTTGTGGTATGTCATCAAGAAAAAAAAAAACAATTGTCCGTCTGGTCGTCTGACTCACCACTGTCTGACTAGCCAATAACCTGACTCACTAATGTATCAAAATTTTCAACAAAACAAAGGTAATACCTTTAAATGCAGGTGAGAATTTCTCCATGCCAACAGATTCAAGCCATGACACAACATCATCTGTGGTCCACTTCATAACAGACACCTAAAGATCATTATCGTATTATAAATGTATTCCTGATAGGAGTTGGCTCCTTTTAGCTGCCCCTTAATTATGACAGCTAAGTGGAATCTGAAGGCAAAATATATGGGGACACACACACACACACACACACACACTATATATATATATATATATATATATACACACACACACACACACACACAAACAAACAAACATATGCACCCATATCTGTACAGAATTTTAACAGATCATATCCAGCATACAGGTTATGATGCTCTCATTAGTGCCAAACCTTTCTGAATGTATCATCACTTAAATGCACTGCTTTAATGCCCTCATTGAATTCTGGCCTCAGACAGCCATTTGCTGATGATGGTTGATATTCAGTGTATGACATCATGGATGATACATTTTCAGCCATTTCTTCATTAAGTAGTTGAACTCTCTGAAATCAAGACGATTATATAGTATTGATCAAAATTTACATATTCATGTGCCATATTGATGAAAAGCAACCTGAATACTGCTCCCCAGAGAAAGTTAAGAATTTGGCAAAGAAACGGATGATTTTAATCGAAAAACCAGCATAGAATGGATTATAAAACAAGGAAGAAGATATTCATGGAATACGGTGTGGAAAATGTGCAAAATCGGTCAGAAAATTAGTGATAAGAAGTTTGAACATCTTGACAGCCGATGTACTGTCATCTTGGTATCCCCTGTAAACATACACTATGCTCGCAAAAATAGGCCCATGTTGGTTACTCTTGCATGTAAAACTGGGGGCAAGGCAAGCGTCCTCTTACAAATGACTCGCCAGAAGAAAGTAGTCATTAAAATAAAACAAACAGAACAACTGACAGCTGCATTGTACTGATAATATACGAGCCATCTGACACCGAATCCAATGAGAGTAACAGCAACTTTGACCTTATTGCACCAAGTAGCTCTACAAGTGCCAATCGAGAGTGCGCCAATATGAAAAGCGTACTTATGACAATGAGTCAGTTAAACAATTTTAGTGCGCTTCTCCTAAATGCTTTTCTAGACCCAGAAACAGCCAAAGCTACGAGATCAGTGTTCAAATCATTACTAGATGAGCAGACCCAAAGAAAAAATAAAAGAAATCAGGGAAAATCACACAAAACTTGAGCATAGGACGGATAATCTGGATGCAAAAGTAACCGATTTGCAAGAAGAAGACACCACACTAAAGAAGACCCTTGAACAACAGCAGCATTTCCTAGAGTCAGACAACATAATCTAATCATCACAGGTCTCGGTGAAATCGATGAACTCAAGCCAAGTCCAGAATTATTACTTCACAATAATGTTCTGGGTGGGGTTTATTGTGAAGAAGAGACTTTCTGTATCAGATTAATAACTGATATCACTCGCAAAAGTGGAGACACCCTATATATAGTGTTCATAGACTATCAGAGGTCCTTCTGATGGTTGGTTTTGTTGTTCGGGGAGAATCCCCAGGCTGTCGCTTAATCAGCACAGCCTCTGACTATGATTATGTGAATGAATTGTAATTAATAGAATATCTTGACTCCAGAGGGTGTGGGAATACCTTCTTCAAAGCTCTACAACATGCAATGATATAATCCGGAATCATTGGTGAAAAATTATTCAAATCAGGGGCTGGGGTCAAACAGGGTGGCAGCACCAGCTGTAATAGTTTCACAAGCTATAGTGACCCAACAATTGATGCCATAAAAACATATGGACCTAATGGCTGGCTGGAAGATATCCACATACTTCTCCTCATGGATGACACTGTCATTCTAGCATCCTGTAGAGAAAGTATGGAGGCCAAATTAGCTAAGTTGAAAACATCGGTTAATAATATTGGCATGCATCCATCAAAATGCCAGAACCAAACAGTGAATACAGATGATACCACTCCCTTCATGCTCGGTGATGCAGATACATTTAAGACAGCTTCCTATACATATCTTGGGGCACTTATTTCAAATGACCAAGATGAGCTCACAAGTCAAAATTCACATGGATGTAAAAGCACCTCATCTCAGAAAGAACAGTGACTGCCCATATAATGTAAAATACAAAGTGTGGAACAGGGCATTAAATGCAGCTGTACTGTATTCATGTGAGACCTGGATACCAAATGAGTTAGAATCAGTGGAAAAACCATATCTTAGCTCTCTGAAGAAAATGTTGGCTGTGCACAATACAACACGTGGCGACCTAGTACATATAGAAACTGGTCTGCCAAACGTTAAAAGCTTGATAATAGACCGCCAGGTGAAATTTCTCGTAATACTTCGAGCACAACATGTAGACGACTATATAGAAAAGATTATCAAAATGGCCCGTTGCGTTCAATTACCAAGGGGGGCTAAGAATCCAATACTTGTACGCTCTGACAATCAGACAGCTCTAGATGACTAAGTTGCCTCTACGTGAACCCCAATCTTAAAATTCACCGAGCCACAGACTCCCGAAACCCACTGAATATTCCGGAACAGTACCGTATCACCCTCACCCGGATGTGCCTATCCTCGCATCACCTCAGAAATGAGACAGGATGCTGGTCCTGCATACCACGAGAAAAAAGAATATGCCACTACCGAACAGACATACAAACATCTCAAGCCCGCAACGAAATCAAATGAACATTAATGTACAAACATTACAAGAACTCTTTAACCATATTCAATTGAACCAATCCCGGGCTACTAAATACTGCTATTTGATTATTAACCTATACAGGTTATTACCATAATATGTAATACTCTCCCTCTTGTATTGTATGAACTACTGCTATTTGGTTATTAACTTATACAGGATTTTACCATAATATGTAATACCTAATTTTTGTATGGTATGAATACTGCTATTTGATTAAAAATTATACAGGACATTACCATATTACATATTATTCTTTGTTTTGTATATATAATATTGTAATAATGTTTCTCATTGATGAGCCTTCCTCATCCGCATATTATGTATGTATGTTAGTTAATACTATGCTATGTCAATAAAATTTACTACTACTACTACTACTACTACCACTGATAGAGTTTTGAGGAAATTATCATAAATCGCGTATAGAAAAAAAAGTATACGCATAAAAAAAAACTACAAAGGATTTCAAATGTAATTCGATCAGAACTAGATATAAGATACACACAATAACATACCCTGGCTCCTGACTGCTGATTTCTTGCCTCAGATTCCCGAAAACTTTGTACCTCATGAAGTAACTTACTGTGATAGGTCTCATTCCCCACCAACTCTCCTACAAACACATAAAAAACATAATATTAATTATGTATATATATATATATATATATATATATATATATATATATACAATACAGGCTACTACTATATGCTATGCCTTAAGTAGCAGACTTAAGGCATTACTGAATAAATCCGGGTATGTTACTACTTTGCAGAATGTACCCCGAAGTTGGAATTATTATAATTATTTATTCTCAGTTTGTAGCCACGCTGAGTGTGTGGTGGTGTTAGTCGGTCATTATAAAGCTAAAGATTCCATCTGTAGTAGGCCTACATGTTTTCTGTGATTTTCTGTGTAATTTGTCAATAGCATTCATTTTGTTTATCAAGTATATATAGTGTGTTTTGTTTACAAATTGTATATATGTGTGTAGATTTAATTTGTGTAAGTTTCATTTAAAAGAATCTACATACATGATGTTTACTGATGTCCATGTGTTGAAATAAATGCTTTATTTATTTTTAAATGGTTGTCCTTTGATTATCAAACACTAATTATAGCTATTACTATTAGTAACATATATTGCATCATTAATATCTAGTTATGACATAGTTGAAATGTTGAGCTGTTATTTCTAAATTATCTGTATTATTGGCCAGTTATCTAGCAAGATGATATGCGGTTGTTAAAATTAAATTGAATATAAATTATATAGCCCCCTATTTATAGATATATGAACAAATAAATTCAGAAAACATTAAATTATTTGAACTGAAGTTGTTGAAACGGTCCCCTTCCCGTTTTGAAACTGCCCATCCTGTTCGAAATGGGACGAGTACCTATTCAACAACTTCAAATATACATGGTTTTCAGAAATTATTTATTGTGTTTTAAGGAAATTATATATATATATATATATATATATATATATATATATATATATATACAAACACATGCAAAAATAATAAATTCATATTTTACAAAATTGTGCACAGTCAAATTTAATATGATCTGATCACGCCAATGCTATGCTGAATAAAGTGGTTGCGAAACAAGCCCCCCCATCTTACAGCCACAAGGCTTGCAGTGTGGTTGCGAAATGGGAAGGTCCCATTTTAAATGGGCAGGGTTGCAAAATGGGTCAGTACATTAGCACTCTAAATGTGATAAAAAATATCAAACAATTGCTAGTTGAGTTTATTGTATTTGGTTAGCCATAGTTTGTTGTGTAGATTCCATCTGCTTTTATTACTTTGGTGAAAATACAGTTTTGATTCTTAAAATCACTAAATGTAGTTAAAATGATGAATGATGATGAATGTTGGTGTTTTACAGCTACTTTTGTTAAATGGGCCGAACGACCTCCAAAGGTAATGAAATGAAGTCAAAGATGAAACACCCTTCAGATATGCCCCTGGATGCTGAGATTCGAACTCAGGTGGTAGCGATCTGTGGTCCAACACGCTACCAACTAGACAACGGAGGCGGCCTAAACGTAGTTAAAAACATTTGGATGAAACAGAAATCAATAATATATAAGCTGCTAATAAAATTAATGTCATTATTAATTTTTATAATGTTATATATGAGACTGCAGCCTGTATAAATATTCGGCTTCTGATTAAACTAGTTGTAATACCTGTCAGTGATGATGGTGGGACTGAAGATGACGAAAAGAAGCAATAATAGTAATGCATTATAAAAAAAAAGATTACAGATAACAGAAGATAAGCCTGAAACAATAGCCCAACATAAAAGCACTTTAACCTAAATTAGTGCAGCGAGTAATCACCCAGCATTGAAGAGCTCCAGGCAATGGAATGTAATCACTTAGTTGCCTGTATCAGTGGGACGTTTCATTGATCAACCATATGCCGAAGTGAGGCCAGTACCAGGTCTAAACAATACAACCAACCAATCAATTTACCTAATTACTCCAAATTCGCTGAAACTGTTACTAAACAGAATGACTTCAGTACGTTGGACATAACAGAGTTCCTTTCGTACACAAATTACTGTCACACTACCATTGATGTAAAGGAAAATGAATGCTGATGGGGGACTTCAACCTACCAGTGCAGTAACCTTGCCTTGATTTTGCTGGATATGGCAACGGTCCTTCGCGGTGGAAAAGACAGCTACATTTCCGTTGAACCAGATTTTCAGAATCCTTACCGTGTTCTTTGCCTCTTTCTGAATCGACACAGCTCAGACTACTTATAGACAGTTCTGTCTCTGACGCAGAATTTTTATTCTCATGCATGCCGACGTCTGACTACCAAACCCTTTAATCACTTCATTCTCTCACGAAATGAATAAAGTCAAATGGCTGGGAGATCCAATCCAAAAGAAGCTATAGAATGATGTATGGACGCCAGCTTCCAATGCTCTACATTTATAAAAGCCAGTGAAGCGCAAAACAAATCATACAAAACATCGGAAGCATATATACGCCTTCTCCGGTGAGTAAAACCGAGCAAACAAGTGATGGAATTTATTGACGGCGTAACAGGTTTCTCGCTGCACGAGATGAGCAGACCAAATATAAACTCTATTGATTGTAGGTGCCAGTGCGCAGATGCTTTGGACATGCACACATGTTCACCGACAGTTACTGCAAACATATACATGGGAAACATCTGGCTGTGAACGGTAAATAAAACCAGATTTTAACAGCCGTATGTTGGGGTGCAGTTTTGACATATGCTCACAATATGTTCAAATACCCAATATGTTTTTTTTTTTAAAGAGATTACATTTTATACGAATAAGCATAGATCTGTGGATTTAACTGAAACTTCAATTTTTTTAAATTTTAACCGTCAAGACAATTCTCAAACAATAACCGAAATGAATTGTTTTTAAATCAGGTTTAACGCAGATAAGCAGTGCTGGGCATCGGATGTAAAAAATGTGTAATAATTTATGCAAACCCAGTATTTGTGTGATTTCTCGATGCCAAATATACCTGGCATGCACACTTAATATTGTGAATATTGGTGGAAGAGTCTCCGATATTGATAACGGTTGTTCGGTAATATAGTTTACCTATAAATATCTTCAAGGTCATCAATGAATGTTGCCACTCCACAACACGTACTCAAGTAAGCCCATCCAACATACAACATTACTGAATGCCAGGCAAAACACTCACAGTTACACAATTCAATCAATTGTAAGATTGAGTCATTTTGATGTCACTAAGTTTAAGAACATATAAACTATTGATATTATAATGCTAATAATTACAAACTTCTATAGCGCCAATATCCTCAAAAAAAGAATCGAGCTCCGTGGTGCACCTATTACAGGAGTTGGGCAATCTGATAGTCACGGTATGATGCAAAATTCACCAACAAATGATTGGATGCAGTGGAAACTTAGGAGGAATAAGCAGGTCTGAAAAGGTGAGTTTTCAAATGGTGACGGAAAGAAACGATGGTATTTGATGATTTAACATGTTCAGGGAGTGAATTCCAAAGAGTAGGGACAGCAACTGAAAAAGCACAAGTCCCAACATGAGTCTTAACTCTGGGAACAGACAGCAAGTGAAAACAGATACAAAGGGTCTCCGGAAGAGTTTGATAGGCAATGATAGAGTTTGAAAATGAGGAGAGCTTGAACAGGGAGCCAATCAGGTGATTTCAGGAGTGGCATAGAATGAAAAAACCGAGGAGATGTATACCTGGGATACTATCCCCAAAACATTAATATCTTCACCTAACTGCCTGAAATGGGCAGCCCCAGGTACTACTGTCAGATATGCTGGTCCCTATAGATGCAGGAGTTCTCAAACTAACCTCATCAAATCTCTAGCACCACAATATATTGGCCTAGCTAGTACAAATGTGTATCACTAAATATTATGACTTCATTAACTTTTGTCAATAACTCCATGCAGTGTCACAATATTTAACAAAATTAAATTTACTTAGCAAAGCACTTCCATCGTGTGTATTGATAATAGGAAAGTTCTTTTCATATGTATTGTCACATAAGTTACCACAGGTATATTGTTATTGTGGGTGAAGTTTAGTTGAAATAAATGGCGGGATATAAATGGCTAAACCCGATGTTGTTCATATAATAATACATGGTACCAGAAACAAAACATAACCTACAAAATATAAATAAGATCAAGCCCCCCCCCCAGTCATTTACAGTGTATGGAGAGTATTGGGGGGAAACTGGAGATGTTTTATACAAGCATTTGAACTGTATCTGATGGCGATTGAGTCAGATTCTAAAAGTGATAAACAGCGCATTGCCATCTTTCTGACTGTGGCAGGACAGGAAGCATTGGAAATCTACAATACCTTCACTTTTACGGATGAAGAGAAGGATAAATATGATTCAGTTCAGGCTAAATTTGAGGCGTGTTGTAAGCCCAAAATAAACGAAACGTTTAGGGCCTCTCTTGTATCTATTTATGCAAATGACATTGCTCAGTGTACCGAAAGCCATATATTATCATTTGCAAACACCACATTGTTTTTATCTGATTCTGAGCCCAGATTATTGTAAGAAAATGCAAATATTGAAGCCAACAAATTATTTATGGAAAGTTATCTTTTTACATATTAAATGAGTTTAATGGCTATTCAAATGCAATTTAAGAAAGTTATTTCTCTTTAAAGTGAATTTTCAGTTGAAAGAAATTCTAATGAACACAACCAATGTACATTAGAATACAATTGTGAAAATATTCATTTTTGACTTGTATATGTAACACTTTGTGTACCCATGATTGAATCCATGCACATATGCAAAGCTGCAGAAACAGCAACTAAACAGTTACTCCAGTCTACATCAGATAAACACGTTGATTTCATTAATAAAAAGAATACAACATTCCGCATAGGTGTTCTGCGTAGACCTGCATACAGAAACGGTACCTATCATGATGATGGCCGAGGGCAGGTTCAAGGTGGTGTGCGTGGTGCTGTGCATGGTGGAACTGTGACACAATTCAAATGTTACAGCTGTGGGAAAGTATGTGAAGCTCTTAACTGCCCCCAGCACATGGTAAAACATGTCATAAATGTGGAAAGTGAAATCACTTTGCAACTGTCTGCAAGGCTTACAGCCCTCACAAGACAAACAAGACCAAGAAGGTCCATGCTCTTGATAAACAGAAAGTATATCCAGACATGTTATTGGTTGGAGCCATCAACAATATATCACTGCCCAATGAAAGGTTAAACACAGAGAGTGATGACATGCCACTTATGATTGATGCAATTGAAGCAGAAAATGACGATGATTGGATTACGCCAATTGAAACGGAATATGCTATCACCCTTTACAAACTGGACACTGGCTCCCAAATGGATATACTTCCATTGAAAGACTATGAAAACATACGAGCAAAGAAACATATCATAAAGAACAGTGTCAAATTAGAAGTATATAACAACCAGTCAATACAGTGTGCAGTAATGACAAGGCTTACCCTCACATTGAAAAACAAGACATATAAAGTCATGTTTGCAGTCGTACACACAGATAACATTGCACATTTAGGGAAAACAAACCCTGTATTCACCTACGATTGGTGAAATGAAGATATGCTAAAAACAGTCCAGGGATTAAATAACTGGTCCAGGAATATGATGATGTGTTTAAACGCACTGCATAGATGCCTACAGGTGAAACATCACATTGAACTTAAAGAGCAAGCATCTCCGGTGGTACATGCACCACAAAAAGCACAAATCTCATTGCATGATAGACTGCACAAAGAGTTGAAAAAAAAACTTGAAAAACTAAACATTGTGTCTAAAGTGGATGAGCCCACAGATTATTATTATTATTATTTATCTTCTGGACAATATCTTGCCATATATGTATTTCTTTCACTAGTCATCTAATAATATTATGAGGATTTGATACATGTTACAGGTAACTACTGACTCAAAGTTCAATTAGCTATTTTTTAACTGTTCAATTTAAGTAGTTTATATTTCACCAGTTACACAATTGCAAATAACTAAATTAATTTGTTCGCGGCTTTCATGAAAGTTTTAGGTAAATACCAATATATCTTTTAGATAAAGACTGACCTCCTTTTATTATTGGCAATTTATTACAATTCATCGGTGCTTGTTTCGTGCACAGGGACACTTCCAGATAACTGGTTTCATAGCAACTGAGTTCAGGACTGACCATCCCATTTTTGTGTCACATCAGAGAACTTTGTCAGTGGAACTCAAGTGGAACAGTTCAAAATTAGTATTCTTAAATATATATTAAAAGTGATAAATCAGACTCTAAGTGACTGAGTGGTTTGTTTACCATTGATGCTGGTCACATCTGAGATATATGGCCAAAGGGCAACTCCATAGCGAAACATCCTATAAATACATCTATGACTGTGATTTGAACCCTACACTAGAGATCTGCAACACAGTGCTGTAATCAATGTGCTATCAGGGTGCCTCAGTGTGACTCCAAGATAATTACCAGTAACATATAACAAATCCTTAAAAAAGTTCTTACCACCCATGAAAGAAATGAGGGATTGTTGCGTGACGAATACCATCTGAGTGGTATTATTGAAAGGATTTTGACCAGAAAAGATACCATTACCAAATGAGGGGTATTATTGAAAGAATAATGTGCAGAAAAGATACCAAATTATGGACAGGTTAAACCATGTCTGATTAAATACAAAAGCTTAACACCGAAAATAATACAAATAAACAGGATTATGTCATTGAAAATATAGAAATGGAACCCTATTCCCCCCCCCCCAGTGATGAAGTTAAAAGCGTAATATACTAAATTAGTGATAACAGTCCTCCTACCGGTATTTAATAATATGTGACCCAGATATTCCACATACCATCAAATATTGTTGCCTTTTACAGGACCAAGTTTTTGTCAATAGGTAATATTCACAGCATAGCAAGTTGAGCCAATATTAGTACACATGCCTGAAGAACTGCACCCGATAACACTAATAAAACAAATTTTAATAATTTTATTACCTAGTCAGATATTTCCAAGATACTGGTTTATGGTACATTTTGCTTTTTGAATTTGGTTTTCCTTCGCTGTATATTTATTCACTAACTAACGTTTAACATCTGTTGTCATATGACAACTTTATTACAGATTGTGCCAAGAAATCTGTGGGGGGAAATGGAACCAGGACTAAAGACGGTGACCGATATATTAAAACAGAGAACAACAACATGAAAAATTAAGTTATTTAACATTCCAAGTGATACAGCCACAAATTCTGCTGCACAGAAAATCTCTGGCCACATAAGTAGAGCGTGACACTATTTACCTATGGCCATGGTCATTCTGTGCCATTATTATTATATTATTACACTCAAGTTTTTCAGTGGCTCTCCCCATAGTGGGACTCTCTTTATGGGTCAGCCATGATCCAGTATGTGAATCCAGCCTTAGAACCGTAGTTCTCCTAGCTACTTCAAGATGGTGTATTAGCAGGAGTTTGTTTATGTTAGGTCAATTACTATATTTAATGTATGTTATTCATGAAAAATTTCCATATTAAGTTAGGATTTACACTTGAAATGTTCTACTATATTAAACACCTTTAAAACCTTTACTAGACATTTTTATATGCTGTAAGTATAAGTGCTCTGATATTCAGTACCTAGTTATGCAACAGACGGATTTTGCATCAATCTGCAAATAATCTGATATTATGGGTGAGTAAGTCATTGGGTGTAAGATAGTAAACAGGAAAAAAATCTGTATATATAATTCTTATGGAGTATACTCGGGCACTTTGAGTAATTGTCTAATGTAGTCTGGGTCGATTGATGGAATAATGCCTATATATAACTGCGTCATAATGGTGCCGTCAGGGTGTCAGTTGTGTGGTGTTATTATAGGTGAAGATCTTGGCTATTTTTCAAATACACTCCTTGGGACGCCTCCGTGGTCTAGTTGGTAGTACATTGGACTACAGATCACTACCACCTGGGTTCAAATCTCGGTGTGGGCATATCTGAAGGGCGTTGCATCTTTGACTTCACTTCATTACCTTTGGAGGTCGCTCGGCCCATTTAGCCTACCATGTGCACAAAAGTGGCCATAAAACATCAATAATCATGATCATCTTATGGAGTATACAGTAATAATAATAGATAATCAATATATTGGTCTTATATATATAACATACACACACACACACATATATATATATATATATATATATATCACTTACCCAAATTTAAAATTCTCTCCTCCACTAAATCTGCTCCAGTGAGTTGGTTTGCTGAAACAATTTATCATTAACTTGCAAGAGGTATTTCATCATAGAATAAAATCAGTACTACACAGTATTGTGTAATCTGGTCAAAAAACTATAATGTGAATAATATAGGTTTTTTTTAACAACATCACTGATTGTCTCCAACTAGTTAAGGCACTTACCTTAACTTTACATACCAACTATTATTATTATAATTATAATCAAATGTAAAATACTCTTTCACAAACATCCAGACCTCAGATTGTTTAAAAATATACAAAACACAAACTTTCAAGTATCATATTGACAATGGTTCTAAATAAATAGACAGGTCTACGCATGAACTATACTAGTTTCACAAACTAACCTCGGATTACTGACTTGAATATTTCAAGATCCTTGCTTTCAAGCCACTGACAAATATCTTCCGTATCCCAAAGAGAGAATGGCTTCAGCTCCCATCTGTATATATCAGAAATCTGCTGGTGTTCTTCGTCTTCTTCTGTCATGATGCTCTCCGAGTCTATACTCCCGTCATCTTTTGAGCCTGTATCCAAATCTGGCTCCGCGCTTTGTTTTGGCATATTTGGCTTTGTTAGTGCCCAGGACATGGCCATTGAAACCTCCCATGGCTGATCTGATGGGTTCTCTTTGAGGAGTTTTTGTTTAGGTGTAAGTGTTAAGTTTGGAGGTATGTAGTCACCCTCTATGATTACGGCGTCATTCATCTGCGTACTGACGGCGCTGTTGTTCAGGTTTAGCATCTGAGTAACTGTATCATTTAGAAAGCTATCAGAAATCTGCACACCTATGCTATCACTCATCGTATAATCTAGTCTGGCTCTAATATCAGAGCTGACATGAGTTTTGTGCCGTTGATCAATGTTGGCCATTACGATTTTTCCCCCATCCAGATCACAATTGTCAGCAGGCTCTGCCTCATGGGAAGAGAGTGTTGTATCATCAAGAAAACTGTCTGATAAATATACATGCTGGCTTTCATTGATGGTCGACATACTGCAGACATCGGCATCCTGTTCTTCAGACAGATGTGAGGAGGTTCTGACTGGATCAGTTCCGGTTGCATCTGTATTATCCACAAAACTTGCATCACAACAAGAGCCTTCTCCGTTTAATTCCCTTTGATTCTTTTCTTTTATTGCTGGACAATTTTGATATGGTTGGACAGCATGTGTTTTGCCAGTAATTTCAATACTGGCATCACCATTGAATTCACCTGATGGCAGTTGATCTGCTCTGATATCAGGGCTATGCTGTCCAAAACAAGCTGTTGCCCTGATAGGTGAACGTTTCAGGTGCTCACGCAGGGAAGAAACCATCGGGCCTTGCATCAGTTTGTGGTTCTTTCCCATTGCTGTGACTGAATTATTTAAACTACCCTTGCTTGAACACTGTTCATGAGTTGCATTAATTACATCATCCTCTTTATTATAATCTGAAATCTTATTCACATACGTCAAAGGTGTTTCTTCTGATGTTAGTTCAATAGCCTCACCCGATGTCGTGATATCTTCATCAAGCACCAATTTTCCATTTGTGCAGACTTTGTTTCTCCTTGGTGGAGGAGTTGGCTTTGAATTCAATACCGATGCATCATGTGCCATCGAGATATCCTTAATAACAGTTTCACTTTGACTGGTTTCCAATTTTAAATTTTCTCTTCCAATTGTAGGAGGCTCCAAATTTTCCATATGAGAAGCCTTTGTGTTGTCGCAATTCACTTCGCAATCAGACATTTCTAAGTGTACACCATATGACTTATAGCCAGGCTTATATTTATTACTATTCGTAAAATTAGGTTTTGGTGGCAGTACTGGGTGTGCACAACTTTTGTGAACTGGTGTGTAGGAATTTTCTGGAGAATTTCGGGGACATTCCTCCTGAGATGGCAAACTGGCATGTGGTGCTGATGGATGCTCTGCTTTGTCATTCTCTGTATCAGACTTCTCAGAACACTTTCCAACTGATGACATAATCCTTATATTATCCAAATCCACATTATTTTTATCATCCTCTGAGATGCCAGACTTTTGCACGCTGAACTGATGAAGCATATCAATAAATCCCAGAGGAGGCATAATGACCGAAGCCTCATACTGTGAAGACCTGACTGACACAGCATCAAATTCTGAGGGTAACCGTGAAAGACAATCAACGTCGGTATCTGGATCAGCAAAGTCTTCAGGAACTGGAATGTTTTTGCCAATGCTGACAGTTTCTTCGCTCAGATTTCTTGAGTTGTTCTCAGGAGCTGAATCTGGACCACCTGCTTCAGAAAGTTTAAACGTGGAAAATTTTGTCACATTGCATTGCCCATGTGTCTCATCCCGTATCTGCTCAAGAAATACTGATGCAGAATTCTCCTCTTTCGGGAGATAGCTACATTTAGCCCGATCATCTTTGGTTCTTCCTGCCTGGTCCAGATCATCCACACTTCTGCTCCGATCCAGAGGCAGATCATTCTGCTTCACAGGGTTGCCACTAACGGCTATGTCATCGATAAGAAATGAGCTAAATCCACGTCTGTTGTTATTATCATTATGGGTTGTGTCAGTGTCTAGGCTTAGATCATTACCCAGTTGATAATGTAGACTCAGCGTTTGGACGGGATTTTCCTGGTCCAGTGCAACACTGGAAACTGATCGCCGTTTGTCCGCACTCCTAGTCAGTGAGAACAAAGATTTGGATTTACTTGCTGAGCCAAAGGTTGGGGTTGGTGATGGCTTAGACTTCTTCTTAAAGGCCCTGAACATGATCAGAGTGTGTTCCCTTAACTTTGGTATTGCTCATAGTTTCATTAGTACCTAGAAATACAAGAAAATTTAATAAATTAAATCAATGGAAACATTTATTACTGATACATGATGAACTACACGTGGAAAGTATGTAATGATTATTTACTGCATTTATGGGTTGGCTACTCATTGCACATTGTTGATGCTTATCCTTAGAAAGCACATTAAAATGTCCAATAATATATTAAGAAAATAAAAAAACATATAAAACACTCCATCTTCATGTTTCTGAATATATAAATAAAGGATAGGTCATTTGTGTGTGTGTGTATGTGTGGTGGATATATATATATATATATATATATATATATATATATATATATATATATATATCCACCACACACTAACTCTACTTAATTAGTATTATTGCCAGTATTATCATTATAATGACAAAATAAAACAATGACGATGAAATTAAAGATAATTAAAATATCATTGGTCATAATTAAATGGCTCAATATAGCCCCAAAAAGGGAAAATAACCAATGTAAACAAAAAAATCCACTGCTTCATTCCTTTTAACAGAGTATAAAAAATCAATAGTTCAGAGACATAATTTGCAGTATCCAATTAGTCAATGATCTTGATCGTGTTTTGTAATATCAACTTGGAATGTCAATCTGCTGGCTGATACATTAATTAACTCATAAACTGACACAAGCCACTGTCATATTAAGAAGACACAAACAAATCAACTAAGTTAGCTACAGGTAAATCCAGTTGCAGGCATAGGATCAAAAACACATAACAGATTCAAACTGGAAAAAATACGCATTCATATAAAATTGAAGCACACTATAATAACAATATAACCCACAGGCTCAAATGTGCTATTACAGATTGACAGTGAACAGATACTTATACCAAACCATAATAATAATAGTATTTTATACAGCACCTAATTCAACTTCAGTAATGCTCGAAAGTGCTTGACACTGACAATTAACAGAGTTAAAACGTATTCTGGCTCACATAGTGGAGACACATTTTATACATAAATGTGCTTATTCTGGCATTAAAGTGATCGAAACAATTAAGAATTAGCATAATTATAGTGATAATATCAGGATGAAACATACCTATTAAAAAAATATATAAATCTGCTATCCTCAACTGTCAACAACAGCATCACAACACTTTATTCCAAGATTTTACTTCTTTGTTTAAATGCACGCCTCAAGTGTAAATCAGTACCAACACATGTTATGCTCCTGCACGAGCTGCTGTTACACTAAAGCAGTATGCCAATCACTCCACAAACAGCTGTTTCAAACACTACAGACACATTACTAACACACCGAGTCAGGCGGTCAGTATTTAGTCATCATGGTCTACCAGCCAAACATAAGTCAACCAGTGCCCGGAGTACTAAATCAATCAATCAATTATGCAGGAGGCCAGTGAGTTGAGACAGGTAGTGTTTGCCAATGTTCAAAATTACAGGCAGACCACGTCAAATCAATACTAATAGAGGGGCAATAATACTAACTGAAAGAATGGTCACAGCTGCCGATATGCATTGGGCTGACAACATTGGTTCTGTGCTCTTGATTAAGAGGGCAATCATTGATCTGTTCAGTTATATTTGAGAACACACACTTGCTACACGCTTAAATATATTATTTAAAAACTAATATAGAGGATTAATGATAACTCGGCGCCCGAGCATAAAACTACAATGTG
The DNA here is from genome assembly GCA_025642065.1 of Paralvinella palmiformis. Taxonomy (NCBI): domain Eukaryota; kingdom Metazoa; phylum Annelida; class Polychaeta; order Terebellida; family Alvinellidae; genus Paralvinella; species Paralvinella palmiformis. The sequence goes on from JAODUP010000055.1 coordinate 766,577, forward strand.
CTATAACATGTCTTAATAAATAAACGCTGATACAGCTCATATTACAGTCAATACGTCATGTGATTAATGGACAGTGCAAAAACAAGTACGGCAATTAAACAGTTGGGTATGGTTCGGAAAATCCGCATAACAATAAAATATTACAAACTGAGTTTATATCTAGAGAATTGGAAAGATAAGCTGACTGACATCAGCTATGTACTAAACATACAACTGTCTATATCAAAGCAAGATTTTATTATTGTAATCAACCCTAGACTTGGGCGCATGCATGATTGAGGACAGACAGACTGACAGACAGACACACACACACACACATAGTGAGAAAGCTGAAGATACTTCAGTGAAGTAAAATGAGAACATCAAAGAATCTCTGTTGAATAAATAATGTGCGTGCGTGCGTGCCCCGTGTGTGTGTTGTAATATTATCCCAAATCTTTCTTCATGAAGCCATTTCAAGAAACAATTGAAGCATTTCATTTTATCATCCAGGGTTGGATTTAATGCATGGGAGTGCCACAAACTGCTCTAAAGTGGCAAAAATGGCCTCAAATTGCCTTAAAGCTATCCCTGTCCAAAGGCACACTGAAGATTCTGTTATTATAAAATGCATGTACAATGTATATATATTAAATCAAAGTACAAACAAAAATAAATCTTAAACTTAGTTTTATTTCAGGATTTTTTTGTACAAAAAAGACAGTACGTCAATTTGACTACCGGTAATCAGTATTCACAATTTACCAGTTCATCCTCTACAAGGATGGCTGTTTTGCCACTTACTGCCTCCTTCATGTATCCTCTCAGCTCCTCATAGACCTTATCCAGTAGTGAACCTGCAATATCCTTGTTTGCATCAGTTCATTCATTTATTTTAACAGAAACATATTTCCAACATATTGCACTTTTTAAATTTTTCTAGTTCTAGTTACATTTCTCTACACACAAATACACCTGAGAAAGGTTATAACAACAGAAACTGAGTTCCATATCAAACCATTCATCCGACAAGACAATATGATTCAAACATTTTATTATACGTACTTCAATATGTTTATTTTATATCCTATTAATTATATGTGAGTGAACGAATGAGTGAGTAGCTCATTTAGCCTAGGTACTGGTCACACGTGAGACAATTACAGCCAAAATCTCACTCCCTGGGGAAAATCTCACATAGGTACTTTGCGTAGATTCGAACTCAGACCTGGAATTTTTTGTAATTTATCCACTGGGATAATGGAGTGACTACTTTATTTATTATATGCATTTAAATATATCTTTTATTTCCTATTCATGTAGCACTAGTCCTGTCACAGTTCAGTAAGAATTTATAGACATCACAAAAACCTGTGCCCAACCTTTAGAGTAAAAATGGAAACTCAAAATTTAGATGCACCAACAGTTTATTAATCTTTACTGTTTCAAAATGGGACGGGCAGTTTCAAAACGAGAAGAGGACCATTTCAACAACTTCAAATAATTTAGTATTTTCAGAATTTTTTTTTCTTCAAATATCTATATATAGAGGTCTATATAATTTATAATCACTTTAATTTTCACAACAACATATCATTTTGCTGGATAATTGGCCAACAATACAGAAAATTTAGAAATAACAGTGTGACATTTCGGTGCCACCAGGGTTGGCAAGTTTATGACATAAAGTAAAAAAACATGGATTAATCCAGGGTTTATGACATCGTGTCATAAACAGGTTTATCACAGTTCATGACATGATAGTGTCATAAACTGTCAAAAGCATATTTTTATATATAAATAGTGTCATAGCCAACAAATGTTTGATATTTTTTCAAGGATATACCTGAAAAGTAGTTTTTAGAACTGCTTAAATTATTAATATGTTATTAATACAATATTGTAATACTAAAAGTTAAATTATTATACAATAAGGGCCTCATTATTAGACTATGGTAATCATACACTGGTATTGTTTGTGTAATTGACCTGATTGGTCTGCCATTTGTTACTAAAGCTTAGGGGGTGGTACTAATTTAATAGAACTATTAATTAATTGGGTGACAAGCAAGACATTGCCCTCTTGAGTTGGCGCTGTTGTTTATCTGTGGCTGACCATGCATACGATGACAGTGGCTTCACTTAATGATCCTCCACGTGGCAAGAGTTCAAGATATCTGCTATTCTGATTCTATTAATCCATCTTATAGCTTTCACATTAAATAATAGTTACACACAGTTAGTTTCATGAGAAAACAGCAAAGCTGGTATTTTGTCACAGAATCCTCCAAGGACTTTGTGATTTGAGTTATTGATGATTGACATATCAAATGGACCAGGTATGGGGTGAAATACATTGAAATGTATTTAAATAAAAATTCTTTTCTTTTGGTCAAATACATTCATTTGTAAATGTATTTAAATACAAATACTTTTGGATGTATTTCAAATACAAATACTTTTCAAATGAAAAGAACAAATTCATTGTTTTTCCTTTGCTTTTTATTCTGATACACACATAACATAACATCAACTAGATTTGTCACATCAATTTAAGAAATGTTTGTTGAATAGATCTGCTCACTGGATTTACTCACAAGATGTTTCATATTATCCCTTGATCCCATCTAATTAAACTACATCTAATTGAGGATAATTCCCTTTGATTGACAAGGAAGCCATCAGAAGTCATTACATCAAAGATATAATTAATTGCAATTCCTTATGATCACAGAGAGAAGACAATTCCTTCATGGTTGTGTGTGTATGCAATTCAGTGATCAGATTATTTCCTGAAACAAATCATGTTGGTGACAAAATATTCAGATCAAAACATGAAATAATTTTAGAAAGGTATTTTTTATGTATTTGAAAAATCAAATACTTCATGAAAGTATTTAAATACAAATACTTTTCTTTATGGTAAGCTCAAATACAAATACTTGAAAAAAGTATTTAAATACTTTCAAATACAAATGGATTTGACCCCATGCCTGAAATGGACTGATTCAATTGTACACGTGTGAAAGATGTGAGAGTCTGTTATGGTTACTGAATAAAAGATACCTCCAAATTATTTCTGTTATTACTGAACTAGAAAAAATGTAAGAGAGACCAACATAAAATATTATTTTATATTCATGTTTGTAATATATAAATATACTTAATTCTGATATAATGATAATCCACAACTAGTTCTAAGCAAAATAGATCAAAAGTGAAAGTTAAAAAGATTTGAATCCAAAAATATAGTGAATAAAGGTTTACGACAGTTTGTGATGGTCTATGACGCCATAAAGGTATTTATGACAGGTTTACGACACTGTCATGTCATAAACAGGTTTATGACTGTCATGTCATCAACAGGTTTATGACTGTCATAAATCCAACCCTGGTTACCACATGGTTGGCTAAATGGGCAGGCATTCTTAAAACCACAGCAATTGCAAAATGGGATTGTCACATTTCGAAATAGGCCCAGTTGTCAAGATGGTGCATAACACTATTATCATCAAAGTACATACCGGTAGAGAGTCTAGTACACCAAGACTAGGAATAGCCATGCATATCATACATATCATACTTTTACAACAACATGTGTTAGAGTTGACAGGCTAGACTGGTAGGGGATCGCCAGAAAAAATAGCCACCAATCAGATGGCAGAAACTGTTAGCATCTGTTCACTAATAGAATGGAACAGCATTGTGACAGGTCAAGGAACTAGGCCCATGCAGGTCTATCGAACCCCTGGCTAAACAATAAAACATCGTCTCTGATCATTGTGGACATGGTCTGTAATGGTTGGCATCCCTGACAAGTCATAAAGTAGTATACGAGTTTATGTTTAGAAACAAATGTACAAACGCCAGTATGGATTCAGACCAAAACAAACAACTACACATCCAATCATTCAATTCTTGAACCAAATAGGAGAAGCAAATGATATATATATAGGTATGTTTTATGTATGTGCAGGTGTACATATATGTGTAGGAGGAATATGCATATACGTACACCCTAGGGTACCACAGTAAGAGAGCCCTTAGGCTATGTGGTTGCCTGGGTAATTGGTAGAATTATATACTGAAAATAGATCTGAACATTTATGTAATGTCTGCAATAATTTCCTTATTTGATGTATATTATCCGAAATAAATTATCTATCTATCTATTCTACAGTTTTAATTATTCCAAGCTGATATATGGAACCAAATATCAATTATATTTTCCTCTTACAAAACATTCCAGTTGTGTTTTATCTGTTAAAACAAATGATCAAGAAAACATTATCATGTCTAGATGAAGATACTCTGCCAAGGCTGTACAAAACACTTGTCAAACCTCACCTGGAATATGGGAATATAATTTGGCACCCACACTATCAAATGGACAAATTGGCAGTGGAAAAGGTTCAGCATTGAGCAACAAAGTTAGTCCCACACCTGAAGCATCTGTCTTCTGAACAGCGGCTAGTTGCCCTGAGGCTCCTATCACTCATATTTATAAGACGGTGAGGGGACATGATACATTCAGCTCCAAGTCGGCAATACGACAATAGGACATGCAATATGACTTCATCTTTCTGATCAAGGGATCATCATAATGGCAATTGTGGATGACAGAGAAAGAATAAAGAGAATAGTTACAAAGAAATGAAAAAACACCCACTGATTAAAGCCATAATACATATAAATAGATATTTCTTTGAAATTGAAGCAAGCAGATCTTCAGATGACAGACAATGAATAAAGAGAACAGTTAGCAAGTAGATCTAGGATGAAAGTTCTGAGTAATTAATTAATTGAATCACTACAAATAGTGCTGATAGTTCTGTGCATATCATAAATCTATTTTGACAAGCATGGAGATAATAACAAATAACAGGGATGGTGTGAAGAGTCTAATGAATGGCATAATCACACTAAAAAGTCTTCAAACAAGTCAACAATCAGATGGGAATGTTCCCAGCATAGAGGCCGATCATGTAAAGGGGCTAAAGGGCAAAAGACTGAATCCTGATATATTCATAGAGAACTGGACTATTCGCCCTCGATTTCATTCACATTGGAGTTAATTTTGCCCTGTTTTATATTCGCCTTTGGGAACCATCGCCCTTGATTTTATTTGGCCTCAGTTAGTTAAAATACAAGTTATTACCAAATAGATCAAATACAATATTACCAAATAGTCAATATATATATATATATATATATATATATATATATATATATATATATATATCATTGGTCATTTGATGGGGCAGAGCTGGTTTTATGTGTGCCGTGGTGGGATGGTGTGTGCATATGCACTCTGTTGTGGTGTTATGTTGTGTGTGATATTGGGCCATAGTTGGCTGGAGAGCAAGGGTTTTGTTACTTCTGCGATGTGAACTAACCAAGTCACATGTCATTTCAGATAAACAAATAATAATAGTAATAACAAAACTTCTATTGGGCCAATATCCTCAATCAACAAATGATCAGATGGAGTGGAAATTTAGGTAGGATAAGTGGGTCTGAAAAGGTGAGTTTTTAAATGGTGATGGATAGAAACTATGCTATTTGATGATTTTACATTTTTAGGAAGTGAATTCCAAAGAAAAGCAATAGTTGTATATTTATATATATTATTATTAATTATTATATAGGATGTTGTTATGGATTCGAGCATCAGAATAGTGTTCGCTGATGATAAAGGTCTGAGCACTCTATGTGTGTGCGCCAAGTTTGGGTATTTCCAGTGCTCTGACGCAAGCCGAGCATCGGAATCGTGTTTGTTGGTGATAAAGATCCGAGCATTCACCATCTGAACCATGGTCATCAATGTTATTATAAATCTGAGCCATTTCATGATCATTTTTAGTTTTTCATCTGCTCGCATCAGTGTCAGTGACGGGAGCCTAGTTGTAATTACTGCTACTAGCATTTAAAAAAGATATTAGATTAAGTCTATTTACTATTACTAGGTATTATAATCAGATTAAAAAGAGTTTGACATTTATAAGAAATGCAGTATCTCATGATTCCCACAGCCAAGGAAATGTTATTTTCTACAGGTATACTTTTTAATCACGTTTATTTGTTCTAAGTGAAAAATTTTCAAAGGCCGTATTTTTTCCAGGAGATTTTGTAAAATTCGAGGACATTTTCAGGACCTAGAAAATGAATTTGTTATTTTCCAGGTTTTCTATAACATGAGGGAACCCTGATTATTTGTAAAGCCACATGGCTGTTCTATCTTCTATTTATTTGATTTTCGTTTGTACCCCTTCAAAACTATGAAAAGCATGTTCTACATTCAACTGAAATGTAACTACTACGTGCTCGGCCACCATATTTGAGCGGAAGTAATAGGAATAATTGGCGCATGCGCATTGAGTGCTCAGACCTATAACATTAAGGTACAGGGTTCCGATGCTCGGATACGTAACCACTTCATATTATATATCACAAGGGTGAATAGTCCATTTTATTAAGGGTGAATAACAGCAAAGGGCGAAAGTCTTTTTCTACTGAGGGGGTGAATGCAACCGAGGGTGAATAGTCCATAACCCCATTCATACAAGACTGAAGTCTAGATTAGGAATGGGGTAGGGACAGACAAAACTCAACCCAAGAGCATTCTCCAAGAGAGCATTCAATGAACAAACCAGAGATCATATAGTCAGAGGTTATTCATGGAGCACAGTCAACTCGAAATCAGGAAAAACTTGTTCAGTCAGCAAGTGGTTCAGGACTGGTATTCGTTATCAGAACATGACATCTATGTTCAATGATGTTGACACTAGTCTAGACTACCCGGCCTAGTAAATGCCTCAATATGTTTAAAACTAGGCTTAATAAACAGTGGCAGGCAATGAGATATGTGGCACCATAAGGTCCATAGGTGTAAAGAGCAGGCCAGGGTACTAGACAGGCTTATCCTTCCTAAGTTTTCTTTCCATCTGATCATTGTTGATTAACTTTGCATCATACCCGGACTATCAGCCACTCAGCTCGATTATTTTCGAGGATATTGGCACTAAAGAAGTTTTGTAATTATTAGTATTATATTCCGTATTTGGGTATCCAGGTAAATTTGTTTAAGTCTAGCCACTCCGGGGGGGAGGGGGAGCTGTAGGGGAGAGTCTAGACTCGACAGGTACTCGCAAGACGACATGTAAACTGGTAAATTACGTATGATAAGAATACTTGCGTAGAGAAAATAAAAGTGTCAAGACCGGAATACCTGACAGGCACCTGCCTTTCATTCCGTACTATGGATCTATGGTTATGGTATCCTGGTAGTGGTATCCTAAACAACACTGCCATTTAAATCCGCGCCACAATAAAAACAAAACACGAGAAAGGGTATTTCCGGCGGAATGTTAATGTTCCAAGGAATTTGTGAATGCAGGTAGCAGATTTGATATACGATCACAACAATCATACAATGGAGCGCCCGAATCTAAAAATATGTATTGAAAACGATGACAATAGCGATAGTGATGAGGATAAGCCCATTATAGAAGTTTTTGGAGATCCAGAAGTATCAAGCGAAACAACAGGAGATCATAAAGGGATCGTACTAGATCAAGAAACGGAGACACCACAAGCTCTAGATCTAAAACTAAAAGAGCCGGACCCTCCTCAAACAACGCTTGAAGTTTCCTTGGAATCGGATCCAAAAACTGTGGTATAGACCATTATCTAAACTATTTGTTCAAAATAAACCACTCATGCACACGTTAAAAATACGCGATTATTTATAATGTTGTTTATTTATCTAACAAGTGAGTGTTTACCTTTTACACATTATTAATCATTTAATGTCTGTATCTGTGAATTTCATTATTAGATCTATTCTAATTTCTATACCCATATTATGATATTACTACAGGCCTAATAATGGCCAATAGGGCCATAGTATACTGATACTCATGATAGTATCATAATCATGAGTATGGGTATAGTATAATAGTATCACTGATACTGGCCATAATCAGATAATGCCCATAGCCTGGCATAGCCAAATGAATCATGTCTTGGAAAAATGGATCAGCTTGAAACATATGGAGTTGTTCCTAGCATCAGTGCTGTAATTTGGTTCCTATTTAGCATAGCTCATACTAAAATTACTATTATAGATCTATAGATTTTGATAATTTTTGTATCTAGATGATCTATAGAGTAAATTTATAGGCTTTGCATAGGCTGTGGTAGTACTAGTAGGCTATTACTTCTTAGGTTTTATACTATCTACTCAGGTAGATACTGGAATCCTGCAGTGTTTATCTAGTCTCTTCTCAAAAGATTGTATACTAGGAGCCTCCACTACTTTATCAGGCAAGCCGTTCCAGGAACATGTTATCTATATAGAATATAGACTATACTAGTCTATATTCTAGAATCCTTCAGTAACTATGATATGTGTAAACATGGTGTCGGGTTATTTTGAACTCTAAGTGTCTAACCGTCTTGTACCATAACATTCTATTAAACATAGCTGTGCTACAACCACAGCTGATGGAGTGGCCAAGGGGTTTGAATGTTTGTAGTAAATATTTGTTTTAACAATTTAGAGTGTCTACTTAATCCATGCCTGCAATCAGTGTGAGTGATTAGGCACGTATCACTTTTGATAACCTATTTCTGTGGCCATCAAAAACATCAACCATAACAGTTTATCTGGAGCACTTACCCAATTTTTGTTAACAGCGTTTGATTTGTTTCTGTGATCAAGAAAATGCCATAACACAAATGTGTGAATACTTAGTTCCACTGTTTTTTATGCTGAATTGATTATATATAATGGCAAATAGTAAGATCTGCAATTAAGAAAACTAGTGATAAATCACATTTACCTCAAACATTCATCATAGATGGTAAAAATGTAACTGTCAAATAGATGAATCATTTAACAAATTTTATGCCAATTTAGGTAAACGTACGAATGAAAATGTTCCTAATTTAAATAAACATTTTACAGATTATCTACTTGTAAATAAACTATACTGATATCATGTTTCTTGAACCATGTAGTTGATGAATTCCAAATTATAGAAATTGTAAATAAATTCCAACCTAAAATGAACTTGGGCATGACGTAATTCCAACCAAAATAATAAAACATTCTGTACTAGACATTGTACAACCATTAACATATACTATAAACACATCATTAGAAAACGGGGGTTGTACCTAGCAAACTAAAATTAGCTAAAGTTATTCTACTTTTTAAATCTTCAAAAAAGGAAGAATTGAAAATTTATCAGCCATTTAGTCTTTTCCAAAGTTTTTAAGAAGATAATCTTCAAAAAAAATTATGCCATTTATAGACAGTCGGAATATTTTATACAAACACCACTATGGTTTTTGGTCTCAGCATGCAACTATTCATCCAATTATTCATTTACTGAATAATTGTGCATTGGCAATAAATAAATCACATAAATAAAATAATCTCAAAATCCCTATTTTGCAATTAAGCAAGTAAGAAATATTTTGAATACAGATAGTCTCAAAACATTATGCTTTGCTATTATTCAGCCATATATTAACTATGGCATGGGGAAATGTGAAACAATCTATTCTTAAGTGTACTGTTGTTTTGAAAAAATTAGCAATTAGAACCATATGTAAATTACAGTATAACAGCTATACTAAACCACTATTTAGAAAACTTGAGCTTTTGAAAATGAAGGATCAGTTTTAATATGAAATAACACTTTTTATGAATAAATATAAACAGAACAAATTACCTTCATCTTTTGATAAGATTTTTAGTTTTAATCATGAGATCCAGAATAGACTCACAACCAGGCTATCACACCAGTTGTGTACTCAAAGGTGTGATTCCACTTTTGCTAGAAAATTACCTTTATTTGAATTTCCCAAAATATGGAACAAATGGAGTTCTGCTCTTATTGCATTCATTTTTCAATATAAGCTGAAAAGCCAGATTGAAACTGAAATGTTGTCTCACTATGTGAGTAATGTAAGGTGTGTTAACACTCACTGCAAAGACTGTCAGAACTGTTTAACTCTAAACTCTCTCTTTTCTGCTAGTCTGGTTGTTGTATTGTAACACTAACAGTGATTTAATTTTTGGTCTCATGTCTCCTCTCTGGGTTAGTCATTCACTCTGGTTTCAGACCAAAAAAAATCGGAGGGGGGAGCAGATGGAAGATAGCAGTAGCTATCCTGGTCCCTCAGTTCACATTGTAGATCTATCATAAATGTTTTTGGTATTGAAATTTCTTGTATAATTGTTATGTGAACTGAATAAATCTATGTATCTATCTGTTTCCTTCCTCATCACCCACACAGGATCAATATGAAAAGATCAAACCAATATACCCTGAAATTCTTCACTACCAGAGTGTTTTAAATTATCTTTAACATTCTACTTTGATCCTTAGCACCAAGTATACCATATATAACCACTAGACTACTGAAGCTTATAGTTTGTTGTTTCTGTAACTAAATTTTGTGTTTCTGAAGATGCAACCAAATTTCGATCTCTGTGAGAAACAAGTTTTGTTCCTTGTTCACTACCAGGAAAGTTATTCTGATAAATGCATCTTCTTTTTGGGGTTAATGTACTTGAACCACTTAAAGGAACGGTTCACTCTCAGGTAATATGACTTAAATGTATAATGGTTATAAAACTAACCCCACATCCCTCATTAATAATCACAAACTCTACCCTGGTATCATACATATAAGGAAATAATCCTAATTACTGGAGGGTAGCCATTACAGCTTCCTCAAATGCCAGATTGTATGATAGGAAGGAGGAGTTCTAGTCGATTCACCAGCACTTTTAACTGAATTATTTAATATGTGGTTCATTGTGTTCATATTTTAACATCATTTATAATTTTTGACATCATTTAGAATTTTTGCAGTTATATTTGTATTAGTCCTGAAATTTTCTTTTCTCAGACAGATTTTCAATGGTTTTTCAGTAGTTTATTGATCTTACATCACGCTATGTTATAGTGTTTCCATACAATTCAATATTTACATCGTATGAAGGAAAATATCCAGGTAGCATTAGCTTACTGGTATGTTAGCCGCTATAGCCACCATTAGTATATTATTTGCAAATCCTATCTTTCCGAATTCTTGTTATATAAAATGGCTGGCAGCGCTGTTCTATTTTCAGCTAATTTCGAATGTACATATTTTGGACAGTTTAATATTATGCACTGGTATGTGTACATAAGCACACATAATCACTCAAGCATGTTGAAATGATAACTTTGTGTCAGGGCTTATCAGCAAAAACACTGACATTGTTATGGTTTTTGATAAAGAAAATATTGCTATTGATCATACTTGGATTATATGTGCAGACTGATATAATATAGACTACCCACTATCAGTAAAAAGGATTTTCCTTTAGCTTAAGGAAAAGGCTTCAGTCTGGTTATACTTTAATATCAACTACAGATTCCAATGTCTGTCAGCTGCTGTTATAACAATTAACATTGCCATATTGGCACCTTTTTTATGTACCCTAATGGTGTGTATTGAACCAAACATTTATTATATATACCAGACATAATGTCAATTTCAGCTAATTTTGATCTATTTTGAATATTCCAGATGCTACTAGAAAGTCATGTTCACTTACTGATCAGTTCATAGAACATTACATCGAAGAAGCCAAATGGCAAATTTATATAAAAATCTTGTCATGATCATATTTTGGGATCTATTTATAAACGTTTGAACAAAGAGAATCACTGTTTATGATTAAATGAAAAAAAATTATTGAGTGAATTCAAAATTTATCGATTCCAATGTCAAAAATTAAAACTCTACGGCTAGACATTTATTTTAATCATTAAATGGAATTAACCAAATGCTTAGCATTTAAGCAAGCCTAACAGTTAACATGTCCAGTAAAATAATAATTCGGGTCTTTGTTGAGCCAGGTGAGATGAAATATTATGTTTAGTTCAAGTCGTGTTTCCAGCGTTTAATTATTCAGATGGACATTACCATGTTGAGAATTTGCATATCAGTTTATTTTGATATTATTTTTCAGCAACAACCAAGGAGATACCAAAACAAATCTGGTGAATTTGTCACAGGTTTTGATCCACTATCTGAGGTACTGGTATAATTTACTTACAATCTCAATTAGTCTGTCGGAAGAAAAATCCTTATAGCTTATTATTTATTGAATATAGCACATTTTTGAGCCAGTTAGCTATCAAAAGCACTTCACAGTCCAGATACACACGAAATGTTAGATTTAAACATTAAAATTTTCCCAAAAGGTAGGTCTTTAAAACGTTTTTGAAGACTGGAGTTGATTGGATATTTTTGATTTTCCATACTCTTGTCATCCTTTGATGTAAACATAGCGTGGACTCTAAATTGGGTAGAGGCATCTTGACAACGACAAACAGATACACAATTGCAACAGACAAACATCTAGATGGATCTTGTTTAACTTAGAAACCTGCCAAATTCATTCAGAGTTCTGACTTAGTTAGAAACTTTGAAATAGTGTAATGTCAGGAGTTCTTCAACACACTGATCCTACTCTTGACCTACCCATAACTTCATTGAAATTGCTCTGGACTGTGGAAAGTCTTTAGCTATAAAATATAAAAGTGTCCATGATCGTCTTACCCATGTTTGTCATATTGATGTTCCCTTTTAACATTGCAGGAACATAAGGAGTTGCGGGTGAAAAGGGCACAACGGTTTGGCATCACGGATAATGAAGAAGTTGTATCGGAGCAGAACCTGAAGACACTGTATGAAAGGTTTGTCTTCTGGCTGGATTAAGTCTAATCACTAACATTTTGGAACTTTAATAGTGGGTAACAGGTTTGTTTTAAATCAGTTTAAAATGATGATTAAAGAAGAGCATACCACACCTAAAAATGTAGCTTATGTTTTCTCCATGAGTATCCTGGTGATAGCAGGTGCTGTTCATGAGTTCGGTGCTGTTCATGAGTTATGTCCTTTTAATTTTTGTTGTCGGTAAAAACCAGACATGGGGGTCAATTCCATTTTGTCATTCCAGTCAATTCCATTTGGTCAATTCCACATCAAATTTATCAATTCCAACTGTATCAATTCCAATTCCGTTTTTTACCGACTCTTTTTACCTACCAGTTTTTACCATTAGTAGGTGCTGAGTACCTATTCCAATAATATACCTACTTGGAATACCTACTCCCAGTAGTTTATATTCCAAGTAGGATTGTCACGGAAGAAATATTTCTGAATTAAAAAATTAAATGGTAAATTAATTTGTGGATTTGATTTTTTTGAGGAAACTTCAATTCCAATCCATTTTTAAAAAATAGTCAATTCCTTAATTGAATTGATCCCATGTCTGGTTATAGCCAAAACATGTTGACAGATATGTTGTTAGTGACAAGTATGAATGCACCTTCTTTTACAGCTTGGGCGTTAATGAAGAGGGCACTGAGAGTGAGGAGCATGGCATTCGTCTGGATGCGATTCATATACGAGGTGTGAATAAAATGAGTACTCAAGATGTGTTCAAGTATTTCCAAGACTTTGTACCTGGATCTTTGGAGTGGATCGATGATACATCATGTAAGCAGTGTTCATACAAATTGTTTTTATTCATCGTTTTCAAAATGTTTCTATATATCTTTTGAGCACTACAGCTGAAGCCATGTTATTGCTACAGGTAATGTTGTGTGGATGGATCAAGTTACTGCTGCCAGAGCTATGATTCACATGAGCAGAGCAATAAAAGACAGTGAGACTAATAAAAAGAAGGAACAAAGTGTTTCTAGGCAAACAATTAATAGTGTTCCATCAGATAGTAAGAGTACTGATGAATCAATGGATGTGGATGGTAAGTATACTATAATTACAGTAATAATAATGTTAATAAAAAGTGAATCCACCGAGAAAAATATTAGCAGTGATTTAGTATTATGCGAAAGTAGGATAATTTGTAAATAATACATTTTATATTCTAAAATATTTTTTTGTAAACATGATAAACTTATTGTGTGTGTGTGTATGTGATTGTCTACACTCTCATTTACCATTATTTAGACAATAAAGAAAATAGTGGTTTAAAATCTGTCCCGGACAAAGAGCCTTTGAGCAAAGATGATGGTTTTGACTATGACCTGAATCTTATGAGTGAAAGTGAGGACAGTGATGCAGAAATGAAAGAATCGAATAAAAGTGCTGAGAGCGCATCTGAAAACCTGACAGATGTACCGGATACAGAAAAACAAACTGTTGAAAAGGGAGGAGAGAACTCTGGCGAGAAGGCAAGAATATGATTTAGAATGTTGTTGACATTGTGAATCAAATGTCTTAACCTGTATTTAAGTAGGCGGTAACGTAATGTTTTTCTTCTGAAAGATTTATGGTCTCTTATCAGGCAGGTGAGTTGGACAACGATGAAAAGCCAATAAAAGTACACTCAAGAAAGAGGTATCGCATACCAGCTGGTAAATGGAGGATTGGTCTGCCCTATATGAACAAAGCTGGTGTTATTTATATGAGATTTGCAACTAAAGGTAATGCAATAAAAGAATTGTGCAAACTTAACATAGCTGCAGTAAAAGTTGGTTATCTGAAAATTCAATGAAATTTTGAAATCATTCCGTTATGATGGGTACTTTTTAGATGCCAACCAACTGATGTAAAGGGAATAATTGTTGAAAATTAATAATGACAATTTTTATATGAAATATTCAATTAGAAGAAACATTTTCTTTGTACTAAACTGGTGTTGACTGGCTAAATTTATACTGGGATTCATATATGAAAACTAACGATGTGTTAGTCAGTGACTTAATGTAGCAGCTCTGCTTCACACATATGTCAACCTCTCCATCATGTGATGATGGCTTCACTGGAGAAATGTCACGATTATGATTTTATTCATTCATTTTATTTATTATGATCTGTGTCTGACAATGTTGATAATAGGTTCATCAGTGATGGCTTCACTGGTCTCAAGGTAATTATCTGTATTGATGAAATTTTTTCTGCCATGACATGAACCATCATGGGCAGCAAAGACTTGTTGGGCAGCAGTTTGTAGAACAATTCAGGTTGATTATTACTGGTCAAAATACAATTTAGGTTATAGGCTAACAGCAGCTGGGGGAGTGTGGTAGTGGCCCACTGATCAGTTTGTTTAGGTATGACATCACCAGATTCATCACCGATCATTCAGAACTGAATTTGGTAACGATATTTGAATTCGTGCCACCACTCATTTCTACATTGAAAATCACTGTGTTGTACTTAGCAGTTCTTATGCATTTGTGTACTGGTGCTAAATTTCGATGAGCCTTCTTCAGAGCATACAATCTCATTGACAGTGTTTTACACTGTACACCATATTATTTCAAAATTTGAGTTTTAGATTTCTCTTTTTTGTCAACATCTCAATAAATCTTGAGGTGTGATTTCTAAAATAAAATCACCTCTATTTAAACATGTTTGTCAGACAATCCAAACTTAGCTTTTTGCCAAGAACAATTCCATTAAACTTGGTCATCATTTTCAGGCTTTGACTTTCATTATAACCAGCACAATTTATATTAATTTTATTCAGTTAGGACTGAAAATTCACTTTGAATTAAAAAAAATTGGTTTATGCATTTTGTTATTTTTAAGTTAATTTATTATAGAGGTAAACGGGACCTTGTCCTAATTAATTAATTATATTCCATTTCTTTTATAACCAACTTTAACTGTAATGGAGTTTTTCTATATTACTGTAGGTCCCAGCCATTAAGCAGATACTTTGAATCAATTTGATTACCCATATTTTACGAAGTCGGCTTAATGGCTGGTGTTATTTCAGTGTCAAGAAATTCAGTAATCAGGAGAAGAAATATGAGAGTGTTAATTAGCAGCTGTATAGACTAGTCTAGATCTAGTCTATATACAAATGGACATCAATTGTCATTTTGATCTAAACTCATGCAGTCATGGGGTGAAAATAGAAGTGAAACAAGTTGATGATAATGATTTGTGGCAGCACAGACATCTTGGTTTCATAGAAGAGCTTGTTTATTGTCTAATATAGGATTACTGAAAACCAAAAAAATCAATTTAAATAATATGTATTTCAGTAAATTTATCATCGTTTCACAATGCAATCTTGTCTTTTAAATACTTTTCACTGTGTAATGTGCTGCCATGGGCATGGTTCACTTTCTGGTGCACAAGCGTGATGTTCAATGATGTTTTTTTGATATATTTCCTGCGTTCATCTCCTAAAAATGCTGCAGGGAAAAGTTAAGATTTTTGGGTCAGTTTAATGGATGGAAATACCAAAAATCATGATATTTTAGGCTAAAAATACGACCTCCGTATTTGTCATATTTGGTAAATGTTTTGATTTTTTATTGGTTTATTTATGTTATTTGGTATTTATAGAGAATGTCAAATTTTACTGTTGTATAAGATTAATGTCAAATATAACTTCTTGCAGAGGACAAAAAACAGCGTGGAGCAGCACAGAAAAGCCTTTATTACAGAAGATATGGAAATCCAAACTTTGGAGGTAATTTCTCCACTAGATATTTATATACTACTCATTATATTTGGAGTTCAACAGTAATTATTTAGTGCATTTCCATTGCAATTGTTACATTTTGTATATATAATAAAAAAATTGCATTGGTATCAAATTAGTTGTAAATTATCTGAACATGATATTCGATTTTGATTCATGATGAATTTTGTAGTTTATTCTCCTTAATAAACTTATATTGCTAACTTACCGCATGATTCATATTAGGTAGGTTTTTACTTTAACACTGTTTTTTGATTGACTATGTCTTGAACCTTTGACTGATGTAAATTTTTATTAAGATTGTTAGAATATGAAATTGCTACTTTGTTCGTTTTTAGGTATGAAAGGCCTTATCAGTGAAAGCAGGTTTGTAACCCATTTTTTATGTGTTTAGCATCTTTGTTGCAGAATAATTTAATTAGACTAATTTGTTTGCAAAATAATATGATTTTTATAATATTTTGATCTGCACCTAAATATTATGTATATTGTTTATTATTGTCATTTCAGAAAAAGAAAGATTATTGCATCAAAATATCACCAGGAAGAATTAGAAGCCAAAAAGGTTGTGATGAAAGCCAAAAAAGTCACAGATATCCCAGAAGAGACTGCATTTGATAAACACCTACAAGATGCAGTCAAGCCAGGTTTAAAGTCTAGGCTGGAGTTAAGAGGTAAAACCAATATACTTGTAAAAGAAACTGTCAGCCTTTTCAGGGGCACAGATTGGGATAAATAAGGTAGTATCACTGGCATCGGCTGTACACTTAGGATACATAATGAGGGGGTAAAGGATATGCAAAAAACACAATAACCAAGCACTCCTAAAAGGCGGGTAATCCCAGATGGCATCTGGTGGGAACTGAGAGAGTCTTGCTCCTCGGCTGGGCGACGCTTGATGACGTATTCTTTCGTGCATGCCACACCACAGTCTAGTTTGCTGATCCATAACTACAAACTGCTGTCGGTAACTCAAAACAAATTTTAAGCGCTTATAGGAGTTTGTTCGTAACCGCGAGTTGTCGTAAGTCGGAGCTGCCACTCCTGTACTCTAAATCTAATCCTACAGACTAAACACTAAACCTCTCTTTAACTCATGAAAGATCAACTACCCGAATGGGTCTCTTTCTCTCCTAAAAACATATATCGTATATTACACACGGGCTTCTAAATATCTCTTTTATATAACGGATTGAATTAGCTTCCATGTGAATCTTAATAAGTTGTATTTTTTTAAAGAATTGAACTGAAATTTTTTAAATTTTATTCATTAGATTTGAATCCACATTTAAGGTATTTAATTGTCAGGCCTTTAAATGATTTTTGTAAAAACGTTGAAACGTTTGGCATTTGATTTTAAAGGTTCAGTTCTCGGGGTTACTAATGACGAAGAAGTGAGTGAAACTGTTGTTGTGGAGGCTCAAGATGAATTTATTAATGTTGAGGATGAACTACGTGTCCTGCTCTCCGAATCATCTCCACCACCAAAGAAGCGTTCCATGAGAATGTATGCTGATGACATTGAGGAAGAATTAAAGAAGTCTAGGTTAGTGAAATAAGTGCAGAAAAATTATAGAAGAGAATAATGGCAGTCTGTAAACATAACTGCAGGGTTTTCATTAAGCTGAGGTAATCATGAACTTGTGATACTTAGTTTAAAAAAATAGTTGATGCTTTTTCTCCTAGAAGACATCTCATAGGAAATATGAATACAATTAATTGTTTAGTCCAGTTGATGATAGTGATGTTGAAAGCAGATTTTTATTCATTTTCAAAGATCATCGGCTCCACATTTCACGGAAAGTGCAATAGAAAGTCGACTGAAAGATGCACGTGAATTAGTTGGCGATGCAAGAAGCAGGATAACCGGTCGAAGGTTGGGCCAGAATACGAACTCGCAGGTTTCAGCTGGAGATCTGAGAAACATACTGGGTCGTAAACGGAGACAGGGTGACAGAGGAGGCAGGTTCAGTCCATCTCACCAAATTACAGTGGAATTTGAATTGGAGTAATCTAGATTGCAGACAAATGGCATTAGAATTGCATGTTTGGATCAGGGGGATCAGGATATCATTCCGTAAATTTTTAACAGGCAATGAAGTTAGTGTGATATGTAGAAGAAATTCTTAATACTGTTATGTACGTAATGCTAGGTACAGTATTTTTTCATTGTGTATTTTACTGATTTTATTGTATGCAGAATAAATATGATAATATGATATTCTGTCTTTACATCATTTTTTCAAGAAGTTAGAATTTTGATGAATCTGGTACCTATATAGGAATCTAGTTCAGTGAATGGGGTACATACAGTATACCCATTCTAAGGATCTGAATGTCTAATTTGACAGAGAAAAATGCATCTTTTTAACAACTGAATTAAAAAAAATCTTGATATCTAGTCAGTGAACATGACTGCAATCAGAGTTGCCATCACATAACAAGTACCGAGTCTTAGTTACAGCCATAGTGTACACACTAGTTAGTTGTACTATATTTGAAAGCTTCTTTATATATATATATAATTAATCCAAGCTTGATGATTGATAATGGACCTAAATATTATAAACAAAAAGTATTTGCTTTATATTCCAACTTATGTTTTACTTATAAATAAAATTAATCTACAGTATCACATTTATTGTCAGAATTAATAATTTGAACGATTACCAAGTTTTTAAAACCAGTCGGTCATAAGTTAAAAATGCTTAAACTGGTATCTGAAAATGACTGCATCTAAAATTCCCACTATTCGGTGTTTATTAATAATACTAACCAATCATTATGTGATCAGTAAGTAGTATCCACAAGATGATTGTTAGCTATCTGAATACACACGGAAGACTAAATTGGCCAAGCAATCTAGAAAAATGATGCAGTGAAATGAAAGATGAAATATTCTTCAGATAACTAGGTCAGGATTTGAACTCAGTGCTTGCTAGAGTTCTGTACCCAACCATGGTACCAGTTCTTACACAGAAGTGCTTCTTCTCATCCGAGAAGGGTAATATGCCATCATCGCATTCTGAACACTATTGTATTACCTTCTAATGCCGTAATTCTCATTTTACCAACTAATCACACCCGCATCTTTCTTTTTTACGGCCATGAAAGAAAACACAAAAGTTTTCTAGAATAATAACATTTATTAAATAGTAATACAAATCCACAAGAGTTATTTATATTCGAATTTCTTTTTTAGAACCAGTCCTGTGTGAACTTTGTCTTTCATTGACTGAGGTAGCTTCTTTGATACTTGATCACGCACATACTTTGAAGAATATTTATCCGAAAAATGCACGAGTAACAAGTTCTCAACATCCGAAAACAGTGCCTCATTCTGTATAATCTCATCTAAGTGCATATGTCCTCTCTGTCTGGCTCTATCTGTAGCCGTTCTTCCTCCTTTAATTTCATCATCAACATAGGTTGCTTCTGTGATTAACAATTTAACTCTGAGAAGATCTGGATTGTGGGGATTGAGGAAGATATCAGACATTGTATCCCCTATAAATAAACATTAGGCAAAGAAATATGTAAGTTAGCCAATAACAAATACTGACACTTTGAAATCGGAACAGCAGGAAATTTTGCTTAGAACAATTTAATTTAGAACCTGGTTAAACCATTGTAAATTGTACGAACTGGATGTACTTCAGTTGGAACAACTCACCTGTATATGCAACTTCTGGTACTGTATCAATAGTGAAAATATCCCGATTATTTCTAACTAATGATGTTATTTCTTGAGATGTCCGACCTTGAAATTCTGCTTTCAGTGTTTTCTTTGTCCTATACAAAATGTATCCTTGACTTGGAACTCTGTGATTTGTTGGAAATGGCTTCACAAACATACCACCTGGAAGCTGAAACACAATAGGATTATATGATGATTGATGTTTTACGGCCAATTTTGTGCACATGGTAGGCTAAATGGGCCAAGCGACCTCCAAAGGTAATGAACCGAAGTCAAAGATGAAATAACCTTCAGATATGCCTACGCCAAGATTCGAACACGGGTGGTAGTGATCTGTGGTCCAACACATTACCGCTAAACCACGGAGGCACCCTGATAGGATTATACGACAATTTCATCACACGAATATTACACCGTATAATTATCGAAATGATAAATTATTGCTGATGTTTTAGCAGTAGAGGCCAGTTGTTAACAGTATTTGAAGTAAGTAGCCAACAGCATTTGAAATAAATTGTTAGCAGCAAGTGAAACAAGTTGTTAACATCGTATGAAATCAGTTGTTAACAGCATATAAAACCAGTTGTTGAAAGCATATGAAATAAATAAAACACGAACAAGACGTAAGTATCTGCACATTCTATAATGATAAAGCCCCTTTAGGTTCAAGGTTTAGAACCGACTTCCTGTATCCTCTCTCATATTGTTAGAAGCGAATAACATAGGATATAATCAATGAAATTTCTATACCAATTTGTTGTTAAACTCTAATCATTCACTCCATCTATAATAATAATAATAATTACAAAACCTCTATTGCCCCAATATGCTCAAAAAGAAATGAGCTCAGTGGTGCACCTAGTACAGGGGGTTGGGCAACCTCATAGTCCGGGTACAATGCAAAGTTCATCAACAATGATCAGATGGAAAGGAAACTTGGGAAGGATGAGCGAGTCTGAAAAGGCGAGTTTTCAAATGCCGACGGAAAGAACCTATGCTTAAAACAAACTATCAGCTATATCCGTATACAGCTGGAGTTATGTTCTTGTATTGTTACAGAAGGTATATTCCTGTTAATTGGATATGCTGGAACTTAATTTCTGTCATTTATGACTAGCAGAGGAACAAATCTTAACTTTTCCTAACCTGAATGCGTTCATCAATTTTTACTGCTCTCAGATTGACGTTGATCTGCTCTCCATTCATGACCGAAAATGCCTTTGTTGCGTCTGTCAGTGGTTTTACGAGATCTGGTGCCAAATAGTATGTTGCTGGAGGCATTCCATACAATCCACGCTTTGAGGCGTGACTGATGATCGCTCCAACGTGGTCTGTATGTCCGTGGCTGAAGAATGAAAAATAAGAATAGAAAAGAATCCGATTATTTCTACACAAACATCCTCATTTAATATCTATATTCCAGTGACCACATGAACGAAATCATCCTTAACAAACTGTAACGCGCAAAGAAAATATGACAGCATACCTAATCATGCACCCGATTTGTGTATTATAAAGATTATAAATGGCAATGCCATGGCATTTTTATGTGCGTGTGTGTGTATGTGTGTGTTAGCAACAGACCTGAAAGTCTGAAACAAAAATTACTAACAGTAACTTCTAATATTATCTAATTCAAATTAATCACATAATCAGTTAATTACATCTTAATACATCTTAATAAATTACATCTTATTACATCTTAATAAATAAAAATAGCCTGAAAGGTGATTGGTGTCCAAGCACGACATTTCCAAGCCGGAAGGGAAAACTAGTTAAACAGACAAAAGAGGCCACTCTACCTAATGAAAATATGCTGGCATCTGACTGCTGCGGGATATGCATAGCCCATGTCAAACACTACTCTAAAATCTGGTCCTGAAACTAGTATACAGCTCTCCAGACCAGATACTGCCCAAGGACAAACTTTATATCGTCCACCAATGTCCAACCAGTCTTCATTCTCCATACTGATTGGATCAATTGTCCAGAATCTTGGGGTTCGCCTATGCCTGAAATAAAAGTACATCTGTATAGTAAACATTCTTACAGCTTTATTGAAAGACAGCTCTCGTGATGATGAATTAGTACTGTGTATAAAATTGAATTGAAATACAATTAAACACCCACAGTGACAATACAGTATCACAGACACAGTCAAGATGTTGATTTAAACCAATGTCTGAAATTATATTTCTTCACCTCACTAGCTCTGGGCAATCAAAATCTAAGATCCAATAGCTGAATAAATATTTTTACTAGCCCAAAGAATAAATTACTGGCTCAGTGGGCCACCGCATGCAATGATATACCCAACCTGGCAACATATATGAGTGCAATTTGAATGACACATGCTCAGCCTTTAGCAGTTATGATCTACCAGTAAGATGAATCATAAATTGGTTATATTTGAATCAAACCAATCTTTATGGTTTTCAAAAGATATTTCATCCGACATGTTTGAAGATCAAGATGGGTTTGACTGATTGTTGAAATTTGGTTTAGGAACACAACTGATACATTTACCTAAACAGAACTATATATATCAGAATATATCTATACTTTTAATATATTAATCTTTACTTATTTTTACTGAGTATACTCTGCACAATCAATCAACCGATAGAAATTCTGTGCATATTGTTTCTTCTACCACAAAGCTCTCCAAAACAACTACAAATCAAAGATTAACATATTTTCTTCAAAAACGCACTAACCTAATTGGTCTGGTATTTGGGACTAATCACTAGTCTAAAGGCAGAATATGCAAGTTCTGTGTTTACAAATTTTTTCCAGCCCTGGTTTAAAGAAATGTCATTTCCTTCAAACGGTTGTTAAACAGAGGTTTTTAGTTTCAAAATAATTCACCCAAGAATAATCCAGCTAGTTAAGTCAGTAAGTTTAAACATAGGTTTTTCAGTTTTAATATTACATATTAGTAAAAGCTTCTAATAATTATACTGATGAACCTTTGAGAGACTTTAATCCAGATTTGTGCTTCTCTACGTCAATGAATTTTCAACCATTGATAAAAAAAACTTGTTTGGTACCACAATTTCAGTAATCTCATTAAAAGCCTGTGAAACTGCCATCTGGTTTAATCCAAAACTTCATTCAAAAAATAATTTCATGCCCAAACTAGTTTGTAATATACCAAGTTCAAAACTATTCTAACCAAAGTTATACCAGCTTGTACCAAGAAATATATTCAGGTAGCTTTTGTTGTTAGAATTAATCAATCAATAATTAAATGTTTGCAAGAGTGAAATTGACTTATTACCAGTTGCCTATGTTTTATCCTTAATTATATTCATGTATATACACGTAGCATTTGGTTTCTGTAGTAAATTTGAATTGCAAGCCTTGGTTTGATCTACAGGTTCTGACATGTAGAGATTCTCTATAAATTGCGCAATGTGTGTGTGTAAAATCACTATCATGCCGACATAACTTTGCTTTTGTTTAACTAATTAAATGTGGTTCAAGCTGGGCTATAGGTTATTTTTGTGAAATACCTTGTAAGTTAATAACAATTGTGAGTATATTTGATACAACTGGTCATCATGATGTAGTAGTCACTTGAATGCCTTGAACCAAATATATTTTTAGTAACCACATTATAGGTGCCTAGATTAAATGAACCAGAGAAAATATGGCTATACTGGTTGCAGTAGAGTAATGACAGCATCAAGAAGTATATAATAATATTATATATAATTATACATTACAATTATTTTTTTCTGGTATATGTTTGAGTACAAACTGATAGAAATCCATGTATAAATTGGTAGGACCAACGTCTTAAATTGTATGACATAAATTTAATTTTGATAATAATCTGTTATTAGTATATATTTATACCAATAATTGGGTACAAACACTTACAACTGTACAAATAAAGTATCTCGGTCACAAACAATTTATTATTGGTACTTCACATTTTTGTCAAACTCGTTTTATACGAGGACTTGTAAATGGAATAAAAATAAGTTATGAATTGGTCCAACATCAGTTTGATAAATACACTGGCTAAGAGTTGACATGAAAGTCTCGGGTCTCAGATCAACAGAAACAAGAGAACCAGTGTGACAAGGTGACGACAATTAAACCATCATCTTCGACAGAGTTACAGAGTCACGAAGTAGTGACAGTTGACGATGACTGTGGCAGTGAGGGCACCATCACTACCTCTGAGAAACCTAAACAAAGTGGCTGACAATTCACAAGAAAGCAAAGACAGTGCTGACTAAGACCATCCAGAGAGGATCTGCAATCATCGGCAGTGCAAAGGTGATTGATGTTTACGGCCACTTTTGTGCACATGGTAGGCTAAGTGGGCTGAGCGACCTCCAAAGGTAATGAAGCGAAGTCAAAGATGAAACACCCTTCAGATATGCCCATGCCAGGATTCGAACTCAGGTGGTAGTGATCTGTGGTCCAATGCGCTACCAACTAGAACACGGAGGTGCCGCTGGGAAGTGCAAAGAATATGGTGATTAGAGCCCGCAAAGCTGTCAGATCTCCACAGGGCAAACATGCTTGCCTCTCTCCTTCATCCTGACTTGTTGACAGCAGTGGACCTAAAGTCCTACCTGGACTCCTCACTGAAACTTGACGTTGGGGTTGAACAGGTGCAGTCCACTCCACCATCACATACATTTCATTCCAAATTACATGCAACTTCCCCCCCCCCCCATTCCAAATGGAGAATGGCCACTACTGTGTTAGTGTGACTACCAGTACCACTACCCCACAGCCAGCCCTTCACTACACCACCCCCTCTCCGCATCCACACCTCCCTCGAGCAACGTAGCAGCATTGGCGTCGCTGTGTTTTTACAGGCCACCACAAGTGAGCTACTGCCTACTTTTGTAAAAGAGTCTATGGGTTAAATCGTGATATTAAATACAATTTCAAGAAAGGTGCTGTGTTAATATGCAAAAGTAAATATATACAAAATGTTGATGTCCCACCATTTAAGATTACTGGTGAAACTATCCAGGAAGTTGATAATGTGAAATATTTGTGTCACTTTATTTCTAATACATTACGTGATGATGGCAAGGACATTTTTATAGCAATGGGAACAACTGTATGCCAGATGTAATACACTACTGCAGAAATTTTACATGTTCCACAGAAGAGAAACTGACTTTGCTTAGAACTTTCTCCTCTCCTTGTATACGGCTCAGCTGTGGTGGAATTACACAGTAGCAAGTATACATAAACTTCATGTTGCTTACAATAATATGTTTCATTTATTGCTAAATATTGCAGTACCTCCACCATGTTTGTAGAATATCATGTACCAAATAGTAAAGTCATAATTAGAAACCTGAGACTTGATGCCTTTCGTAATAAGTTGATAATTGCAATTATAAAATAAAGGGCCAATCCACATATTATGACATTGGATTAAGATGTTGTATATACATAACAGCTTTGACTGAATGTACCTTTATGCAAAATTATTTTATAACCATGTCTATTATTTTCATACTTTTATATTCACCTGTTCGTTTAATGTTTATATGGACACCTGTACATAATAAGTCTGAAGTAAAGATATTGAATTGAAAGTATTATACATGGTTTTGATATAAATGTATGCATCCAATCCAATTGCAGACGCTGCAATCTACACACATTAATTTTGTATACGAAGTGGTTGTGTATCCGAGCATCGGAACCCTGTACCTCAGCACTATATGTCCGAACACTCAATGCGCATGCGCCAGTTATTCCTCATTGGCTATTACTTCCACTCAAATATGGCGAGAGAGTAAGTAGTAGTTATGTTTGGGTTGAAAGTAGAAGATGCTTTTGATACTTTTGAAGAGATACAAATGAAAATCAAACAAACAGAAGATAGACCAGCCATGCAGCTTTACAAATAATAGGGGGTTAGAACAAAATACCTGAATAAATAGTTTACCTGTACAAAATAATATGTCTTTAGCTTTGGGAACCATAAAATACTGCATTTCTTATAAATGTCAGACTTTCTTTTTAATCTGATTATAATGCCTATTAATAGACTTAATCTAATATCTTTATTAAACACTATATAGTAGCAGTAATTACAACTAAGCTCCAGTCACTGAAACTGATGCAAGCAGATGAAAAACTAAAAACGATCATGAAATATGGCTCAGGTTTATAATAACATTGATGAACACGGTTCTGATGCTGAATGCTCAAATATTTATCACCAACAAAGACAAATCCGATGCTCAGTTTGCTGCTCTGGGTCAGAGTATCAGAAACAACCAAACTTGGCGCACGTGCGTACTGGGAGCTTTATCGTCAACGAACACGATTCCAATGCTCGGGTAAGTAACAACAGCCTTTTTTATAACTGGAATCCAATTCAGTTCAGTATCATAGAGTAATAAAATCAAATAACATTAAGATATTACAAAATGTTAAAATGAGATTGTAAAGAAATGTGATGCTTAATTATGGTTAAAGACCTTTTCCTGAGTTAAAAAAACTCAACAATAACAACAGATAAACCAGTTTAAGTACTACACATTACAAATCATTTACATCAGTTAATAATATTAATAAATAATAGCATAATTATAACAACTAATAACTGAATATTTGTAAACACTCTTAGATTCGATCACCCGAAGCTGATAAGTTGATAGATCTACAGTCTATTTACGGAGGAAGGCATTTCACTGCAAACATGTATATTGTGAGTTTTAAACAGACTCATTATCTCGTACCTGAGTTTGCGGGATATTTCTCTTGAGAACTGCCCTTCAGCCATATGTACTAGGACTAGATCTCTAGTGCCAAACCCTACCCTAGGCTTTAACAACTGAACTATTTACAGACTAGTCTACACTGTCTAGATCTACAGAGCAATATCATATCCTATACCGATAATACCCTACTAGTACTAGACTCTCTAATAGGGTATAGCCTAGGCCTAGGGCTAGGTCTAATTACTGAAAACAGAGTAGCCAGTAGTGAGTAGGGGCATAATATGCCGACTCTATCAGAACACTTATTATACCTATACGTTGATAAAACGTATGCCAATAAATGCTGCGACTACTAAATGTATCTAGAATCTAATTAATCTGAATATTGTTTACGTACTTTCGACATCATTTTTAGATTAATCTCTAGATCTATTCTAATCTCCCGGCTGTCACCTTGTTTGGGTTTCTTTCATCATACGCGGAGTAAAACAAACGGATCTCCTGAATGGCTTGAATATGGACGCTACTTTACGAATGAAAAGCTCCCCACAGATCATATTTACTGATTTAACTCTGTCGGTACGAGTACAGCCGACGAAATATACAACACGTGATATGAATGTAACAGAAAATTACATTATCATGTAGAAGACATAAACAAGCGTTACCTCAATGTGAAGGTTGTTTACTTCGAAAACCACAAAATGCGGTTTTTAGCATCAACACCAACGGGGCTCGATTAAAATGAAAAATTGCGGGGTGAGGCTCTAAACAAGGGCGAAGCCATTATGCGAGGCACAAGGTGTCGCGGAGGGGTGGATTGGGAGGAAGACTCACCACTTTCTCAGTGGAAGAAAAATGGAAATCAGATAATGCTTAGATGTCTTCTGAATCGCTACAAAATCCGACTTTTTCAAGTGTACTGTGTGTAAATACTCGGAAAAGTCGACAATACTGACCCCTAAGAGTATGATCTTTAAAAGTATTATAGGCTGGCTGTGCCAAACAAGCGACAGCATGCATGGGGATACCCCCCGAACTACAAGCACACATTACTGACACACTGTGAAGAAAGACCCATGGGCATGGTATGAGACTTGGTTCAGTTAAGATATATACAGATTGTTAGGATTTGGGGGGGGGTTACTCGATTTGTTACTAGAAACATGAATGTGTCCCCAGTCATAATGTGACATATTGCGCATTATGTCACGAAAATGTTTAATAAGCAGGCTGACCATTTATTTCAAGGCGCATACTTATGAGAAATTTGATGTTTAAAATATTTATTACCTCATGTAAATCTACATCAGTTAGTCGGAAAGGCTGGCCTTTAACAAACGTATAGGGTTTTCTTTAATGAACCTATTTGCAATTTGTTTGGAATGGATATGTTTACTGTAATGTATTTTCATTAATGTTAAGACAGAAAACCTTGTGTCAGCCATCCAGCTCCTCAATTGGTTTTTAATTAGCCCGAACACAGAGAAACTATATACGCTCTGCTTGCGCAGATGTGGCACGCAGAATACATCCTAATACCAGAAAATTTCTAGTGTTCGAAAAGGGATCTTGATCTGCGGATACTATAGGATTTCATCAAAGTATCAAGTTGGTCTTGTCAGACTGCCTGGACAACATATTGAACTATCTGGATACCTCATTATCAAATGACCTCGGAGCTAGCAGGTCATCATGCCATGGTTAAAATTACTCTTGGGAAGACATCCCTAGTTTGACAATTAAAGATGATATTAGACTCAGCGAAGCACTCACTGGCCGGCAGTTGTCTACAGAGAAATGGTTCTGCAACTGTTACGATCAGATATCATTGATATTTCGAAAGCTTTTAATTTAACATTTCTACCAACGTAGAAAATATTAACTGGGAATATTTGAACAATATGCCTATGAATGAAGTATAGAAAGATTTCTCAAATAAAGTGCATTCCACAATAGAAAGTGTTGTACCTGAGAACATTATGCCCATTCCTTCCTTCACACGTGATAGATCATCATTGGATGAGGCGTGGGCTAGTTACTTCTTCTAGAACAATGTATAAACTGGACAGAAAAAATACTTTGAAAAGGCTAATTAGCTTCCCAATATGAAAAGTTTATAAAATTTCCCAATCTATAATAAAATTACTAAAAAGAATCATTTGAAAAGTATCATTACAAGATAAACACACTAAATGGGAGCACTAGTGATAAAACATCGTTTCCTTTACATTCAATATCGGTAGCCAAATATTTACTAGCCAAATGAGTTAAACAAAAAATATATTTATGGTATTTAGTATCTACGGTACTCTCGCAACTTCCATTTAAGGCCAATGAAAACTAGAAGTAAATTCCCCTTTTCGCGTGATAATTCTTCACGTCGGTTGGTCGTTGCAATGGCAGCATACGAGAGGCAGACGGCTAGAGTCCCCTTCTTAACGTTGATCAGCAATCGTCCAAAGTGCGCCGAAATGAAAGAAAGTGTCCACGTTCGCTTCGCAAATATGGCGTCGAAAGAAATCCCCACGTCTGATCTTTCAACCGGATTGCCATTCGGGTCTATCCCGTATAGACATCACTGGACCACTTACCTGCCAAATTATAGCGTGGAGATTGCCTAAAACAAAACATCCCACCGACAGCCGTTCGGATTAACAATAACCAAGCTTAATGTTAACAAAATAGCACGAAATGAAATTTAAAAATAATAAATTGCCGGGTGCTCTCGAGGCCCATTTAGCATCATAACGTTCTACAGACCATCTGATGGATGATGATTGATGTTTTACGGCCACTTTTGTGCACAAGGTAGGCTAAATGGGCCGAGCGGCCTCCAAAGGTAATGAAGCGAAGTTAAAGGTGAAACAACCTTCAGACGTCCACGCCCAGATTCGAACACGAGTGGTAGTGATCTGTGGTCCAACACGCTACCGCTAGACCATGGAGACGCCCTCCATCTGATGGAGAGTCCATATACTAGTAACAGTGTCCTTGTTTGGGTGTGCGACTTTATTTATCTTTCAATCTAACTGAACATGTTGTTTTGTTAAGAAGTAGCCCACTGGGTATATGTCTAAATAAGCCAATCATCTTCATGTCCCAGTAAAGCTTCTATATTTTTTTATCCGTGTCTGCTTTGTCAGCGACACAGGCAGCGACGCTTTAAACTAAATTTGATACATGTCTACTGTATAAATGTATTTGGCTGAAATCGCTCTGGCCAATATATGTGAATAAAGTCATGTGTATATATCTTTCATATGTATGTAAATGTATTTAGGCATATATACACACGCATGCCTAAATACGTTTACATACATATGAAAGATATATACACATGACTCTCTCTCTCTCTCTCTCTATCATATATATATATATATATATATATATATATATATATATATATATATATATATAATATCTATACACACACATACACATACATACACACACATATATACACATATATACACGCACGCACGCATTCTGAAAGCTATAACATAAAGTAAAACTTATTCTTATATAGGCATTGGTATTTCTCAGAGGATGTTCATATTACAGTGATTGCTAACATGTAATTAATATAATATTATACAGCTGATATTTATACATAATATGGTTAATTGGGTTAGTTCATACCGCTTTCTTGCTTTCTTTATAATACTGACTTTCGAGCGCTTATTTCCATCGGTTTGCTGAAGTAACGCATCGGTTCCCCGAGATCGACTGTTACTATAAGTTAAGTAGGTAAGTTTATTTCAAACAATAGACAATTTACAAGTTCATATGTCCTATGTATGTCCGCGGGAAACGCCAAGACGCGCGCGTCAGTAATCCCAGCATTCGTTATGTTGTACGTCAGTAATGCTATGTTTTCGACATTCTATATCTGATTGCGTTAATTAAAACGACGTATTACGAAAATGATGTATTCCGAATGTTGAAATAAACGAATTGAACCGAATTGAAAATATAATATATAGTTACCGAGCTCACAGTGTTAGCCTATCGCTACCGACATAAATATTGCTAAACAATAACGGGGTTACACCTGCCACTTATCTTATTTTCATAATCGACGCTGGAGTTGTCGGGAGGCTGATATTAATTCAATACAAACGTTCTCCATTTTATACTTTGAGTAATTGTCTAATGCGGTCTAGGTCGATTGATGCAATAACGCCTTTTTTATATATATATATATATATATATATATATATATATATATATATATATATATATAACCGCGTCATAATGGTGCCGTGGGGATGTCGGTTTGTGTGGTGTTGTTGTAGGTGAAGATATTGGCTATTTTTCAAATACACTCCCTGAGCCGCCTCCGTGGTCTAGTTGGTAGCGCGTTGGACCATAGATCGCTACCACCCGAGTTCGAATCTCAGCGTGGGCATATCTGAAGGGTGTTTCATCTTCGACTTCGTTTCATTGCCGTTGGAGGTCGCTCGGCCCATTTAGCCTACCAAGTGCACCAAAGTGGCCGTAAAGCATCAATCATCATCTTTCAAATACACCGATAATGGCTAATAAAGATATTGAAATACCGGTTGACCCAAACATGGACTAAAATACATATGCCAACAAATAGATGAATGAAGATGATTATAATAGTAATAATGCACATTCAATTACATAATATTAAATCAGCATATTGTGAAGTTGAACAATTGAAATTGAATTCCAATATGAATAAGGTATTAAATAGACGGACGGTCTTTACATACACCGTTAATGATAGATAGTTTGGCAGCAACATTTTCCAAATTAAATTACTAATATCTGATAAACCTGCATCATCAACAGATAGGCTTTGACCACGTTTTATTCTAAGAAACTTTCCTCTCTCATATAATAACCAGACAATTAAATTCGAAAGGCTTTCATCTAACATACGCAAACCGATCGGCTACCATGATACGGGGAGGTGTGGCAATAATGTTAATAAAATAATTCAATTTTAAAGCACATGACGATCTAGCCACAAATGTAGATGCTATATTCGAGTCGATATTCGTTGAGATGCAATCTGAAATTTATAATTCAATTATTTGATAAATATATGGAGTGTCCACTGCGAATGAAATTAAGTTATGTATGAATCAATTAATTAAATAGATCATCACAGAAATGGTGAAGAACATATTAGCACTTTTTGTTTATGGAATAGTCCCTAATGTTGCTAAGCCACTAGTATTACACATTTAAATGCAATATAAATTGGCTCTATATTATATATATATATATATATATATATATATATATATATATATATATATATATATATATATATCAGTACGAACCAGAATCAATCTGAAATCTAGAATATTATGCGTTGATACATCGGATAAATTATATTTTAATTTGAAAGATAAAATTAACAAGCCATTGATGTTGCGAAAGCTTTTAATTTAACATTTCTACCAACGTAGAAAATATTAACTGGGAATATTTGAACAATATGCCTATGAATGAAGTATAGAAAGATTTCTCAAATAAAGTACATTCCACAATAGAAAGTGTTGTACCTGAGAACATTATGCCCATTCCTTCCTTCACACGTGATAGATCATCATTGGATGAGGCGTGGGCTAGTTACTTCTTCTAGAACAATGTATAGACTACACAGAAAAAAATACTTTGAAAAGGCCAATTAGCTTCCCAATATGAAAAGTTTATAAAATTTCCCAATCTATAATAAAATTACTAAAAAGAATCATTTGAAAAGTATCATTACAAGATAAACACACTAAATGGGAGCACTAGTGATAAAACATCGTTTCCTTTACATTCAATATTGGTAGCCAAATATTTACTAGCCAACAGCCGACTGCAAATGAGTTAAACAATTTCTTCACAATTATTGAAATAATATTTCCAAATGAAATACAAGATCCGAATTACGCACGCACGCACTCACACACACACACTACATGTAAAAAATTATAATTATAGCTGTGACTGATACA
The DNA here is from genome assembly GCA_025642065.1 of Paralvinella palmiformis. NCBI lineage: Eukaryota > Metazoa > Annelida > Polychaeta > Terebellida > Alvinellidae > Paralvinella > Paralvinella palmiformis. The sequence goes on from JAODUP010000055.1 coordinate 799,493, forward strand.
CATGAAATTATAAAGTCCATTGATTCCATGAAGCATAAACGTAGTTTTGGACATGATAGAATAACATCATCCTTGGCCTGTTTCTCCCGGTCCAGTATGTTGTAACGGTTCATTGATTTCTGGGTCAGACCACGCCCTGTTTGGGCCACTATATAAAGCCTGGAATAAAGCATGCTGGTCTAGATTACTGTAAGCGTGTTCGTTATCATTAACCGAATAGCTCCGGATCATCCAAGAATAAAGGTGGACGTTTAAAACCCCCTGAGGACGTAAAACACTCTGGCAGTGATCACCCTCAGTGTATTTCGGCTCCATCTTTCCGTACTGCTCCCCTGTGATATACTGATTATATATATAATGTTTATTGGTTCAGGCATAAATAACGGGTAATCCTTTAGCTAGGTGAACGCCGACTTAATTAGTTGTTTGCAAAACAGCACATATTAGATTTATACACACACGCCGATGATTTCTGATGGTAAAGATTTGCTTGTGCATCGGTGCCATCATGATAAACCGTTATGATAGTCGCTGATTCATCTTCAAACATTATGAATGAGTGAATGAGTGAATTATTTAGCCGTTAGTGGGCAACCGAGTTCTACAGAGTCGAGTTTTGTTTTCGTTGAGGGCATTGTCCGTTTAAAGATGTTACGTATGTAACTGTAATGGCATCATAACAATGTACCCTTTAAGCCAGAGGTGGATAACATTTTAATAATATTGTACATAAATTAATGAGTGAATGAATGTAGTATAAATTAAATTTGTTTGAGGGTTATAATTCAAAGATAAAAAAAGAAAATATAACAATTTTGTCAAACAAATGCATTTATAGTTCAAATATGTACATCAAATAATAATAATAATAATAATAATAATAATAATAATAATAAATTAAAATGTTTGCAAAATGAAACTATAACATCGACAATAAGAGTTTATTAAAAACGAGCAAATTTTTAAGTATTTACTGTTTAAATAAATGTCACATGTAAGCCGCATTAGGGGACATATATTGAAAATCACCCATAGATGTATCTCCATTTCCGGGGAACGTTATCTAGCACTTGTTCAATCCTTCTACATGTGGGAGAAAAATATTTAAATGGGAAAAAAATACTGCATTGTGAAATACCACCAGTTCCTTCACCTGAGAGATGAAGTCTGAGAGATGAAGTCAAAGCCCCAATCAGAATTGTTTACCGTTATCTCCAAATAATTGGAGGAGGCAGTAGTCTTCCCGATGCCAATATTTGGAACAAGATTATTGATGGGCATCATTTGGAGACTATGAATGCCTTTGCCTTTTTTTTAAATCTAGGACAAAGCACTTCATTGATTCAAAAAAGAGGGTTGATGTTCTGTTTGATGGATACATACAGAACTCAATCAAGGTTACCAGTCGAGTAAAACGTATTGGCAGAAAACGACCGATTCAAAAGATAATTGACCGATCAAGATGATGATGACGATGATTGACCTTTTACGGCCACGTTTGTGTACATTGTAGGCTAAATGGGCCGAGCGACCTCCAAAGGCAATGAAGCGAAGCCAAAGATGAAACACTCTTCAGATATGCCAAGCCGAGATTCGAACTTAGCTGGATCTGTGGTCCGACACGCTACCAACTATATCACAGAGGCGCCCTAATTAACCTATCAAATAGACTTCTACCAGCAGGGTTCCGGGAACAGTTTCTGGCAGCACAAGTGCCAGCCCATTACACACAACACACACACACACACACACACACACACACACACACACACACACACACACACACACACACACACACACACACACACACACACACACACACACACACACACACACATATATATATATATATATATATATATATATATATATATATATATATTAGAGATGTTTTCTCTAACTCAGGATTTTTTGTCTACACCATGCAAGGGCAAATTTCCAAGCCAAGATTTGGCTCCAGGCCAGTGGAGTTCAGATTGACAATATCCCGTCAATATTCCATAGGTTGGACACTAAGTCACGGTAGAGAGGGCATAGTTTGGAAACTATTATCCCTGTACCTATCTCTTGTGTTCGAACTTGTATCATGCGAAAGATAGAGAAAATGCACAATGGCATCGTGCAAATGCCGAAAATCAAGAGTAATATGAACACCCGTATCTGTTTGTAATCCATAAAACTGTTTGAATATGTTTAACGATACACAGGATATTAGAGATTGATTTATAGAATGACAAAACTTATCATACAAATTAACGGAGTAAAACTAATTTAGATAATGGTCAATTGAAATTCTAAATTAGTTTTAATTCACTGTGGGTTTAAAACAAATATTTATAATAAGGCTTATTAACCATTTTCTTAATCTGAATTAAAAAAAATATATGTTTCATGAATATTAGTCACTTGACATTTGTCTGTAATTAATTTATCTTTTAACGAGTAATTTTTTAAAGGTTTTACTACAATTTTCATGATTTTAAGCCGAAAATGCAGAATTCAGAATGCGATTCATCCAAACCCGAAAAGTACCTTACAGTCATACAGTCGCACTTATAAAATTGCTTTGGACAAACACTGCCCTCAACAGTTACAATTAGAAACGTGGCCGGCCCACTACTTGGGATACAGGGCCATGGGATAACTCTTTGGGAAAACATTCTACAAGTACAATTGCATTGAGTAGATTCCTTTAGATTGATGATTGATGTTTTACGGCCACATTTGGGCACATGGGAGGCTAAATGGGCCGAGCGACCTCTAAAGGTAATGAGGCGAAGTGAAAGACGAAACACCCTTCTAATATAGACCGGCCGGGGTTTGAACCCAGGTGCTATTGATATGTGGCCAACCGCGCTTCCATTTAGGCCATGAAGACGCTCGTCAGTGAACTCTGCTCGATCACAGCCCAATAATAAATAATCCCACTTTTCGGGTGTCTTACCATCGTACCGTCACCTAACACTGTTAAACGGTTAAGTACTAATTAATATAAAAATAAAAAGGACGCTAAGACGGGAGATATTTTGTTTCAGATACATGGTAACTGATTCTAACGCGAAACTCCTCATCACTGTAGCAAGGACTCACCTCAGATGAACCCAGCTTTGGGTGGGTTGATTTTCTACAGCATCGATAAATATCCATACGACACTGTATATCCGAGGCGTGTCCAACGAGGACGTTTACACAAGGTGCTCACCACCACTCACTCACCCACTCACCACCACTCACCCACTCACCCACTCACCACCCCCACACCACCTCCACACCCCACTCCCACCACCACTCACTCACTCACCACCACTCACTCACTCACTCACTCACTCACTCACTCACTCCCTCACTCACTCACTCACTCACTCACTCACTCACTCACTCACTCACTCACTCACTCACTCACTCTATGTTGGAGCGGTTGAGAAACGTCCTCTCCCACCACTCACAAGGGAGCAGTACGGAAAGATGGAGCCGAAATACCATGAGGGTGGTCACTGCCAGAGTGTTTTACGTCCTCGGAGGGTTTTAACGTCCCCCTTTATTTTAAATAATTCAGTGGAGACGGCAGCACCATTTAACGTGGTCAGCCACCCACGATGTGGTGAGCCGAGAAATTAATCTCTGAAAAAGTTTCGACCTCTTGCTGGGATCGAACCTTTCAGGCCAAAGACCGGACCCTTTAAAGGTGACGTTCAGACAAACACATTTAGACTACCCGTCAACGGCACAGCGCTTATTGTACAGTATAAGGACGGCATACGATTTCTGACCCGTCTGAATATCCGCTAATTAGGCCGTATAACTGACACCAAAGACATGATGTAATCAGCTGACCCGTTTTCGAGCTCCTATACGCGGAGGCGATGTTTTGTCATTGAGGTGACATTCGACGTGTTAGCACATCGCTCTCTCACCTTTCTCGAAGATGCTTTAAGATTAGTTTTAGTAACAATTAACCGCCCGGAATGTATGCACCCGACTAACACCGCTAACGCAAGAAGAAAACTTTAGTGTTTACATATCTTTAATGTTAATATGTTGACTTGTCGGTTAATTAAAGAGTCAAATCAATCGGGCTAATAGAAATATAATCGTGGCTAATGCACATATTTCGGGAGGTATCTTTGGAGAATATTGCGATTAATTGAGGAAGTTTCTGTATACTCCCAAGAAGCTGGTGCCATTAATAGTCACGATCCATTTTTTGGGTCGCCCCAGCACACAACACAAATTATCCCCAGACTGCGTGTATGAAGTACTGTAATTAGCTGCTTCGTGACCTGTTTACATAATTGTTTCGTCCAACGAGGAAGCGTCTTATGGAACAACTAGGGGGCCAACAATTTATCAAAACTACTGCTAAAATCTAGTATTTGCGTTCAAAATATTATATTATAATATTTCCCCAAAGTCTCCCAGATTGTTCCATAAGCTTGCCAATTTCAAAAAAGTTACGAGGGGCATACCCCCCCCCCAACCCCTAACATGCCGTCGCTATGCTCAGGCCTCCCTGCACTAAATTTCGGACTAGTGAAACTTGACAATAGTTAATAGATTTCATATTGCATTAGTCCATTAGCTAATGACTTGAAAGTATTAGCCTGTAACCCTCATTGTGAATGTGTACACGAAGTACTCGTTTACTGTCCGACTTATCCGGCGTTCACCGAACGGCTGTCGCCGGTGTAGTTCCGGAAAACAGGTCCAGTACTCGTTACGAAGAGACGGTGCCAAACGCCTCCCTGCTGAGTATCCATTGTGTTGGAGAGAAGGCGACAGACTGGACCCTGTCTCCGACCAGCCGCAGACAACAAGCTCCGCTGATGAGGGGCACAGGGACAACGCAGCCTTATCGGCGTAACCGATTCTCCGGTAATCGATTCTGAAAGGCAAAACGTCGCCCCTGAAGTCGGCCTTCGAGACGTAGTCGAAACATCGGAAGATGTCGGTCGCGATTCAAGCTGGAGTACTAACGCTGGTTTTTCTATTGGGATTTGCGCAGACCATGTCTCAGAGGCGACAACACGGGAATGGGAAGATGCGAATTCCCGTGTTGTTGCAGAGACCAGCAGTTTACGCAGAAAGCGGGGAACGAGGTAAGCGAGCCATTCGCGAACACTGCGCGCTTTATTATCATTTACGATCCCTCATTCTAAGTTGTGATGATGTTTCTAATATATTCGCCCTTTTCCGACCATTCGGTCGTCTTATGGTCCAACACGTGAATGAAATTCTGACTAAATGTCCCTGCGATAATAACTTTTACTTGGAGCCGGTTACCTGTTTATAAACCCGATTGTTTGGAATATGTCGCTTGTATAAGGGAAGAAAAGCCTAATTTTGAAAGCTGGGTAACAATACACTTGAACGTGATTATACGAAATAAAGCCCGAACCCTGTAAACATACGGCCAACCAGTATTTGCCCAACCTGTTCTACTATTGGCTACCGTTTTATTGAGGCCACGTCCTGCCATAAATCGTCATACAATCCTGTAAACACAGCGTTAATGTCGTAATATGGTCTTTATTTGCTGTGTCAACTGATCAACTTAAGTTAATTGAAGTCTTTTTATTTAGCATCCATTTGAATACATTGCTATTTCTTTATACAGGATGAGTATATATCGTGGCTAGATATTATATGCGTAGTTTGGCGTCATTCTAAGTGGATGTCCAGCATTTTTAACAGCTAATCTGAATTAACAATTCACAGTTATGGCAGAAATGTTTATACAAGTACCAGTGGAAATCAAAGGTGAAAATGAATGAATACGTATCGGTGCATATTGATCTTCCTCTAACTATAACTAAAAATTAGAACACCCTATAATAATCGATCAAAGTGTAAATTCAGCGTCAGTGCAAAGGTGTAAGCAAATTTAAAATCGCGAATGAAGTGGAGCGGTTATTTGTAACTCACCGTAGTATTGCTGAAAAAATATGACACTTTCAGAACACAATGTATATATATATATATATATATATATCATCCTGTCTCACCACACACGCGATACGGTTTTGTCACGTGTTCCACTGAAACTGTTATGTTGGTTGACCCGCCGAGAGCTTTTCACCCTGATCAGACAGTGAGCTCCGGCGGCCTAGCGGTTAAGCACTCGGCACTTAGTGCCAACGGTCGCAGGTTCGAACCCCGTAAGAGGTCGAAACTTTTCCAGGGATTAATTTCTCGGCTCACTACATCGTGGGTGGCTGACCACGTTAAATGGCGCTGCCGTCTCCACTGAATTATTTAAAATAAAGGGGGACGTTAAAAACCCCCTGAGGACGTAAAACACTCTGGCAGTGACCACCCTCAGGGTATTTCAGCTCCATCTTTCCATACTGCTCCCCTGTGAGTGGTGGGGGAGGAGGTTTCTGAACCACTCCAACATAGAGGCTGTGCTGATTAAGCGACAGCCTGGGGATTCTCCCCCAACAACAAAACCTGAAACCCTGATCAGACAAACCATCTTGCGACTCTGTCGGACCTCTCTCTATTCGTGAGCTTGATATAGATAGGATTTGTTTAGCAATTCTAAGCGAGAATGAAACTCGGATCAGCATCTGTGGTGTTGAAATGTTATTAGGCATAGCTTTCTTTTAAATCACAACAAATTACTGCTGAATATAAACTGTAGTGTCAAAGTACGTATCTTCTATGTGTATTACCTCATCGTTGAACCCACACTCACGTGTTGTTTACTGCCAGCTGTGGTGTCAAGTGGCATTGTTTGTATGTGCTTCCACTTTCTCTACGTACTCTACATACAACCGCTTCCCTGTGAGCGTGACACATTTGTCACGTACGAAAAGTGGATTAGCTGTGATCCCACAGACTGATGAGAAGTCCGTATATATATATATATATATATATATATATATACGTATACATAGATGTGTGAAGGTGTAATGTTTTGTATGTTTAGGTATGCATATATATATATATATATATATATATATCCTGAAACATACACACATAGTACTAATTTGCTAGGAGCTTTCAGACGAAGAAGAAGAGAGAAGAAAAATCCAGCCGTTTCTAAACGCAGTCTTCTTTTTATAAAAAGACTAAAGATGGCGAAGGTATGCCAGATAACGCAGTAAGCCTTTTGTGCCGAAGCCGATACTTGATATTGCCGTAATAGCCCTTTATCGAAGAGGCTGTTGTAGGCACGTAGCTCTTCGGGAAGACGCTTTCATGTTGGTTAATTAAAAGCGGGACGTGCACGATGTCCAGTTTGGCATTGTAGGCGGCCATTTCGGAGTATATCGATAAAAGAAAGCGCGTTCCATATTGAAGGCTACGGGTAGCGCGTAAAGGCAGATGAGATATTCCGGATTCGACGTGTTGTTGTCCCTGGTTATGCCGGAGATCTCTCAGATTGTCTAAATATACAGTTTGTATTATTGTTTGTTTTGGTTTTTAAAACTTTTCTTTGCGGCAACTCATCTCATTTTACTACAGAGGTCATTTAAATGGCTCGTCATTAAGATCTGACGTAACGTTTTTTGGTGAACGATTTACAGGTTAACGGCGTCAGTTGAAGCGGGATTCCTAATAATGGGTGTCACACGCACGCACGCACGCACGGGACAGACACACACACACACACACACATGCACGCACGATATACACATACGTACAAACACACACGTACATAATATATACATATGTACATACATATATAAGTACACACACACAAACACGTAAACACACACACAGACACGTATACACACGCGCGCGAGCGCGCGTACAACCACATCCCTGCTGTGTAATAGAGACCGAAAGTCGTTAAATACTGCCAACGACCCAGTTCTCAGTCATCTCGGTCGGAGCTAATCATCTGTAGGTATATGGACACTAATCCGGAAAATACTGTATAAATGTCGCAATGAAATAGCCTTATATAAATGTATACTACTACTACTACTAGTACGAGTACTACGTTAGCTCCGGTGGCCTAGCGGTTAAGCACCCGGCACTCGGTGCCAACGGTCACGGGTTCGATCCCAGCAAGAGGTCGAAACTTTTCCAGAGATTAATTTCTCGGCTCACAACATCGTAGGTGGCTGACCACGTTAAATGGCGCCGCCGTCTCTATGAATTATTAAAAATAAAGGGGGACGTTAAAGACCCACTGAGGACGTAAAACACTCTGGCAGTGACCACCCTCAGGGTATTTCGGCTCCATCTTTCCGTACTGCTCCCCTTGTGGTGGTGGGGGGAGGATTTTCTCAACCACTCCAACATAGAGAGCTGTGCCGAATAAGCGACAGCCTGGGGATTCTACCCGAACAACAAAACAAACAAACAACAACTAGTACTACGACTACTACTACTAATAATAATAATAATAAATGTAATAATAATAATAATAATAATAACACAGTAGACAAGACGTAAAATCCTCAAACTTACGTCTGAGTTTTGAAACGTGACACTAATTATTGAAAGCACGTAGAAATATTTCAAATTCACTCCGCACTAAAATAAAATATATCCATTTATAGCCCATATTATATAAGATGATATATGATAATGATTGCTGTTTTACGGCCACTTTTGTGCACTTGGTGGGCTAAATGGGCCGAGCGACCTCCAAAGGTAATGAGACGAAGTCAAAGATGAAACAACCTTCAGATATGCCCACGCCGAGATTCGGACTCGGGTGGTAGTGATCTGTAGTCCAACGTGCTACCAATTAGACCATATATATATATTATCATATTTAGTAAAACTATAGCTTTTTACGAGTCATAATTATCCTGTTACTAGCATCTGGAAACACGAAATAAAATCATTATCATTAGCCACTAGTGACTTCTCTATCTAGGTTATCTGGCAATATATTTATCATTTATCCTGGTTATCATTAATCTACGATCGCCTAACAGTTTGCTGCTAGAATGTATAAACCTGCCTAAACAAAAATGAACAGTCTGAAACTACTTTTCTTTTAGCAATTGGATATTTTAAAGTAAAATTATACAAGAAGGATTAAGATGGTAAGTATATTAGCAGACACATTAAGATGGTAAGTATACTTTAAACAACTCTAACCGATAACAACTTTTGTTCTAATATAAATAGATAACACATTGTTAGTAAAGTGGGTTTCTACACAACGGTTCGGCCAAAATGTACTTTTTCAATCATATATTATTGCCGTTTGTTAATTATTTGGCCTCAGATACTGATGCGACCAACTCGTCGTAATAGATCACTGGAAGCTTCAACCTCATATTGTCCAAGAACATATCCGGATACCGACATTTTATAAATAATATCCATATGTCATATGTACGTCCACACTGTTAAACGTAAACAAACAGGTAACTATTGTTAAAACATTTCTGGGATAAAAGAACGTTGAGGAAATTTTTTTATTGATCATTTATTAATTATGTTAATATGAGTACTAATTAATATGATGTCACTGTTAAACTTTACACCAATTTAATATATATAATATATATATATATATATATATATTAATCATATAAGTTAAAATACAGACGTACCAAGGTACAAATATTTGGCTATTTGGGCTGAATAGTTGATTTACGGTCATCTATGACACGAGATCCGGGTGTAAACAAAATCTTTAGAGTGGTTAACGAAGTCTACCGTTTTAGCTCAAAGTCCTGAGGCTTTTTACAGTACTCCTATATAGCATTTGATGCCGGAGGGGTGGAAATACTACTCCAATAACTTGGTACACATATGCCTTGGCCACCTTCAAATCATGATTTTCGTCCTAGAGCATTTCCAAATACGAGGACCTTTGTCTCGGATCGATCCCAGAAATGGGGTCTTTTGTCCCGGAGGTATAATGATTGGGAAAGAGATTTTATATTCTATATAGCATTATGCATCTGCGGTTATTTTTCTTCTTCTGGGGAACAATCAAACCCTCAAAACATTTCATCCAAGCACAAGCCCTAAGAAGATGTTCCAGGTTTGGTGTAAACAGTGGTATAAGCTAACCAGGTGATCACACCTGCGAGTACACTTCACCATTATACCAATAGGAAATGCTTTTTATATTCGACAAAAAGATGTTCCAAAACGAGAAAGAAACCTTTCGCAGTAAATTAGAGGAATGATCGCTCCACGATCGCTGTTCTGATATCGCTGACGGTGATGGTGATTGGTGCTTTACGGCCACTTTTGTGCACACGGTAGGCTAAATGGGCCGAGCGCCCTCCAATGGTTATGAGGCGAAGTGAAAGACGAAACACTCTTCAGATATTCCCACGCCGAGATTCGAATACGGGTGGTAGTGATCTGTGATCCAACACGCTACCGGTAGACCACGGAGGCGCCCTCTGTTCTGGTACTGGTAGACCTATATCACATACTGATGTTTGAAATAACTTAGTCACAATGGACGTTTCGAACGCCAATTTGTGTGATACAGTTATCTTTATTTATGAACTGACGGTATTATAAAGATGAACTAGAAGTACATCCGGCACAACTTACCTTCATATGTGTGTTTAGTTATTTCTATAACCTGGCTATCCCGGCTATTCTTCTACCCAATGACAGATATAACGCTTTACAAATAATTTACTATCACGTCACGTTATGAACAGTTCGGGGTTCTAACCCGATCCGTAGCTGGGTTTGTTAGAGGTTTCCCTAATGAGTCGCCCCATGGCAATATGTCCCGGGGTGACCAACGCAGAGGCTAAACAACTCACTCACCCACTGACTCACTGACTGACTCACTCGCTCACTCGCTCACTCACTCAATCACCCACTCAATCACTCCGCTCAGCTCTACCCCTCACTCCGCTCACTCACTCACTCACTCACTCACTCACTCACTCACTCACTCACTCATTCCACTCACTGCACGCACCATAGCCAGTTACAATGGCTCGTGAAATGAGCGGTGGCGTGATTGACTGAATCGACGATCGGGCGATCGATCGAGCGAGTGGGAGGGTTCGCGGTTTAAGAGACCCGTAGGTAGTAAAAGGTTATCTCGTTTCGGTCGTTCTTCGCCGTCTCTTAAGACACCCGGGAGGACGGACAACCTCTCGGAATAACGAACCGGTTACAACACGACGACCAACCAGAAAGAGGTCGGTTACAGCGATGGCTCGTCCCGTTGACGAAGTTAACCATCGTCACGTCGATCCGTTTATAGCGCGACTACATACATTAGCTGACAGTTATTGAATGTCGGTGATTATTTCTGGTGTATGTTATGGTTCTAAAGCGGCGCCCGAGTACAGCCCCCCCCCACACACACACACATCACACATACACACACCTCCAAGCCCCCCCCCCCCGAACCATCGGCAGAACCGAAGTACCAACGGGCGAGATAGGAAATTCCGTTTGATAATTATAGTTGGCTTCTGGTGACGAGTGTAATAACAGCGATAATGGCCAGCCCGCATTATCTCCAGTAATTGATATTAGTCGACCGGTATCTACCGGGAAGTTTCGGGATCGTGCGAGGTTAAGCTTCCTGAGGTGAGCGGATGGACCTGCCTGAACTGACTCCAGATGGCATGAAAACGAGTGGCCAACAACCGGTTAACGACAACGATAATAAGTGCCAGAAGACTACGACATTTAACATCGATAATCTTGTGTTGTGTATGTTGTGTGTATATATATATATATATATATATATATATATATATATATATATATATATATATATATTCACGGCAAAATTTATTTATATATAACTTATGCTACATGGAAAATAGTTACAATTTATAATGACAGCGCGCTGGAAATATATCACTGAAAGTTTAAATGGAAAGAATTTGTAAAAAGGTTCCTTCATAAGTGACGTCATCAAATGCCATTCGTGTTCCAAGAATATGCGTTTCGGTTTTGGGTTTAGGCGCTCATCAAAATGTAAGCGTTGATCGACATATGACCCGTGTCTTCCGATGCTCACTTGATAAGTATCAAGTTTCTTCGTTGGCTGTACACAAAGACACCACCTACTTTGCCTCATTACACTTGGAAGCCGATCCGCCCTTCTAGCCTACCCTGTGCACAAAAGTGGCCGAAAAACAGCAACCTTTATGGGCTTGGGGTCAGACATGGGGTCAATTGCATTTTGTCAATTCCAATTCCACCCAATTCCATTTGGTCAATTCCAATTCCAATTCCACATCAAATTTATCAATTCCAATTCCAAATGTTTCAATTCCAATTCCGTTTTTTACCGACTCTTTTTTACCTACTACTTTTTACCATGACTAGGTACTCCGAGTACTTACTCCGAGATCCTACCTGGAATACCTACTCCGAGTAGTTTATATTGCGAGTAGGATTGTCATGGAAGAAATATTTCTGAATTAAAAAATTTAATGGTAAATTAATTTGAGCATTAAATTTTGTTGTCGGAAACTTCAATTCCAATTCCACATTTATCAATTTCAATTCCATATTTTTTTTAAATAATCAATTCCAAATCCGGAATTAGAACTGGAATTGACCATCAATTCCAATTCCGGAATTGAATTGATCCCATGTCTGGTTGGGGGTTTATTTTCACGCAAAGAATAAACATATACGTAAAACTTTATGATACAAATCCACTATTAGAGCTGCGCTATTTTTTCACTGAATATTATTTTCACCACAATCCTTACAGCTCCTGGAGTAGATATTCGTCTCTACGTCATTTCTCATAATAACATTTTCCAGCGATTAAAATAAAACGTAGTATTTATTTCACAATACTTAGCAAAACCGTCTCGTGGCGTCGCTAATAGTGCCATCCGTAGCACGCCTCCGGGTGATGAGATAAAATGTAAGTGTTGGATGCGTCTGGAGAATATTTCATCCATCAATAAAAGACTGTCCTATTAATAGCATTTCATTTGGTCGAAGCTTCTTAGACATAGCCCCATATTAGACCAGGACCGAGACTCAACAAATCAGTCATCCGCTGGATTATACTTAACTAACGTATTGTCATAGACCCGTATACTCGCGTCTCTACATCCCAGACATTAGCTGATTGGGTGAAATACTGTCCAGACAATTAATAATTCGCGGCGCTACTTTATCGCATACACTATTTTGTTGCCGAAACGCACATAGGCCGATCAACACTACTTTGGCGACACAAGTTTAGGTTCGTGAAATATTTACGCGTATATCCACACGAAGTTCACAATCGAGTACCCGTGCAGTTATCTGACCAGTATATGTATCGTTTTCATCTGCGAAACGGAAATAAAAGCTAATGAGTTGTTCTCATTCGTGCACAACTGATATGCCACGGACACTGTTCTGGTACTTAATCAACGTACTTAGGTCTAATTATCTACGGATCATGCTGTCTCTAGGGAAATTGACCATAATCTCAACTGATCTCACTGTCACCCAGAATCTGCATTTGAGGACCAATACATAGAGTTTGTTTATAGGCAGACATATATATATATATATATATATATATATATATATATATATGTGTGTGTGTGTGTGTGTGTGTGTGTGTGTGTGTGTGTGTGTGTGTTGTGTGTGTGTGTGCGTGTCGTGCGTGCGTGCTGCCTGGACACTGAGGGAAAGATGATCCATTTCCAAAAATCGGCGGATTGGTCATGACGATAATCGGTATGTCAATTGCCTGCCTTCTCTAGTAAAATAGAACTCGATTTCAAGTGACGCGCTTAAATCTGTTAAAAACGCAATCCTAGTACAAAATGTGCTCCCACACTGGAATTAACAAGAAATACCGTAAATATTTTGCTCCGATGTTTCCCAACCGTCCACCCACCTAGAAATTTACACCGCCATCTACTGCGACAGCAAGAATTAGACGGTAAACGTTAACCAAAATCGTCAGTTTCAGGAATTCCTCTAAATGCTCCTCAAATTATTTTTCATCCTCAGAAAAGGATATTGAACTGTCCGACGAAGAAAAACTGTACAACTATTTGCTGTTTCGATACAACAGGGCCATCCGGCCTGTGGCGAAGACCACAGAATCGGTTTACGTGAACGTTACATTTAGCCTGATGCAGATCCACGGCCTCGTAAGATATTTTCCGTTCCTTTCTCGCATGTCGAATTTTCCAAACAAAGTATTCACCTGTAATCGGTAATGCGATTTCTAACTAGACAAGTCGATTACTAGTACCTGTCAACGTTATGGCTTAATAATAAATTGAGCGAAATCAGCTACGCTTCGATCTGTACTTAAGGTTTTGTATTCGAAAAAATAGGTATTGTTTAATAATTTGACGATTGTCATTGCAGAATGAGAAGACGCAGGTGTTCCGTACATATGGCTGGCTTGTTGTGGTTAGTATTACTTAGATGTAAGAGTGCTTTCTTCAACGCGATAACGACATCTAATGCATGTTGTTGTTCGCGTTAAAATGGCACATTGATTAGCTGACATTTGCCATTCGTATTCCTTGACCGCCTCAAACAACGCTGAGACATAACACACAATTAATAGTAACCGGCCTCATCCGCAATAAAGTGTTCAGTTCATTTTCAGGAATGGGATGACCGACGTTTAGTGTGGAATTCATCAGACTATGACAACATGACGGAATTAGTCATCGATTCTACGATGCTATGGACTCCTGAACTTGCCCTCATTAACGCGTAATTTTATAACTTTATTTTGATTCTTACATTCTCTAGGTTTTAAACGAACTGAATTTTTCTTTTGAAGATTTTCAGTTAAAATAACGCGTAAAACTTGGTTCTTTGTCGTCTTTAGTGTCTGAGCTATTTATGCCATACGTTTGGCTTGTCAACAACCCTAGAGTAGCTAGTATTATAGATTACTTATTTAATTTAGACGTACCGATTTGCGTTCTTCGTGGTATCCATCAGTACAATAATGGCGTTTAAGAAATGAAATTATATACAAAATCCTTTAAAAAAACTAAATCTCTCCAATCGTCATCGAATTATTTATGGGAGTACAAATAGTCTGCACCAACTCCACAATACAGAGTTCTGACCATCACTTGGTAAATATTGTTTCTATTAAGCAATTAAACATTCAAAAGCAGTTTCATGTTTAGAAATATTCAGGAATCTTGTCACCGTGTCGTCATAGTACGAAAACGAAGTAGCAATATAATATACACAGTGCGATTTGAAACGGTGCGCAATTGGCACCAGCAGAGCTTTTGTTCAATTAACCAATACGACGTTTCAGTTTTACCATCGTAACTAATAACTACGAGGATGTCTAATATTGCGTTCTATTCCTATCTATACTGATCTGGGGGCAGCGTTGAATGGCAATTCCCCGAGTTCACCCAGTACCGTGCCATAGTGAGACACGACGGCTACATACGGTGGGAACCGGCAGGCGTATTCGAAACTTCGTGTAAAATCGATATTACCTTCTACCCGTACGACACTCAGGTGTGTTCGCTGATTTTTGGTACGTGGACTTTCACTAGTGAACAGGTGAACCTTACCAACTCCACTGCGAACATACTGCTCGACGATTACAGTACGAACGGCGAGTGGTTAATCAAACGACATAAGGTATGATAGAAAACACGTTATTGCTATTTTAAAGCGATTCTTTTGATACTTTCGTCCTGTCCTGAAATACACAATTCCATTAAAACTGTAGATGAAACTATTTGATATTTTCAGTTTATCCTAACTGTGATATTATTTTAAATTACGACATTACAATACGTGGATATTTTAATTGCGTGTATTAAGCTTTATATATATATATATATATATATATTATATATATATATATATATATATATATATGGGTAGAGTTGTGTACTGACGTCATCGATATGTGTGTATTTTTGTATAGCTAAGCATGAATCTAATCTTTGAGGCCGAATTGTTTTCTCGGTTGCGTATGAAGCCACCACTTCGTGTAGGTCAACACAGAGTAGTCCATGTGAAGACAAACTTATTACGACGTTTTGACCAATTAAAACACCTAATTTATGAAGACCTAAAACTTGTAAGATAAATATGAAAGACTAACTAATCGTGGCAATAAAAGTCACGGCTGCTAGAATTATCTGAAAAGGGTATTCCCCATCTAAGAATTTACTTCAGACGATTGATGTCAGTTATTCCTTGTTAACAGTTGTGTTTCCGTCTCGGTTTCCGTCTCATTGTTTCATCACATCAAAACCTTTGCCTAAAAGTTTAGTTTATCAAGGTTTATGCCAAACAACCAAGAGCACATAGTTAGTTATTTAATAAAGTTTGTTTTCTACTGTGTCTAGGTCAACAGGTTGGAATTTGTGTACGAATGCTGCCCGGATATTGGATTTTCCAAGGTCCAATTCACATTGTTCCTCTCCCGACGTCATCGCTTCTTCACGCTGAATCTCGTCCTACCCTGTGCCATGCTTTCGTCATTAACGCTGGTAACCTTCCTGTCACCACCAGACCAGGGCGAAAAAATATCACTTGGCATTTCCATTCTGCTATCATTCTCCGTCTTTCTACTCTCACTGTCTGAAAACATGCCCAAAACCTCAGAGAAACTGCCACTATTCGGTAAGTTATTTAATTTGTTTAGAAAACAAATGTACGCATATTTCTATTTTCTCGCGATAACTGGAGATGGACAATCCCATATCGATCAGTTTCGTTACATTTCAGGGATCTTCACCACTTTTGTTATGTTGATGAATACGTCGTCGGTCATGCTGACGGTGTTAGTTCTGAACCTTCACCACAGGAATCGGAGCCAGCCAATCCCAAAATGGTTGAGGTCACTCATCTTCGAGGGCCTGGCGCGACTTCTGTGCATGCACTCGCAGGAGGACGCAGAAGGCGAACAAGCCACCGGCGATACGGTGTATAAGTACGAGGACTACCGGCGTAACAAAGCGCAGCGAAGACGATTCAAGACGAGAGATGGCTATTCGTTGGCCAGCGCCGCCGCCCAGTTTAGGAAGAACATCAAAACGACCGGTCTTCTCCTTCCCGGACAGCTCCCGGTCAGCGTCATCAATCGGCGACAGGACGCGTCGAGCGACGAGACGAACGACGCCAGCAACCAACGGTCGACCAATGGTCGGGGTGTGACGATACCCTCGTTATTGGAGGAAAACTGCAAGGAACAGGACAACCTGCTGAAGGCGGAGTACTTTCTCAGCTGCGAATTGCAAGAATGGAAGCGACTGGCCGGAATAGTCGACCGCTTGTTCTTCTGGTTGACGTTTCTGTCGTTAATTGTCGTCAGCGCCGGCATGATTGGGTTGTTGTGGGCCCACGAACCTCTACAATAAGTGATAGATAGGGATAACGGTTGCGACCACAAATCTTGGGTGTTCGATGAAGAAGTTGGTTCGCCTTTTCACCTCGGAAGATTGCCACTCCCAGAAACGTTATTTCACTGCCGTTCCAGACTATAAATTCCACTAAGGGGGTTTATACTTGCGTCCCTGTGCTAGTAACAACAGACCCAAATTAGACGATGTGGCATAACATCATTCGAATTTGCTACGAGTCTTCCGAGCAAGCCGACACAGGTGACGCGTTCTACTTTTTGAAACGGGAAAAAACAAACTAGAAATATACTGATGGTACGAAGGGGTTAAAACTAATTTAAAACCGAATGTGCTGTTTAAATTATCGATATGGTATCTTAAATTGTACAGCGAATTCTAATAAATATTTCCTAACACAAGTCACAGCCAGAAAATAGTAATTTGCAATGAATGAAAATGAGGTAACAATATGTGTTTGTTTGGTTTTTGTTCATTCGCAAATTGCTTGTTTGTTTACTATTTGAATGCTCCAGTTATTTCAAATTTAGTATATTAATTTAGAAACACTTCATGACATTAGTTCAAAAACAGATTTAGAAGTGTTGTATACTAATTATACAAAAAAGAATGCTACATATTTATTGGCATAAATTGTATTCCATAATATTAGCTATGGCTTCATTTGCGTCAGAAACATGCAAACATATAATTAACCTCTGACAGTATTTGCAAACATTGAGAGTAATAATGGAAATCCGATTCTAACTTAAAATTATCGTAAAGGTCTTACACTCCACAATGTATATATATATATATATATATATATATATATATATATATATAAAGTCAAACGTGCTGCGTTCTCTGCAATTACTTCAGATAAGAAAAAATAATTTCTTTACAGTGAAACCTATACTCTTATTTTAGTAGTTCGCATCTTGTTTCACATCATTTCCAAACACAGAAAGAGCTCACTCGAAAAGCCTAAATTGGTCGTAAAGCATACAAATCTTTAAAACATCGTACGAGTTACGACGAATGACCAACAGACATCTGACTGGCCCATGGGATCACTTCAATCGTGTCAGCTTTATCTACGTAACAAAGGCTTAAAACAAAACAGCAAACTGGACACGCTAACCTGAAAGTCTTCGTACCCGTATAGCTGGTGTTTTAAACGGTGTTTAAGCAGCGTTTATAACATTATCTTATATTAAATAATTTAGAAAATGAGCGAGGAGACGGAACCACGAATTACTACCGTTTATAGTCGGGTGAGATTTGGTCGTATTCCACGCCGTGTTTTGGTATTCCTAATGGACGGTTAATTCATAACGGTTATTCAACATGGTGAATGTTTCATGTCGGTACTACGTTCATCATAATCACTACCCTATAGGAAAAAAGGGCACTCTAGAACGAGCGAACGACCGGGTTGGCGGGTGATTGATTGATTGATTAAGTGATTGATTGATTGATTGATTGATTGATTGATTGATTGATTGATTGAGTGAGTGAGTGAGTGAGTGAGTGAGTGAGTGAGTGAGTGAGTGAGTGAGTGAGTGAGTGAGTGAGTGAGTGAGTGAGTGAGTGAGTGAGTGGTGGTGGAGTGGTGGTGGTGGTGGTGGTGGTGGTGGTGAGTGAGTGAGTGAGTGAGTGAGTGAGTGAGTGAGTGAGTGAGTGAGTGAGTGAGTGAAAAGGCTTAAGGACACATCGGCACGAAAGGGTCATTTATTGTCGTCTTCTCTAGAAGGGGACATTTTCATCATAAATTGGTGGAGTTTTATCGACATAAAGGTTGTTGGTGTGCAACTGGATATTTTAATATCAGTTTATCAGGTTCTCTTTTTAACGTTTTTTTGGAAATATGAGTGCAGCATACTTAATAAAGGGGTGGATATTTGATTCCTATAGGCAGAGTAATGGAATACAGAGCTTCAGATTGGAGTTAGGTGAGGCTATGGGATGTTTCATTTGAAATGACTAGGAAATTTTCATTAAGTTATGAATCCTAGTCTTCTTTTTTCTCTCGCGGCCCAATATCTCTGACTTCAGCACTCGAGGTTTCCGTTAGGGTGGCCTCACCCTTAGTCCGTGTCAGGCTAGACTCAATCCATTGCCCCAATCCAGTTTGGGTATCCCTAGCAGAAGTCAAACCTGCTGCTCAGAAATACAAGCCCCCTCGCCACGTCAATGGATGCACTACAGAGGGATGATGTGTGTGACCACCACTAATACTGAATTGGGCACTCACTTAGTCACTCACTCATATATAGCAGCAGGAATCAGCCGACCAATCACAGTAAGGTAAGTTCTAGATTTAAAGGAACAGTTCACCTTCATTTCACGACTATTACGGCTGTGTTCACAAATATCATAAATGATGTCAAAATGTAAAATCGATCACCCACCTATTAAATAATCCAGTTCAAAGTGCTGATTAATCGACTATTAATGGCCTGTGAGCGCCGCCATTTTGAAGCTAGACACAGACCGGAAGCTCCTGAATGCTGACATCACTTGAACAAGCAACTTGACCGGAAGTCTGCATAACCAATTTAAAAGCATGTAAACAAGTATTAGCCAAGAATGACTCCAGAATAAAACGGAGTAATTTCGCTAAATTTACATCCTGACTGACATTCAGCCATATCAGTTTGAGCCAGAAGGAATATTACAAGATGAAGATGATTCCGATTGTTTCGAAGAAAGTGGAATCATCCTAGAAAGCATGATGAGAAACACACACACACACACACACACACACACACACACACATACACACACACACACAAACAAACACACAACACACACACACACACACACATATATATATATATATATATATATATATATATATATATATATATATATATATACACACAGCGTATACATATACACGATTGGAATCTTTATTCTTGAAGGGTAGATATGCTAAATATGTACAAACCTAATTTGAAGAAGAAAAAAAACTATGACAAAATTCCAAGTTGACAATAAAATAATAAAAGATCCTGTTTTTATTGATAATGCATTTAATAATTCTTATATAAATATAGGAATGAGTCTGGCAGGCAAAATACCACTTTCCCATACATAAATTGATCCAATGTCAAATAAGTAAAAATTGTTATGGAAATTCATTATATCTTAAACCAATTGCGAACAAGTGATATTGTTACACAACTGTCCTATATATTCAACTTATCGCTACAGTGTGGAGTATTTCATGATGAAATGAAATTAGCTAAGGTAATTCCCTTGTATAAAAATGGTGATAAAATGATAATTAGTCATTATATAGACCTGTATATTTACTGTCTGTATTTCTAAAATATTAGAAAAAATAATGTATAATCGCATTACGGATTTTGAGAATAAGCACGATGTGTTCCAATTTGGCTTCCGTGAAACACTCAATGGCATTATCCGTCTTGGTGGATAGAATTATTAGCACTGTTGACGAAGGTAGATATTTTATTGGTTTGTTCCTAGATTTTAGTAAAGCTTTTGATACTGTGAATCACCAGATAATGTTGAATAAACTTGATAAATATGGTATCAGGAGTGTTGCAAATACATGGATAAATAGTTATTTGACCAACCGCAAACAATTCATTTCTTTCAATGATAATATTTCAACAGCTAACACAGTTTTATGTCGGGTTCCGCAGGGGTCAATACTGGGACCACCTTTGTTTCTATTATATGTTAATGATATAATGTTAATATAGCTGATAATATTTTCACAATATTATTTGCAGATGACACTAATGATTTTATTCACGGAGACAATCTGAATAATATGAGGGTTACTATGAACAAAGAATTATGTAAGTTAGTGCTACGGTTGAATATTAATAAATTATCGATGAATAATTGTAAAACGTATTTTATAATATTTAGATTTAAAAAAAAAGGAATGGTCGTTTCAACACAGATTTGAAAATAAATACTCAAACTATTACTGGAGTTGAATCCACAAAATGTTTGGGAGCATAATTGAGTAACATCTAACGTGGAGAGAACATATAAATACAATGAAAAATCAAACATCCGTAAGACTTGGGATAAGTTGCTAAACTAGAAAATTATTAAATATTACCACTCTTGTATATTATGCATTTCTATACCCATACCTAATGTACTGTATTGAAGCGTGGAGCGGAGCCCTGTCATCTTACAAAGATGTGTTAATTAAAATTCAAAAGAAAATTGTCGGGGGGACCTTCTCTGCATCTTATAACGCACACACTCCACAATATTTAAAAACTGAACATCATGACACTTTGTATGTATATTCATGTTTAATGCGGCCAAGCATATACATCCTCAAATCTTGGATTCGATGTTTGTATAAAATAAAATTATTCATAATTAGGGAACTAGACATTAGCCATGTGGTAATTATAATCAGTAATCGATTGTAATCGAACACTTGATCTCAAGTAATTGTAATCAGCACGACTACTAGACATGCCGAGTTATAACGTACTCTCATAGCCAAAACAAACTTGAGGAATTCATTCAGATGTGCTGATGTTAACATTTTGAATAAATATACTGCATTAAGCGATTGCAATTGTACACTGTTTTAAATCACGTACAAAGCAGTGTTTACTCCTATATGAATGATATTATGTTAAAAGACTTCCCTTACATAATAAACTGACAAACTAGTATAAATTGTTTCCTAGAATGCGTAAACATATCGTTCAATGGATTAATCTGATATTATATTTTTATGTTTGCTATTTTTAGCCTGTACAAAAGTACACGTACTTGAATCTTATCTGTAACAACTAAATAGAGACTATATAAGCCGACCGTGGCTTTACTCTCTTTATCCTTATATGTAATGTATTTAATATAAAAATATTATGTACTTTGCTATATATATATATATATATATATGGATAATAAACCTTATTTTGTTGCTATTTTATTATTATTTTGTTTCTTATAATCAGTGGTATAGAAAACAAAATCCCTCTTTTTCTCTCTCTGTGTGTGTGTGTATGTGCGTGCGCCCGTGTGTGTGTGTATCTGCATGTGTGCACTTGATAATAGTAAGCACATACTTACCTTCTTACTAATTAAATTTGACCTCGAAAGTGTATAATATAGCAACAAGTACATGTTTGATGGGTTTAATAGTGCAACGCTCGGCATTCTAATTCATATAGGTCACAGGTTCACATCTAGTTTGAGTTTCCACTAAATATTTGGCCCAAAATGTATTCAGCTATCACTAAAATGAAATACAGAAAAATGAATTATATATATATAATTTCATTTTCATATCTAAATTATAAAATATATAAAAATAGAAATGTAAGAGGGTTAATAGACGAGTTCAGGTTCCTATTACACTGATTCAATAAGCACTGTTTATATATATATATATATATATAGTGTATGTGTCACGTGGGTTATTCTCAAAACTTTTGGAGATATCTAAACTACTGAAGAAGCTATCAATGGAAGAATGCTGCCACCTGGCGAATGATGTAGCAGAGTTGCACTGTATGACCTCTGAGTCGACATTACGTCATGTCTAACAAACGTTCCTATGATTCGGTTAGGCACATTTGTTGGACATCATTGTATCCAATTTAACGTTATCCTGGTCATTTCTATTTATCCTGTGGCATTTTAGTTTGTTGAAAACCTCACGTAATAAATGTCTCGCGATACTAGTAGAGATTGGCTTTGGGACTATTTTCTTTCTTAGCCCTATCGCAGCGCAAGAATAACTGTAAGGATGGACGGATGGCAGTACGTTCAATAAACACAGATCTCTATGTAAACAATAACGAAACATTAGTAGAATTAAAGTAGTTTTTGGTATTAAGTCCAACACAGTAGAGCGTTTATTTACCTAAGTTTTGTATGCGCAAACTTAAAATGAATTACCACCTAGGAAGATCAGCTATATAAATTATAATGTATGTACGGCCTGTCAGAGTTCCATGGTGGTGTTCTAGATCTTGGACAGACAGTATTATGATCCAGACACAAGTATTTGTTTTTATATCCAAATATCTTTCTGACCTCTAAATTGTCAGAAACCGTCAGAAATACCTTTCTGACATGAAAAACGTCAGACACTCATACTTAAAAAAATTTTAAGGCATAAAATAAGTGAAAAATACTCATCTGTACTATTGTATTTTCTTTATACACTGTAATATACAATTGTTTAAATGTGCTTGATCTGTTTGCAGTTAATAATGATCACAGAAATAATCATTCAAGCTACTCATATGATCTGGAATTAATTAGCTTTATCAAAAGAACTTCTTGAGTTGGCAAGAGCAACCAAGTCATTAATTGCATTAAGCCTACCGCAGTTAATAATGATGACAGAAGTGAGGAATAAAACTACTCCTATGATGTTGGAGTAGTTAACTGTATTAAAGAAATTGCAGCCGATAAGTTGGTAAGCTCCAATCACAGAGCAGGTCAGGTCCTTAATTGCAATCTGGCCTTTGGAGCAGTGTTGAGGTGAAAGCCGATTGGCCAACTGATTTTTACCTTAGCACCGCATGGTCAGCCACCTGTTGCCACACTATTATATAGAGAAATACTGTACACGTGAACCTAGTGCAAAATTATTACTCCTATTTTCATGCTTTGATATTTAATGGTAAATTGACTTTTTTATATTGAACCTTTGACTTTAGTAGCATCCCCCAGCATGCATGATGTCTAAGGGTGGTAGACCAGCTATTAGACCAATATCCTACATTACCAGAGATTTTAGTTTCTGACATTGTGCCATCAGAAATACCTTTCTGACGTCAGAAACCCAACCCGGTCCAAAATAGAGATTGTTCGGGCAAACCTTATTTCCAATCATTAAAAGAATGAAACCTACCACTGGTACGCTCATTTATAAATTGCTATTGTCAAATGTGCCTCGTGCGACAATCATACAATATTGTGATGTACATTTCACAATTAATCCCAGTAAATAAAACAGTACAAACTGTATTGTGTACATGCATAGACCATATGTTTACTTGTGTAACAAGCTAAAACTAGTCAGCTTTCTATTTTGTATCACTCCCAAACATGCTTTGCCATACTGCCTTCACCAGTTGTCAATATCCAGATGACAACTATACAATATTTATTGTGATATACATTTCACAATTAATCCCTTTGAATAAAACAATACAAACCATATTGTGTACATGCATAGTCCATATATATATATATATATATATACTTGTATAACAAGTTAAAACTTGTCTATTTTCTATGCCAAACATGCTTTGCCATACTGTCTTGATCACATATTAAAACACTTAATTTTTATCTGATTTTTTCTTTATTATATACTGTAATAAATACATGATATAGTTCTTGGCCCATTTTTACTTTCCATTTGCACATGATATGATCCGATGAATGTACACATTAAAAAGTGCATGAACATTGGGAAACACTTATGCTGTTGGGGAAAATAAAACCTAAACACACATGACAAGAAAATACGACAGGTTAATGATACATTGACTAACTTTGTCTAGTTATACTTTTAGACCAACCGTCGGTAGAATTGATTACTGTAAAACAAAACTGCAGTTACTGCAAAATATTACCTCGTGTTCAGTTTTTATTATAACCTTAATCAAACTACTGAGGACATTATTTTGTAACGGATCAGGATATATCAAACTTTCTGAAGTGTCAAGAACTCGGTACTGGGTATAAAAATCTACAGCAACAATGCTTTTATCATTGCTAACCACGTTACTGTGAATACACATAACCTAATAACTAGTCCATTCTCTCTAGGAGTTGACTGGCATGATTCTAAAACCTCAGCAAAAGCTGTCCTTATGCGGCTTGCCATACATTACAAACATTAGAAAAGTATCACAATAGAATCAAATACATGCTAGATAATCATGTATTGGAATATCACATGAGGAAACATTCAAGTATGAATAACAGGTGAACTTAAACTAAAATCAGAATTGTCCCAGATTCTGGAGAAAGCAAGTCAAAACAGATGCAATATGATTTAAAGCTGAAACCATCTGATCACTAGTAATGTTGTCTTGGCATTTAAATTGTATTCAACAGGTATTCATATCTGGTAATTTGTTGGATCTTTCATAACATGATTGAACACGGTGAGTACATATATACCACAGTAACTGGAGACAGTGGTGTATCATCCGTTAGACAGAAGTTACGAGCCAAATGATCGTGTGTGTATGTATGCCTTTTTGACATTCCAACACCACAGACTTCCCATTTCAGTTTAATCATACCTAAAATGAACCATCCCATTGTTAATACTAATATAAATTCTTACTGTTAACAAATTACCACTATAATATAAATGATCTCTGGGGGGAAAATAAAATAAATAGTATTTCCATTTAATGCAAATACCATCCATGGGTGTGTTTTATGAAAATCTCTGTAATGCACTTGTTTAACTTTTTTTGTTAATGGTTCATCAGTGCTTAACTATAACTGGTGGACAGCGAAACGCTTTCCATTGATTTGTTGATATACTGTAACCAACCACAAAGTCGGGCAGAAGTCAAGTTAACTTGCATGCATTTTTGAAGTCTTAAAACCATTTCGCTGACTTTCCAAATGGATTACACACTTTCCAATGATTTTTCCATTGCCCGAAGATGGAAAACATCGGTAGTTCAAAGCAGAGTGTGATCATGTAGCATTCACATATATCCAATTTGTACACAATGAAGTATCGTGTATATCCCACAGCCATTGTTCATCAATAGTATAAAAAGATCGGTTCTTGATCACTGGCGTGTAGATGAAGCATTTCCTAAATGTGACTAGCCTAAATGTTTCATAAATAATTATGTACACATTTATTGCTGCAGAGATATAATTAGTCTATGCTAAGCCTGTGTTATAGAACATGGATATGGTTGTTGGTGATTGGACTTGGGTTTGCACTGGTCATCTCAATTGCAGGACTTGTTGTAGCACTGTTTGAAGTGTTCGTGCTTTCGTCAGACGTCCGTCTGAAAAAGCCATGCAGCAATGCATAGTATGGAGTCAATCTCGTTTTGGGATCAAAGTCCAACATGCGAAGTATCAGGTCCTTGAATTTGAGGTAGTCATTGACGGTGTGCCCAGGCTCCCCTTCGCGGCAGCCCCTTGGGCCGCCCACTTCCACCCCGAGGATGTCGTGCAACTGCCTTGACCCAGGTAGCTTGTAAGTCCTGCCATCCTTTGAAGCTTTTGGCACAAATATTCCATCAGATGTCTTCTCAAAGAACTTCCCAGCCTTCTGGGCTTGCTCAAGTAACTGTTGGGGTGGCATGCCCAACACCTCGATGATTTTCATCATCTGGTCAAACTCATTCTGTCCAGCAAACAATGGTTCACCGGTGTGCATCTCAACAAGAATGCAGCCCAGACTCCACACATCTATGGCGAGGTCGTAGGGTATACCCAGTAACACTTCAGGAGACCTGTAATATCGGCTCTGGATGTACTGATACAGTCTTTGGCCCAACTGACAGGAGCTGCCAAAATCCACAATTTTTATAGCACTGCGCTTCGGATTGCATAGCAGTATGTTCTCGGGCTTCAGATCGCAATGGATGATGTTCAGCTCGGGCGTTGACAAGAACAGCAACGCCGTGCACAATTGCTGAGCAAACTTTCTGGTCAGGTTAAGCGACACGCCGCGAAAGTTCGTATTCCTCAACAGGTCATAGAGGTTGTAGGAGAGCAGTTCAAACACGAGACAAAGGTGATTGCGGAACATGAAGTGCCGTTTCAACTTGACGACGTAATACTTGTTCTGTGGGTCGTGCTTGTTCATGTGTTCCAGTAGCCTTAGTTCGATCTGGGCCTGGTTCAGGAAGGGCTTCTTGTTCTTGATCACCTTGATGGCGACGTACTCCTGATCGACGCTGTCATAGACCTTGACTACCTGTCCGAACGATCCCTTCCCGATCAGCGAGTCGACGACGTACCTGTCGAGCCATTTCTCGCCGGGCTTCACGATGTAGTCGCTGCTCTCGTCGTCATATCCGTTGTTGTACAGCGAGTTCTCCTTCGGCCCGGGCCGCGCACCAAGTCGCGGGCTCCGTCGGTTCGTCCTCTCTTTCTTCTTGCGCTCCTTCTTCCTGTAGTAGACATCGTTGATGTGTTTGTAGGTCTTGATCAGGTCCACGCTCAACTTCCTCAGCGGCGCCGCATTTGGATCCCGATACATCTGGATGCAGGCCTGCATGTGTATGCCGTGTCCTCGTCAGGTGAACTGGTTGACCGACCGTACCGTGCCGGTTAAAGACGTCGCCCAATCTCGGCGTCGGGTCGACGATGTACGCCGGCGAGGCTATAAGCTTGCTTCGAACACGAATATCTAAATATACGGATGCAACAATAACAACAACAATTACAAAATCCAACTAAGATCGCTATTTCCCGACCAGCCCCGTCTCGCGGGCCGAATGCCGCGACGCGGGTACGCACGTGTGTGTACTCGGTTGTTACGTACGAGATGCTCCGGGTTGCTATGGCGATGTTTCCGGCGACCGAACCCCACACGTACGGGGCGACGGACGAGTCGACGAATGGTCGGCCTCAGAAGTGGAGCAATCCGGGGCCGAGTTGGTCCGAACGCAAACAAAACACCGAACGGCCTCCGACGCCGCTCTACACCAACCACCACCACAACAACAACAATAACAACGAATATCCGACGCGGCTAGCCGACATTAAACGGCACAACTTCGGCCAGACGGGTCGGAACAAGTTCGTTTCTCGGCCCGATCGCGGTCCGCAAGTCGGCCAAGGCCGCTATCCGGACGATGGCGGGGATCCCGGTCGACGTCCGGTCGCTATCCTGGACGTATCCGATGCGCGAGAGAGCGTGATAAGCGACGACAGCAGCCGCTCCGTCCGTCTCGTGTACATGCCGCAGCCAGCGAGATCCGTCAAAATGGCGGTCGCCAGCTATAACGGCCTGGCGTTTGAATCACGGGCCGGGCCCAGCCCGTGGCCTGGCCCTGGCCTGCCTTGTCTGTCTGTCTGGGCCTACCTCCACACCGGTAGACCCGCACACTTCGCCGCTCGTACGGCCTCGTACGCATACACTCGCACCGAACGAGGCCTACCCAGTCGCCCAGACCACACAACACATGGCCCGCTAGCCGTCTTATAAGGGCGCCTGTTACATCAGCGAACCGATACGGTGGCGGCAATTGTGGACTTCGGTGCTTAAATAGGTGGTGTGTGTCCATTAACGTGCTTTATATATATATATATATATATATTGGCTGCTTGGCTTTAATCAACTGTTGCCGATTGTAAAGAGGATTACAGGAAAGGCCATTGTCTTTACGGCTGATTGTTCAAACATGCCAACTACTGTAGCGTGTCACTGTACGTGTTATGTCTACCTGTCATTCCTGATAGTTACTACGTTTTAATTGCCCAGTGTCAACGGATGAGGTGCCCTACCACACTCGTGCCGGTTGTCTAGCCAGCGAACGATCGAGCGGTTTCTCTCAGAAAAATTGGGAACCGCATCTGAACAGCGAAAGGAAACCCCATTAATGTACGAGATACACCTAGAATTGGGGTACCTATGCCGGGGTTGGATAAAAATGTATATATGTTGATATATACACTGGCAACGAAATATATGTACATTGAGCTAGAGTAATGTTTAACCATATATATATATATATATATATATATACATACTGTGTGTGTGTGTGTGTGGTTATTATGTGATAATACAGTGATCACATTATATACAGCTATAGAGTTCCATTTAACACACACAACACACACACACACATTATTATATATAAAACGTTCGAATCCATTTGCTATATCTGTGTAAATTTGTGAAAAATTTTCATTGTATATAATTTTTCTCCATCAGATCTCCAGCAGTGAGAATAAAACTAAAGAAAGTACTGACGCACATAATTAATTAAACTTTACATAAAATACTCATGAGGCTGATAATTAATTCTTTATTAAGTCGATCTATTTAGCGTTGTCCAAATACGTTTTCATACCACTTAAGTGGAGTAGGTCTAACAATATTCTATATGCGTTTACTTTCATTAAAATTATGTATTAAAAATGTGGAAATAAACAATTTTTATAAATTATATGTGCGTGTGTTAGCAGTGGGTGATAAGGGACCAGCAAAGAGAATCGTAAACATACAGTCTGGATGATTAATCAGGTTACGTAATAAAGTGTGGCGACTTTTCGTGTGGAGACATGTACATATTGTGTCAAAAGTCATTATACAAAAAAACAAACATTGCCTACAGTCCTGCAGCACACCCAAGTCAGAACACGTCAGTTGTGAGAATTTTTACCTTAATTGCCCTAACAACTTTATTTATAGCTATCTTTCAATTGCTGTATCTCTTTTCAAAGCGTTACTACAAACTGCATGTCTCTATCATCACTGTCTTCAAAGATCACAACATGAGTATGTGTTGTTTATACATGAACTTGAATAACAGCCAAACTTCGCTTGATAAGACAGGTTAGGTTGGCTGAAAACAAACACGCTGCGTGTGGTTTGGTGCTGCCACCTGGCGAATGGAGTCTGGTTCTGGTTGAATACGGGTTGGATCAGAGAGCTTATAAACACAAAGTCTTTGGTTGGACCAGAGAGCTTAAATATGGACCAAAGACTGCTTATATATAAGCTCTCTGGTTGGGCCTCTGTACGACATTTTCCCGGAGTGGTTATGTCGGATGTTTGGCTATCTGAATACTGTCCTGCTGTTGGTCAGAAATGATTGGTATTGGCCATGATTGAGGTTTCATTCTAAACTGGTATTGTTTCGTGGGAAGAATGAGTTCCTAAATACGAAACCTGTGATGTAGATCTAGGTCTACTCTTCTAATGGCTAATCTAATGGTATCACAACCCTGTCGCCAGTTTATTATCTTGTCCAGGAGTTTGAGTCGTGATTTATCCCGTCTGGATTCCAGTGATTCCCAGCCTATACTATAGTTTATTGATCATATCATTATCAGTGTGTACTTGTTTGACGCTAATCTGGCAGCCTTCCTTCCGTTGAACTGTTTCAGCATGTCTCTGGCTAAATCAGTAAATGTGGGTCCCACATCACTACCCTGTACTCGACCCGTGTGATCTGATCAGTGAAAGTAGGCTAGTTGCCGTAGTTGTTAACATCTACTTAAGCTGCACCGTTGTTGTTGTAATATGTTGCTCCCATCTAAAGTCGTTTGCTAAAACCATTCTAACACACACACACACACACTCTCTCTATATATATATACCAGTGTCCGAAAATAACCAGTCTCAGTGAGCTCCGGTGGCCTAGCGGTTAAGCACACGGCACTTGGTGCCAACGGTCACAGGTTCAAACCCCGTACGACCCGTAAGAGGTCGAAACTTTTCCAGAGATTAATTTCTCGGCTCACTACATCGTGGGTGGCTGACCACGTTAAATGGCGCTGCCGTCTCCACTGAATTATTTAAAATAAAGGGGGACGTTAAACACCCCCCGAGGACGTAAAACACTCCGGCAGGGACCACCCTCGGCTCCATCTTTCCGTACTGCTCCCCTGTGAATGGTGGGGGAGTGGAATTTCTCAACCACTCGAACATAGAGGCTGTGCCGAATAAGCGACAGCCTGGGGATTCTCCCCGAACAACAAAACAATACCAATGTCTATATATAATACGCCAGAGACCCATACTGCCATAGCAGTGAGCTCCGGTGGCCTAGTGGTTAAGCACCCGGCACTTGGTGCCAACGGTCGCAGGTTCGAACCCCGTAAGAGGTCGAAACTTTTCCAGGGATTAATTTCTCGGCTCACTACATCGTGGGTGGCTGACCACGTTAAATAGCGCTGCCGTCTCCACTGAATTATTTAAAATACACGGGGACGTTATGGTTTGGTGCTGCCACCTGGCGAATGGAGTCTGGTTCTGGTTGAATACGGGTTGGATCAGAGAGCTTATAAACACAAAGTCTTTGGTTGGACCAGAGAGCTTAAATATGGACCAAAGACTGCTTATATATAAGCTCTCTGGTTGGGCCTCTGTACGACATTTTCCCGGAGTGGTTATGTCGGATGTTTGGCTATCTGAATACTGTCCTGCTGTTGGTCAGAAATGATTGGTATTGGCCATGATTGAGGTTTCATTCTAAACTGGTATTGTTTCGTGGGAAGAATGAGTTCCTAAATACGAAACCTGTGATGTAGATCTAGGTCTACTCTTCTAATGGCTAATCTAATGGTATCACAACCCTGTCGCCAGTTTATTATCTTGTCCAGGAGTTTGAGTCGTGATTTATCCCGTCTGGATTCCAGTGATTCCCAGCCTATACTATAGTTTATTGATCATATCATTATCAGTGTGTACTTGTTTGACGCTAATCTGGCAGCCTTCCTTCCGTTGAACTGTTTCAGCATGTCTCTGGCTAAATCAGTAAATGTGGGTCCCACATCACTACCCTGTACTCGACCCGTGTGATCTGATCAGTGAAAGTAGGCTAGTTGCCGTAGTTGTTAACATCTACTTAAGCTGCACCGTTGTTGTTGTAATATGTTGCTCCCATCTAAAGTCGTTTGCTAAAACCATTCTAACACACACACACACACACTCTCTCTATATATATATACCAGTGTCCGAAAATAACCAGTCTCAGTGAGCTCCGGTGGCCTAGCTAAGCACCCGGCACTTGGTGCCAACGGTCGCAGGTTCGAACCCCGTAAGAGGTAGAAACTTTTCCAGAGATTAATTTCTCGGCTCACTACATCGTGGGTGGCTGACCACGTTAAATGGCGCTGCCGTCTCCACTGAATTATTTAAAATAAAGGGGGACGTTAAACACCCCCCGAGGACGTAAAACACTCCGGCAGGGACCACCCTCGGCTCCATCTTTCCGTACTGCTCCCCTGTGAATGGTGGGGGAGTGGAATTTCTCAACCACTCGAACATAGAGGCTGTGCCGAATAAGCGACAGCCTGGGGATTCTCCCCGAACAACAAAACAATACCAATGTCTATATATAATACGCCAGAGACCCATACTGCCATAGCAGTGAGCTCCGGTGGCCTAGTGGTTAAGCACCCGGCACTTGGTGCCATCGGTCGCAGGTTCGAACCCCGTAAGAGGTCGAAACTTTTCCAGGGATTAATTTCTCGGCTCACTACATCGTGGGTGGCTGACCACGTTAAATAGCGCTGCCGTCTCCACTGAATTATTTAAAATACACGGGGACGTTAAAAACCCCATGAGGACGTAAAACACTCTGGCAGTGACCACCCTCATGGTATTTCGGCTCCATCTTTCCGTACTGCTCCCCTGTGAGTGGTGGGGGAGGAGGTTTCTCAACCACTCCAACATAGAGGCTGTGCTGATTAAGCGACAGCCTGGGGATTCTCCCCGAGCAACAAAACCAACCAAAACCAACCAACTGCCATAGCGACACTTTAGTGCAGTGTAGATATATCATTCTTCTTAATGAATAATTTATAAATAATTTTTCTCCTCTCCATTGAAAAACTAAATGCTTCAGCTGAATCGTTTAAAACAAAATGGAATTAGTCATCGATAAAACTATCTGAATCCATACATTTATTTCCATAATTTTTTATACTATTCTTAATATGTTTATATCCAGATTAAACCACAATATGGCTATTATTTTGTGTTATGTGACTGACCTAATTTTGTAACTTTAAAATAATTTTGATGAAGTCCTGGAGAATTTATCTGATATCTACAAGTGACCTTTACACTTTGGATAATATACTAGCATAATATATAAAGGAACATTACGAATAATTATGGAAGTCATTTTCTGTAGGATAATCAAACAAGTTTTTCTAAACTAAACAAATATAACTAATCAAGTTTCAATAATCTTCTTGAATTAAAAGAGTTAAGAACTAAAATTTACATCAATGCTAGTATATTTAATGTTCCTGTGTTTGTGGAATGCTTCTTTTGGGGTCACCCCATACCTATATGTCCCAGGTGTAACACCAGCAATACTGACTTGCCCCAATAGCTTTGTACTAATTAGATGATATTTGCAATATGTACATATATATAAAACAAAATATTTTGCTAATTTCATATTTATAGTTACAGAATCAGCCATATATTTGTCAGAGTGTACTGAACAACAGTTTTTATGTAATTGGCCTTAATGTAATTTACACATCTTTGTTTGACTGAATATATGTCTTCTTTTGATATATCTCAATTCTGTGATGTCATTTGTGAGTGTGACTATTAATAGCATATTAAAATTATGTAAAATACCCATTGCCTTGCTGAAACATCATTTGGATAAGAAAGTAAATTGATCAAAAATGAATAATCTTTGGAAGGCTAATTTATTAATAAACATGTATACGTTTTCCTATCCAACAAGGAGCATCCATCTTTATAACTGATAGTATAGGCCACCCCCTCCACCATCAGGTGTGACCAGGGCTAAATAATTCAACACAACAACAACAACAATAACCGAGTACAAATGTGGCAATTACTATTATTATGCATAAAGCATATATTAATAGTTGATCTATGTCATTAATATTTACATTCTGAACGTATTGTATTTGCTATCATTCCCATAAAAATATTCAATAGAAAAGATAGTTTTATTTTATCTGTTGCAGTTGTCAAATTTGAAAAGTGACACATTTAGGTAATTTATTATAATTGAATGTATATATTGATTTTGTGTGTGTCAATCATAAAAAATTTGTACAAGATCTACTGTAATTGCTCGCGTTGAAATTGACAAAATAGAATTTGTCAAATCCAATTCCATTTGATCAATTCCAATTCTACAGACAAATTTATTTAAGTCGAGCAAGAACCTGGTATAATGCAGATAAGAACAAGCGACTGTGAAGTCTGGTCATGGTCCAACTCCAACACTTGTGGGTATGCAATCTGGACTTTGGGCTGGCTAACAGAGTATTTTAATGTTATGTTCTAACTTAAAATTCTTCTCAAGATTCAATCAGTGATAACAACCATTATTATCTTTGATAATGAACTGGTTCCTGTAGTATGTTGAGTGAGCTGATGGTACCATCTAGTCTGCTAAGATGTCCGAGTAGCTGTCACCATTTAGGCATCACTGGAATATTGTCAGATAGCCAGATCCATGTACTGTGAAGCCCCGCCATTCCCACAACGACTCTATCAATTTCAATCCACACTGTTGGAGTTACACAATCTGAGGTATAAGCTTTTTCTGATCTCCTGTAAAAGTAGACCCTTCCATCGTTTTGTAGAATCATCAACTCAGCCAAGAACAAAACAACCAACCAGTAAGCTGCCATCCAATGTTCTTGAGCAAAACCCAGCCATCACTGCTTCTGATGTATGTTCATATGTGGGCTCTTTTATCTCCCCTACTTCCCATGACCAACACAATTCGAAAAAGGTGGCTCCTTACCAAGAAAGCTTGACAGAACTGATCTTCATTTTGCCAAATCTTGTCCAGCTTTAAGCTTATTCCATATAAACATGTGTTCCTGTGCATTTTCAGTCTATTTTGCCGAAGATTTTCATGCCAATACAATAGAAATACCGAATGGATAACAAACAAAAAACAACAGGTGTGTGTGTGCGTGAGTTACTCCCCCAAAACAGATTTACACATTATAAATGCAAAAAACTACTTATAAAATTATTATTAAAATAATACCCTGTTGTTACATCCTTAAAATGATTATTCATGAATATGCCAAAATTTTCATACCAAGAACATGGCTAATCAGTCCAAATTGCACCTTTCTTGGTTGGAAATGGAGCAACATAACTTGTTACTGAATGCTATTGCATATAAATTTATGCAATTAAAAAAGTGTAATAAGCAAAGATAACACCACTGGTGGGTGCATGACATAAACAGGAACCGGCTTCAACAAGGAGCATACTATAATCTGGTCAAGGAAATACAATTAGCTGGGGAGAAATTCCAACAATACTTCAGGTTGACCAGAGAATCTAAAATTCCACGAAACACCTGCCCCCAACATCATATTCTGGATTCCCCCATCCGTTTTTTACTAAGTTGCCATACGAATCTGGTCCGTTTACCTGCTTTTCCATTTTTGGTGTATCTGTATATATGGAATCTTAGCTTTATAGTCTTTGGGGTGTATTCTGGATCCATCCAAAGTAGGCAGCAGTTTTCTTCAAGATAAAGGCTCGGTGGAAAACATAGGGTTTGAGGTTCACCATGGTGCTTTAATACATTTCTGCTTTATTAAAAGTCAATCATTTGCAATATTAAATTTGGATTTTACAAATTATAGTATTAAATGTGGTTATATTCAACATTATCTTGTATACTTTAGAAACTAATTCACCATTGTCTATGGTTAATCAGATTGTAATTTAGGCTGTACCACATTATTGTTCTCAGATGACATTTTATCTCGTTTAAAACTAGTATGTGTGGCTGAACCAGTCTGAGGCTAACCATGGAATAACTCAGCTTTTAGTGAGTAATGTATCAGTATTTAAATTTTGATTAACTAAATATTTCCTATATTACCGATTGTGCCTAAAGATTTATGATATTGACAACCAATATAAAATGTGTATTTCAAACCCACAAAAGAACTAAATAACAAAAGAAAACTTACAAAAATATATATTTTTTATTCAGTATTCATTCATGCACAATACTATTAGCTGCCTAAACAGGAAATAGTATTAAATGATGGCAAAGATGATCTTACGAAAACATGAAGCTAAATAAGTTAGGCTTGTCAATACATCTAACAGTTATTCATCTATTATAACTTAGAACGATACAAATTATGATTTAAAATGATATACAAAAGCGTTTACATTGCCCAAGCTGGAGACACCCCACTGCCATTGTTGCCTTCCATATCAATCTGGAAATTACATTAAAATCCAGACTGTTAAAATTTCATATCTTCAAGTAAATTCAGATTAAAACAAAATTATGATCAGTGAAATAGCAATATAATAATAAAACAAATCCTGTGACTAGCCTCGTTATTGATAATATGTATAGTACAAAATATTTATAAAACCATATTCATATGTTTGGTTATTAAAAATAAAAACCTACCTAACCAATCAAGTAAACTTACTTCATCAGGTGAATCTCTGTCATCAATCATCTCTGTACCTAGATCATCATCATCATCATTTGTGTCTGTTTCATCATCAACATCACCATCATCATCTTCTTCTTCATCATCATCAGCCATATTCTAAAAAGTAAACAGAATTAAGCAAAACATGAACTTTAATTCAAGTTACCTCTTAGGTGACAGTATTATGCAGGGACTAATTACCTTTAGATGATATTATAATATCTAAGAGTAGGAAGCTAGAATCTCCAAGCATTTTAATAACACATTCATTTAATATGTATTGAAGTAGCTTCGTTTGCTGCATCATCAAAACAAGTCGGGAATTTTACCTCAGCAGCTGATTTTCCAATTGGTACAACAGTTTTTCCTTTTTCAGCAAGAGCCTTCAACTGTCATGAAATACAAATATGTTCAACTATTATTAAATAGACACAGGTAAATAAATATCTACTTTACTGATATTGTTGCTGTAGTTAAAATTGATTTCCATGAAATTATGCAAGATTTGCCTCGTATTTCAAATTAAAGTGCATTAAACATTAGCGTAGCTGTTTGGAATGGAAACTGATGTTATCTTTAGGAATTTGCTTTTTATTGATGATCTGGCCTTTGAGTGAACCTCTGCAACATATCCAATCTATGTCCATGTGCACGCATAACATCATATTATACACAGCATATTATGCTGATTTTACTATTAAGAAATTGAGATGACAAGTACTGTAATCTTTTGCAGTTTTCTGTCATTTTTTTGGGGTGTGCCTTATACACCATAAGTAAATGTCATTTTGTTTAAAGAAATAAAATTTGACAGACTGATATATTTTATTGCTAAGGCCATTGTTTTATGAATACTTGTTTTACAAAGTTGCCTATCACAACTGAAACCAGCTACCAGGAAATAAAATTGACGTTTATTCTTTTTATTATTATTTAGACGCCGACCCGCCAGAACACTGTGTAGAAGTGGATTAGTCTATTACGCAGCCTAATCATAAATGGCGACAGGTCAGTTCCACATCAAAATTATTTCAGTCTTTAAGCCTAGAAATCTTGTAAATTTAAACTAATTATAACTCTCACTGAGAAACAGATAAATAGTTCGAACTGAGATCTACTTATATTTCATATGTGTCATATTTCATTGATTAGTGAAACAACAGAAATCCCTGCTCACAATTGAGACAAGTTTGTTTATTAATTACAACATCAAAGCAATTACAAATGGATAGCAAAGGTTGTGACAAACAGCTTTTGATTTTTTGTGGATCTTAGGAGCAAAATCTGTATCAGGCTATCATAGGCGTATTAATTAAAATAAATGGTGCACATGTCCAGCTGCAGATTTTCCCAGTTTCTCCTGCACTTTCTGGTCAACATGGGGTGCTCATTATACACGAGTGCACCTTATACATGGAAGATTACAGTACCTGTTCATTTGACTACATCACACACTAATCACGCCACCTGGTGAATGGCATGATCATATAATTAAATTTACAAACATAAAACACAATTTTTAATAAAGCACCACTATTTTAAAACTGAAACCAATTTATCAAAACCTATCATTTATTTATACAGCAGCATATATACATGGTGTAATTTTCTTTAAAATTAAATGTTGACATGCCTAATCATAACATCTGAAAACAATTATCAGAAACATACTTTTTACGAACAAATTATCTTAAATTTCAAGTATGTTGACACATAACTTTTGAATATATTTAAATTTGGGAAAGCATATTTAATCACTTCACAAATCACAACCAGTATAGAAAACATCTCTGGTTATCAGTTTAAAACATACATGCTGACTAGTATCTTTTTTATTTGAATGAATACTGAAATATATATTAATCTCTGAGATATGGATATTATTTTTGCAAATGAAGTTAACAAAGTAGATTAATTTCATCCAGCTGAAATTTACAACATTGTTTCTTGATAAACCATTTCCCTAAAACCATACTATTTTATCAGCTGTTATTGGTCAAGACCGACAGTGTTGCTTCTAGGATCTAGCCTATGTGGGGGAGCTCTCCCTTAGGTTTTAAAAATGTGGGGGATTTTAATGTAACATGGGCACTTGGCATGAAAACCATTTAGGGATACAAACGCATACCCCCAGGAATATTTGAACTGAAAATTATGACATTTGCATCCTATTTAAAGTATTTATACACATAGTTTTACAGTGTAATTATAATTAATTTTATGCATATCACTTATATTTGTAACATGAAAAAACAAGACTACAGAAATGCTTCAAAATGTTATTAATGTGACTCATTTTTATATATTATACAGGCTTTCTTCTCTTATTTACAGCTAACTCATAGTCAAAGTCACTCATAGAACATTTTGATGTTTCAATTTTCATCAACACATTGAGGATTTTTTTCTTGTGCCCATTCAGGTGAAAACCACCATTACCAGATACCAGCCACTTATCAATAGGTGTGGAAGAAATTCTTTGGGTAGCGGGCCATCACATGCAATAAGCATAAAATCAGGTAGATTTTCCTGGCCAAGGGAGTTCCTCAACATAGTTTTAATGCTATTCGTAGAGGAGAACTCTACCTCTCACACTCAGCAATGGATGGACAGAGAATTAAGGTAGAAACACAATTATTAAGTTACTAAAAACTGCATATATTTAAGTATGGATATAGTTAATATGATATATGAAATCCATATTTATATCATATTAACATAAAATGCAAAAAAATCAGAGATATCCACCATATAAACAAGACCATGTGCTTTTATTTACTGTAAACAAAGATAACTGGCCATTCAGGGGAGAGTATTTCAGTCACGTGACCATCATACACCTCCTTGGTTTAAGCTCGGCCTCGCTAAATATGTTCTCCTACTACTCTTGTTCAGTCTCCTCCTACTCTAAAACTAAACGAACAGCCTGTTTTATATATATATATATATATATATATATAAAAGGAACCAAAGTTCTGGATTAATTTGATTCCAGTATATTGCTAACGTGGTAAAATTAGCGCAAGCCTAACCACAAGGCACTTTTTAGCTAAAGAGGTATTTGATTATATCAAGTGGTGGATCATAG
Organism: Paralvinella palmiformis; assembly: GCA_025642065.1. NCBI lineage: Eukaryota > Metazoa > Annelida > Polychaeta > Terebellida > Alvinellidae > Paralvinella > Paralvinella palmiformis. The sequence continues at coordinate 838,949 of JAODUP010000055.1, forward strand.
CCTTTCGTGCATCCCCATGTAAGAGTCTATTTTCTAATCATCAAAGATGTGTTTATATTCCACTGTCCAGTAGGAGCCTTGAAACAAATGTATTTGCTTAGCTCTGCCCAGCAGGGGTCAGATCCTCTATTTACTTTCACAGCCCTGTTGGGTACTAAACCAATGACATATGGTAAGTTTACAAAATCTCTTTTAGGTCTGGGGACAGACTAGAGTAGTCCAGGTTTTAGGAAAGGAGGGGTAAGTTTTGGCTCCAGATTGGCATTTCCCGGTGAGATGATAAAATTAATATATATATATATATATATATATATATATAAAAGGAACCAAAGTTCTGGATCATTATGGTTCCAGTATATTGGTAACACCACATGTAAATGTTAACTTCTGGATTTAAATATTTTGTGGGAAAATGTTATTCCAATTCCAAATTTCTCAATTCCAAATATCTTTTTTTTTAAATAATCAATTCCAATAGGCCCCTTGTCAAATACCAAATTTAGCTGATTCGACTTCAGGGGTGTACACCCATCTCACAGTGCTATCAGGATCACAAATTACAGCCAAATTGATTGCGGAGTTCCAACTGAATCTTATTTTTGCTTTGTTTTGTATATGATCGAGGAAGAAGTTCACAGAATTGTATACACACTGCTTAAATGTAAATATTAAATGTATTTTTCATGATTTTAAATGGATAAGAAGCATAACAAATTGATGTATCGCCATCTGCTTTTCATGATTCACCGGCTCTAGTCAGAGCATGGCGCTCGCCCATGAACCGAGTTTAATCTCCTGAACCCTGCCAAATATACAGTGACAAGTGTAATAATTTGTGTTGTTTGTAACACCAAATCTTGTAGAAACATGTAGTGTCATTTATTGGTTCGTCTTTGTTTGAATAACGGGAGAAAAAGTCTGAAAAGTTGACATTTACCATCCTTCCTCATGCAGGCAGAGTGAGTGTTTGGCTTCGTCATCATGATGACGTAGCTATCGTTGCAAACAACACCCAGGGTTATGCATTCTACAATGTGTTCAAATGACAAAAG